>JACEFZ010017202.1:10000-19401 GCA_014155875.1 Cepaea nemoralis | reverse complement strand
AAAACAGACAGCGTGTGGAACAGTAGGACAGTACGACAGCGTGTGGAACAGTAGGACAGTACAGACAGCGTGTGGAATAGTACATGGTATTTGATATCCAGCGTAGAGGACAGTACAGACAGCATGTGGAACACTACATGGTATTTGAGCACAGTAGAGGAAAGTACAGACATAATATAGAAGATTATATGATTTTTGAGCACAGTAGAGGAAAGTACAGACATAATATAGAAGATTATATGATTTTGAATATAGTAGAGGAAAGGTACTCACGCTGATGTGTTGAGGGGCATGGTGGGAGAGACAGGCACGTGGGCGCCGCTCTTGTCCCGGAGAGAGATGACAGCATGTCTGCAATAGTCACATCAGAGAGTTAATGTCTGTCTGCTGGCTGGTACTTTAGTTATGTACACACGCACATGCACACGCCAGCACACACACGCACACAATAACACAACAAAGTTTCAAAGCCTGGTTGTTGACTGGCAATTTACTTACACACACGCACGCGATCGCGCGCGCGCACACACACACACACACACACATAAACCCACTATAATACGAAACATAGACAGTTGTTGCTTTATCTCTTTCTATCGTAGACAGTTGTTGCTTTATCTCTTTCTATCATAGACAATTGTTGCTTTATCTCTTTCTATTATAGACAATTGTTGCTTTATCTCTTTCTATTATAGACAATTGTTGCTTTATCTCTTTCTATTATAGACAATTGTTGCTTTATCTCTTTCTATTATAGACAGTTGTTGCTTTATCTCTTTCTATCATAGACAGTTGTTGCTTTATCTCTTTCTATTATAGACAATTGTTGCTTTATCTCTTTCTATTATAGACAATTGTTGCTTTATCTCTTTCTATTATAGACAGTTGTTGCTTTATCTCTTTCTATCATAGACAATTGTTGCTTTATCTCTTTCTATTATAGACAGTTGTTGCTTTATATCTTTCTATTATAGACAATTGTTGCTTTATCTCTTTCTATCATAGACAGTTGTTGCTTTATCTCTTTCTATCATACACAGTTGTTGCTTTATCTCTTTCTATTATAGACAATTGTTGCTTTATATCTTTCTATTATAGACAGTTGTTGCTTTATCTCTTTCTATCATACACATTTTTGCTTTATCTCTTTCTATCATAGACAGTTGTTGCTTTATCTCTTTCTATCATAGACAGTTGTTGCTTTATCTCTTTCTTTTATAGACATTGTTGCTTTATCTCTTTCTATCATAGAAAAGTTGTTGCTTTATCTTTTTTCTATCATAACATTGTTGCTTTATCTCTTTCTATCATAGACAGTTGTTGCTTTATCTCTTTCTATCTAGACAGTTGTTGCTTTATCTCTTTCTATCATACACATTTGTTGCTTTATCTCTTTCTATCATAGACAGTTGTTGCTTTATCTCTTTCTATCTAGACAGTTGTTGCTTTATCTCTTTCTATCTAGACAGTTGTTGCTTTATCTCTTTCTATCATAACAGTTGTTGCTTTATCTCTTTCTATCGTAGACAGTTGTTGCTTTATCTCTTTCTATCATAGACAGTTGTTGCTTTATCTCTTTCTATCATAGACAGTTGTTGCTTTATCTCTTTCTATCAAGACATTTTGTTGCTTTATCTCTTTCTATCATAACAGTTGTTGCTTTATCTCTTTCTATCCTAGACAGTTGTTGCTTTATCTCTTTCTATCATAGACAGTTGTTGCTTTATCTCTTTCTATCATAGACAGTTGTTGCTTTATCTCTTTCTATCATAGACAGTTGTTGCTTTATCTCTTTCTATCATAGTACAGTTGTTGCTTTATCTCTTTCTATCATAGACAGTTGTTGCTTTATCTCTTTCTATCGTAGACAGTTGTTGCTTTATCTCTTTCTATCATAGACAGTTGTTGCTTTATCTCTTTCTATCATACACAGTGTTGCTTTATCTCTTTCTATCATAGACAGTTGTGCTTTATCTCTTTCTATCATAGACAGTTGTTGCTTTATCTCTTTCTATATAGACAGTTGTTGCTTTATCTCTTTCTATCATAGACAGTTGTGCTTTATCTCTTTCTATCATAGACAGTTGTTGCTTTATCTCTTTCTATCATAGACAGTTGTTGCTTTATCTCTTTCTATCATAGACAGTTGTTGCTTTATCCTTTCTATCATAGACAGTTGTTGCTTTATCTCTTTCTATTCATACACAGTTGTTGCTTTATCTCTTTCTATCATAGACAGTTGTGGCTTTATCTCTTTTATCATAGACAGTTGTTGCTTTACTTCTTTCTATATAGGACAATTGTTGCTTTATCTCTTTCTATCATAGACTTGTTGCTTTATCTCTTTCTATCTAGACAGTTGTTGCTTTATCTCTTTCTATCATAGACAGTTGTTGCTTTATCTCTTTCTATCATAGACAGTTGTTGCTTTATCTCTTTCTATCTAGACAGTTGTTGCTTTATCTCTTTCTATCATAACAGTTGTTGCTTTATCTCTTTCTATCATAGACAGTTGTTGCTTTATCTCTTTCTATCATAGACAGTTGTTGCTTTATCTCTTTCTATCATACACAGTTGTTGCTTTATCTCTTTCTATCATAGACAGTTGTTGCTTTATCTCTTTCTATCATAACAGTTGTTGCTTTATCTCTTTCTATCATAGACAGTTGTTGCTTTATCTCTTTCTATCATAGACAGTTGTTGCTTTATCTCTTTCTATCATAGACAGTTTTGCTTTATCTCTTTCTATCATAGACAGTTGTTGCTTTATCTCTTTCTATCATAGACAGTTGTTGCTTTATCTCTTTCTATCATAGACAGTTGTTGCTTTAATCTTCTTCTATCGTAGACAGTTATGTTGCCTTAGCTCTTTCTATCGTAGACATTGTTGCTTTAATCTCTTTCATATCGTGAACAGTGTGTTGCTTAAAAATCTCTTCTATCGTAGACAAGGTTGTTGCTTTATCTCTTTCTATCATAGACAGTTGTTGCTTTATCTCTTTCTTATCATAGACAGTTGTTGCTTTATCTCTTTCTATCGTAGACAGTTAGTTGCTTTATCTCTTTCTATCGTAAACAGTTGTTGCTTTATCTCTTTCTATCGTAGACAGTTGTTTTGCTTTATCTCTTTCTATCATAGACAGTTGTTGCTTTATCTCTTTCTATCATAGACAGTTGTTGCTTTATCTCTTTCTATCGTAGACAGTTGTTGCTTATATCTCTTCTATCGTAGACAGTTGTTGCCTTATCTCTTTCTATCGTAGACAGTTGTTGCTTTATCTCTTCTATCGTAGACAGTTGTTGCTTAATCTCTTTCTATCGTAGACAGTTGTTGCTTTATCTCTTTCTATCATAGACAGTTGTTGCTTTATCTCTTCTATCATAGACAGTTGTTGCTTTATCTCTTTCTATCATAGACAGTTGTTGCTTTATCTCTTTCTATCGTAGACAGTTGTTGCTTTATATCTTTCTATCGTAGACAGTTGTTGCTTTATCTCTTTCTATCGTAGACAGTTGTTGCTTTATCTCTTTCTATCGTAGACAGTTGTTGCTTTATCTCTTTCTATCGTAGACAGTTGTTGCTTTATCTCTTTCTATCGTAGACAGTTGTTGCTTTATCTCTTTCTATCGTAGACAGTTGTTGCTTTATCTCTTTCTATCATAGACAGTTGTTGCTTTATCTCTTTCTATCATAGACAGTTGTTGCTTTATCTCTTTCTATCATAGACAGTTGTTGCTTTATCTCTTTCTATCATAGACAGTTGTTGCTTTATCTCTTTCTATCATAGACAGTTGTTGCTTTATCTCTTTCTATCATAGACAGTTGTTGCTTTATCTCTTTCTATCGTAGACAGTTGTTGCTTTATCTCTTTCTATCGTAGACAGTTGTTGCTTTATCTCTTTCTATCATAGACAGTTGTTGCTTTATCTCTTTCTATCATAGCACAGTTGTTGCTTTATCTCTTTCTATCATAGACAGTTGTTGCTTTATCTCTTTCTATCGTAGACAGTTGTTGCTTTATCTCTTTTCTATCGTAGACAGTTGTTGCTTTATCTCTTTCTATCATAGACAGTTGTTGCTTTATCTCTTCTATCATAGACAGTTGTTGCTTTATCTCTTTCTATCATAGACAGTTGTTGCTTTATCTCTTCTATCGTAGACAGTTGTTGCTTTATCTCTTTCTATCGTAGACAGTTGTTGCTTTATCTCTTTCTATCGTAGACAGTTGTTGCTTTATCTCTTTCTATCGTAGACAGTTGCTATGTTGTGATGATTGTAGCAATTGGAGGGAGAGAGAGAGAGAGAGAGAGAGAGAGAGAGAGAGAGAGAGAGAGAGAGAGAGAGAGAGAGATTGAAAGTGTATAAAAATCAATGTTGTATAAAGAATGAATGCATTATAACACTGGTTTGATATTGAAACTGTATGCTATAAAGCACTCTAATTTAATTATAGCGATGATGATGATGATGATGATGATGATGATGATGATGATGATGATGATGATGATGATGATGATGATGATGATGATGATGATGATGATGATGATGATGGTGGGAGGTTGGGAAGCAGCGGCGGGAGAATAAGGAGGAAGAGGTTGTGGTTGGGTATAAGGGGGAGAAGGACAAGAAGAACAAGAACAAGAATTAGAACAAGAAGAACAAAAAGAATAAGCAATGAAAAGTATAATAATAAAACTGAGCAATACTAACAGACAAACACAGAAAACAACTTCACAGAAGGCAGGAAGACAGCAGCGGAGAAGCAGGAATTGACCTAACCAAGTCTAGAAGATTGAGGCCAGATTGGGCGGGAGATTATCTCGTCAGACCAGAGACAAGCTGTCTGTCCTCCAGACCACTCTCGCAGACGTGAACCTCGTTCTAATTATCGGTAACTATGCCCGCCTGTAAGAAATGGCGCTGTGAAAGTACCGCATGGCGTTAAATGTCACGACGGAATGGGATGTCTACAGACCAGATTGTTTACTTCAGGATCTTCTGTCTTTGTTCTTCAGCTCAGCTGTTGTTTTCTTTCCCGTGTCACTTGGGATTTACTGTTCCTTTATTGCATTTCCTGGGGAGAGGGAAGTTGGTCTCCTTGATCGAATGCCTCGCGCTCCGAAGGTTGTGGTTCGATTCCGGAATTTGTAATTCGGTTCACGGGTGCAGTTTATTGGATACTCCTGGGGGTCGTCGCTGGGGCTACAGGAGTTTCGTGTTTTGTGTTCAGCTTTTGGCAGGCCGCTCTGGGAATAAGATGGAGCCATGTGGAGGTAAACACCGGTGCAATGAAGTCGATCCTTACACCTTTACCCCGTTTAACATCCAGTAATTTCCAAAGTGTTGGTGTTGCTTGTGCAAGGCTGTTTTCAGTTAGCCTTGAATGATGTGTGAATGGTATAATGTATGAAAGAGAGTGATAAAAGGGCAGAATGTTAGACGGGCCTGCGTGCAAAATTCTTAACCCTTTCAAAATAAAGTTTTGTTGGTGTTGTTGTTGTAAGACAGCGATTTCCTTCCTTCCTCATCTTCCTCTCCTCCAACTCCTTCTCCTCCTCCTCCTCCTCCAACTCTTCTCCTGCTTCTTCGTACACCTGGTCTGGGAGCAGGCATCAGCGATCACGACTCTACACCCCTTTCTGTTATTTGATATTTTTATGAAGTTGTCATTGCTTACATTATTATAAGTTATCAGTTATCAATTATCAGTTGGGGTGTCTTCATTGCACCCCGGACAGGTCCATAGATGCTCAGATCCCCCCCCCCCCCCCCCACCCAGCATATTGCAAGCAGCGTCCGGTGGCTAATATATTATAAGTTGTCATTGCCTACATTATCATCTGTAGTGGAAGAGTTTACAGTTCTGCATTGGTCTTTCTCTCTCCTCCCCTGCCATGGTGGTCTAATATTTGCTCACATAATGTTAACAGAGTCCATGGGCATCTCGATATGTGAAGCCCATAAATGGGCTCTCTCCTGCTGTGTTTTTTGTGTATGCTTTACCTCGACACTGAAAGGTATGCGAGGAACAAGATGAGATGATGGACGGGCACTCTCCCGCTGTGTATGCTTTACCTCGACACTGAAAGGTATGCGAGGAACAAGATGAGATGATGGACGGGCACTCTCCCCGCTGTGTAATGCTTTACCCTCGACACTGAAAGGTATGCGAGGAACAAGATGAGATGATGGACGGGCCACTCTCCGCTGTGTATGCTTTACCTCGACACTGAAAGGTATGCGAGGAACAAGATGAGATGATGGACGGGCACTCTCCCGCTGTGTATGCTTTACCTCGACACTGAAAGGTATGCGAGGAACAAGATGAGATGATGGACGGGCACTCTCCCCGCTGTGTATGCTTTACCTCGACACTGAAAGGTATGCGAGGAACAAGATGAGATGATGGACGGGCACTCTCCCGCTGTGTATGCTTTACCTCGACACTGAAAGGTATGCGAGGAACAAGATGAGATGATGGACGGGCACTCTCCCGCTGTGTATGCTTTACCTCGACACTGAAAGGTATGCGAGGAACAAGATGAGATGATGGACGGGCACTCTCCCGCTGTGTATGCTTTACCTCGACACTGAAAGGTATGCGAGGAACAAGATGAGATGATGGACGGGCACTCTCCCGCTGTGTATGCTTTACCTCGACACTGAAAGGTATGCGAGGAACAAGATGAGATGATGGACGGGCACTCTCCCGCTGTGTATGCTTTACCTCGACACTGAAAGGTATGCGAGGAACAAGATGAGATGATGGACGGGCACTCTCCCGCTGTGTATGCTTTACCTCGACACTGAAAGGTATGCGGGGAAAAAGATGAGATGATGGAGGGGCACTCTCCCGCTGTGTATGCTTTACCTCGACACTGAAAGGTATGCGAGGAACAAGATGAGATGATGGACGGGCACTCTCCCGCTGTGTATGCTTTACCTCGACACTAAAAGGTATGCGAGGAACAAGATGAGATGGTGGACGGGCACGCTCCCGCTGTGTATGCTTTACCTCGACACTGAAAGGTATGCGAGGAACAAGATGAGATGATGGACGGGCACGCTCCCGCTGTGTATGCTTTACCTCGACACTGAAAGGTATGCGGGAACAAGATGAGATGATGGACGGGCACTCTCCCGCTGTGTATGCTTTCCCTCGACACTGAAAGGTATGCGAGGAACAAGATGAGATGGTGGACGGGCACGCTCCCGTGTATGCTTTACTCGACACTGAAAGGTATGCGAGGAACAAGAGAGATGGTGGACGGGCACGCTCCCGCTGTGTATGCTTTACCTCGACACTGAAAGGTATGCGAGGAACAAGATGAGATGATGGACGGGCACTCTCCCGCTGTGTATGCTTTACCTCGACACTGAAAGGTATGCGAGGAACAAGATGAGATGGTGGACGGGCACTCTCCCGCTGTGTATGCTTTACCTCGACACTGAAAGGTATGCGAGGAACAAGATGAGATGGTGGACGGGCACGCTCCCGCTGTGTATGCTTTACCTCGACACTGAAAGGTATGCGAGGAACAAGATGAGATGATGGACGGGCACTCTCCCGCTGTGTATGCTTTACCTCGACACTGAAAGGTATGCGAGGAACAAGATGAGATGATGGACGGGCACTCTCCCGCTGTGTATGCTTTACCTCGACACTGAAAGGTATGCGAGGAACAAGATGAGATGGTGGACGGGCACTCTCCCGCTGTGTATGCTTTACCTCGACACTGAAAGGTATGCGAGGAACAAGATGAGATGGTGGACGGGCACTCTCCCGCTGTGTATGCTTTACCTCGACACTGAAAGGTATGCGAGGAACAAGATGAGATGGTGGACGGGCACTCTCCCGCTGTGTATGCTTTACCTCGACACTGAAAGGTATGCGAGGAACAAGATGAGATGATGGACGGGCACTCTCCCGCTGTGTATGCTTTACCTCGACACTGAAAGGTATGCGAGGAACAAGATGAGATGATGGACGGGCACTCTCCCGCTGTGTATGCTTTACCTCGACACTGAAAGGTATGCGAGGAACAAGATGAGATGATGGACGGGCACTCTCCCGCTGTGTATGCTTTACCTCGACACTGAAAGGTATGCGAGGGACAAGATGAGATGATGGACGGGCACTCTCCCGCTGTGTATGCTTTACCTCGACACTGAAAGGTATGCGAGGAACAAGATGAGATGATGGACGGGCACTCTCCCGCTGTGTATGCTTTACCTCGACACTGAAAGGTATGCGAGGAACAAGATGAGATGGTGGACGGGCACTCTCCCGCTGTGTATGCTTTACCTCGACACTGAAAGGTATGCGAGGAACAAGATGAGATGGTGGACGGGCACTCTCCCGCTGTGTATGCTTTACCTCGACACTGAAAGGTATGCGAGGAACAAGATGAGATGATGGACGGGCACTCTCCCGCTGTGTATGCTTTACCTCGACACTGAAAGGTATGCGAGGAACAAGATGAGATGGTGGACGGGCACTCTCCCGCTGTGTATGCTTTACCTCGACACTGAAAGGTATGCGAGGAACAAGATGAGATGATGGACGGGCACTCTCCCGCTGTGTATGCTTTACCTCGACACTGAAAGGTATGCGAGGAACAAGATGAGATGATGGACGGGCACTCTCCCGCTGTGTATGCTTTACCTCGACACTGAAAGGTATGCGAGGAACAAGATGAGATGATGGACGGGCACTCTCCCGCTGTGTATGCTTTACCTCGACACTGAAAGGTATGCGAGGAACAAGATGAGATGGTGGACGGGCACGCTCCCGCTGTGTATGCTTTACCTCGACATCGAAAGGTATGTATATCTCCGTATCTGTCAGTCTCGTTGCATGCTTGACGGACAATCATCCTCTGCATATCTCACCTACATATCTACCTACTACACAACCTGAATTTGACCGCCCCAGTCTACTTGTGTTAACTAAAGTGGATAGAGACGTATTGCGGCAAACGAGGAAGACATGGCTTCAAATGGTCAGACTGACGTCAAGAGAAATCAAAGGGCAGACAGGTTGGCTGGTTCAGTGACAACTATCTAGGGTTTAACAATGGACCGAGCAGACATCTTGAATGCCGTTAAATATCTCAATGAGGTTTCTCCATGACATGTTCGAGAGAGCAGCGACAAACACTGATGCCCCACCTTCCAGGCGTGTTGATCGCACTACTTCTCTTGACGACTCCAGCGGTATGTATCAGTTCGTGTGCTGACTCCCTTCCGAGTCATGACACAAGACTGCCAAGAATTTTCTTTCGCTGATTCCTCTATCTCTTTTTAGATAACTCTTTCCATTTGTCACGGCATATTCTAGTTGTTATTCTTCTCATTAATGTTTCCCCAAAAAGTGAAAACTGCTTCTGTCTAAAGTTTG
>JACEFZ010017202.1:0-7500 GCA_014155875.1 Cepaea nemoralis | reverse complement strand
GGATGTGTTTATGGGTGGGGTTTTGTGTGGGAGGGGAGATGTGTGAGAGGTGGGGGAGGTGTGGGATGTGCAGGTGATTGAAGGATGTATGCGAGGATGGGGGATGTGTGTTTGGCTGGGTGGTTGGGTTGTGTGTGGGTGGGAGGGTAGATGAGAGATGCCTGTGTTGATGGGCGCGTGGGTGATGTTTGGGTGTATGAGTGGTTGATGGATGAGTACGTCAGTGGGTGGATGTGTGTGAGAGATGAGTGTATGGGTGGGGGAGGTGTGTATTTGTGAGAAGATGTGTGTGAGCGGCGGATGTGTGTAGGTTACGGGGTGTGTGTGGGTGGGAGGTGTGTTTTTTGGGTTATGGGTGGGGGATATGTGTGGGCAGGTGGAGAGATGTGTTTATGGGTGGGGATGTGTGTATAGGTGGGGATGTGTAGTTGAGAGGTGACGAATATTGGGTGGGTGTCGTGTCTTACTTTAAAGTGTCGTCCCTCGAGTGAGGGGAGTCAACACCCACATTATAATTTTTTTTCCCTTATCAATATCCTAGAGAATCCACCAGCTTCCGTCCAACACACTCCTTCGGTTCATGGACACCTTTTCCTCTCTCTCTCTCTCTCTCTTTCTCTCTCTCTCTCTCTCTCTCTCTCTCTCTCTCTCTCTCTCTCTCTCTCTCTCTCTCTCTCTCTCTCTCTCTGTCGTACTATGCCCCCTCTCATACTTCCCCAACGCAACATATTCAACAACTCTTGCTTCTAAAAATTAATAAAGATTAATTTATTAAAAGAAAAGTGTAACGTATATGAGACGTGTATGCGAAGAAAATGTGTCGTGTATTCTAATGTAAGTGTATAGGTCAGACCACAAAGTTCATGATCAGAGTCCACTCATCATGGCAAGGACCACACGACATCACAAGAATCAGCACAATGGACCTCACCAAATGCCGTGTCCTTCCCTCTAGACATGTCCTCCTCCAGGAGCTCTGATGACCATGAGATCTGATTCCCATTCAAATCTAGTCCGGGAACGATACTATATGTTCCTAACAAAAAACTGTTCCTAATAGTTTGTAGAAACTGAGTCCTCACAATTCCTGCGCAGTGAAAAAAATGAAACACTGTCCCATGAACATGACGTTTTCCTTCTTGCGAAATGTTCTACAGTTCTCACTCTAAAACAGTCATTGTATTGCTCTAGTAATAAGTGGACTGAACATCCATCACCACTGGTGGGTTCACGAATGGTATGACTCAAAACTCATTACTATGTTGCGGTCCACAGGTAGTGTGTAATCTTCTTAGTAATGTTATCAGTATTTATCATGTGGGATACTTATACCATTCAGCTCCACCGAGCAATGTTTATCAACTTCTTCTAGCATGGGCTCATTGAGAAAGTTGCCGGCCAATCTTCCTGCACCAAAATTTATCCGGTATCTGATTTTTCAATGGTTCGGTGTTCTTCATCCCAACCAGAGGGAACCTGTAAAATATATAATACAACTGGTGATAGCCTCCCCGTCACTGATCTTTATTAGATGATCGTGGGCCATCGGCCTCGCTCAGAAAAATACAGTGAACTTAACTCTGTCAGGGACAGATGAACTGAACACATAGGTTTTCATCAGGCCAAAACAAGAAGAAGAAAAAACAACAAACAGCGTGAGGGAACCCCCCCCCCCCCCCCCCCCCCACCAGGGAGCACCCACTGGAAGATCCCAATTATCCCCCATTACTCAATTCTCAACAAGTAGAGCTTATCAACACTACACTACTCTATTTACAACTAACAGAGCTAATTATCACTTCACTACTCTAGCTAGTTTCAACCACGCTACTGCCTAAATTAATTAGGACCAATTATACAATATGACTACCTTAGGCAACACTGCAGTTCTATCAAATCACATCTACATTTGCCATGACAGGCACGTGTAGAATTAAATCCACTTAATTCGCACACGGTAGACATTATTCCAATCCATAACTGCCGTGCCAAAGCACGTCCACCTAAATCAACTGTTTGAGTTACACTGTCTCCCCCAATCATGTTTTTTTTTTTTTTCAAACAGACTTGAATTGTTCACGTGACGTTGTTGATGTCCTGCAGGTGTCCCACTGTTCCCAATAACAAGCCCACAGATTTCTGTCATGTGGTGACAAGCAAAGCCGCCATTTCGTTTGATGTCGGGAAATTCTAAATGACAGACGGGACTGTTTTATCTCCCGAGCCGGGCACTTCTGCTTGGATCCGACCTGTTTTTACTGTATTGTTAAAAAAACAATTGGGGCCCTGCAAACATGCCGTTAATCAGATGGCCTGTATTATCCTCAATTGGTTAATATACGGTGATTTTCATTACAATGGGTGAGCGGTGTAGGTTGGCTGATGTGTGTGTGTGTGTGGGTGGGTGAGGAAAATTGTGAGAGTGCGAAATATGTGTGCGGATAGGTGCGGGATGTGTGGATGGCGGTGGTATGTGTGGGTGGTTTCTTCTTCTTCTTCTTCTTCTTCTTCTTCTTCTTCTTCTTCTTCTTCTTCTTCTTCTTCTTCATCTTCTTCTTCTTCTTCTTCTTCTTCTTCTTCTTCTTCTTCTTCTTCTTCTTCTTCTTCTTCTTCTTCTTCTTCTTCTTCTTCTTCTCCTCCTTCTTCTCCTCCTTCTTCTTCTTCTTCTTCGTCTTCTTCTTCTTCTTCTTCTTCTTCTTCTTCTTCTTCTTCTTCTTCTTCTTCTTCTTCTTCTTCTTCTCTTCTTCTTCTTCTTCTTCTTCTTCTTCTTCTTCTCCTCCTCCTCCTCCTCCTTCATCTTCTTCTTGTGTGTGAGGATGTGTGTGTGGGTGGGGAAATGTGTGTGGGTGGGTGGGTGGCGGCATGTATGTTTGCCTGTTTCTGTGTGAGTGCGTGGAGGTATATGTGGGTGAGTGGGGGAGGTTTGGTGGGTGAGGGATGTGTTGGTGGCTGCGGGATATGAGGGTGGATGGGGGATGTGTCTCACAACATTGCAATATGCACTGTTTATGTTTACAACTTTGATTTGATCATATTTTTTTCCTCATGTGAATGTATCATGCGTAATATGCATTGCTTATGCTTACAAAATCCATTTGACAATGTTTTTTCCCCCTATGTTAATGTAACATGCACATTTGATGAATGAAAGATGAGTGATTGAAAGGGCCGAATGTAAGACGGGCCTGCGTGCCCAATTTGTTACCCTATTAAAATAAAGTTTGTTCGTTCGTTCGTTCGTTCGTTCGTTCTCTCTCTCTCTCTCTCACTCTATCTCTCTCTCTCTCTCTCTCTCTCTCTCTCTCTCTCTCTCTCTCTCTCTCTACCTCCCATTTTATCTCTTTCCCTCTACATTTCTACCCATCTCTACCGACACCTGTCTCCACCTCGTCACCTGTCTCCTTACCTCCCTCTCTACCTCCCTAGCTCTCCTCGTCCCTCTCACCCTCTCTACCTCCTTAGCTCTCCCTGTCCCTCTCACCCCCTCGTTACTTGACACTGGGAACTAGATTGGGTCTCGTCGGGAGTCTCCGTGGCGAAGTGGTCTAACCGTTTGACTCGGGCTCTGAAAGTTGTGGGTTCGATTCCGGGCTGCATCCTTCGGTTCACAAGTGAAAATTTTCGGAGACTCTCGTGGGTCGTCGCTGGAGGTACGGAGTTCGTGCTTTGTGCGGCGCTTTCAGCGCTGCGGAAAGAGACCGGGCCATATGGGATAAAACCCGGTGCAATGATGTCGACCCTGTCGACTTTTAAGTGACTTTTTCGTTGGAAAAGATTCCCTAACGAGAATACCTCAAGCGAAAACCCCTGTGACCTGTGACGGAATACACTCGTAGCGAACGTTGACCACAGAGATGGGAAGCAACTCTGAGACGTTGCCAGCTGCACACATTGACAGTATCAGTCATCACAACCATCACTCGAAGACACGTGAAATTATGGGATATATAAACGCTAGAGATAGAATAGAGATATTAACCTTTATAGGAAACACTGGGCAGGCGAGGCAGGGAAAGACATGGGAAGACAAGGAAAGACAAGATAAGAATGGGAATACATGGGAAGACATGGGAAGACAAGGAAAGACATGAGAAGCTTGATAATACATGGGAATACATGGAAAGACATGGGGATACATGGGAAGACAAGGAAAGACATGAGAAGCATGGGAATACATGGGAAGACAAGGAAAGAATGAGAAGCATGGGAATACATGGAAAGACATGAGAAGCATGGAAATACATGGGAAGACATGGGAAGAGATAGGAAGATATGGGATGAAAAGGAAAGACATTGGAAGACATGGGATGACATAGGATGACATGGTAAGACACTTGAAGGCTTGGGAAGATATGGGAAGATATGGGAAGACATGGGATGACATGGGAAGACAAGGAAAGACATGAAAAGTATGGGAAGACATGGGAAGACGCATGAAGACGTGGGAAGGGGGAAGACATGGGAAGACAATGAAAGACATTAGAAACATGGGAATAAATGGGAAGACATGCGAATATATGGGGATACATAGAAAGACATGGGAAGGCGTATGAAGATATGGGAAGGGGGAAGACATGGGAAGCATGGGAAAACAGAGAAAACAAGGCTAGGCATGGGAACACATAAGATGACAAGAGAATACAAGGGAAGAAGAAATGAGGACACAAAGGAAGGCTTGGGAAGAGAAGAGAAGACGAGGGAAGACATAGGGAGACGAGGGAAGACTTAGGGAGACTAGGAAAGATAGTGGAAGAAAAGGGAAGGCAGAGGAAGACAAAGAAAGACAGGGGGCGTAATGGGAAGACAATGGAAGATATGAGAAGAGAAGACGAGGGAAGACAAAGGGAGACAAGGGAAGATAGGGGAAGACAGTGGAAGACAAAGAAAGACAAGGGAAGTCAATGGAAGATATTAGAAAACAAGGGAGGACAAGGGAAGGTGTATGGGGAAAGCTTGGATATCTGGGTAAGGCGTAATAGCATAACCAAGGCCATCCTCATGAACATATGGGAGGACAGACAGGAGTGGGGAGTCACGAGGACTGGTGTCTGTTCCAGGCTAGACACTAGACAGAGTAGGAGGAGGACGAGGACAGGGGGAGGAGATATGCAGGAGGAGGGGAGGAGGAGGAGTTGAAAGAATACGAGAAGGAGGAGGACGAGGACAGGAGGAGGAGAGATGGAGGAGGAAGAGAAGGAGAAGAAAAAGATGGAGCAGTTGAAAGAATATGAGATGGAGGAGGACGAGGACAGGAGGAGGACGAGGACAGGAGGAGGAGAGATGCAGGAGAAGGAGGAGAAAAAGAAGGAGGAGTTGACAGAATATGGGATGGAGGAGGACGAAGCGAGACTAGGAGAGGCTAGGCACGTGAAGGAGGATAAGGAGAAGAAGAAGGGGGATGGGATGAAAAAGGGGACGAGGAAAGACTAGAGAGAGTCTAGGCACTTGAAGGAGGAGGGGAAGGAAAAGAAGAAGAAGAAGAAGAAGAAGAAGAAGAAGAAGAAGAAGAAGAAGAAGAAGAAGAAGAAGAAGAAGAAGAAGAAGAAGAAGAAGAAGAAGAAGAAGAAGAAGAAGAAGAAGAAGAAGAAGAGCAGCAACAACAACAACAACAACAACAACAACAACAACAACAACAACAACAACAGTTTAAAAAAGAAACAGCGAAATATCTATGAACTCCAAAATACTTTCAGGCAATACACAACTGCTGTACTCAAACACACATGCACAGACTGACTCCTGCAAGCTGCAATGGCCACATATTATCGTGTGGTTGGGTTTCACGGCGCACTAGAAGCACACAAGACGGGATTAGTGACCCCACCAATGGTCGATTTTGTTGTTTTTCTACGAGCTTTCAGAATAATGGCCGCCGAGATCCACATCGAGCCGATTTCCGGGCATGTCTGTATAGTTTGTTCTGATTGGTTCATGGTGCCAGACCTTCAGGTTCACATTGTATTGATTTATTGTTGAGACAAATGTAAAGTAAATCAGATAATAACTAACTAGCTCACCAGTGATGGTATTTCCGCGTGTGACGAGTTGCTTGCGATATGACTGGCTCTCTAATTTCTGATTAAATGATAGACAATTCGTCACATATGCCAACAAGTCAAGGAAGACAACTCGTCACATGTGGATAGTCAAGGGAAACAACTCGTCACATGTGACAACAAGTAAAGGGAGACAACTCGTCACATGTACCAACACGTCAAGAGAGACAACCCGTCACATGTGCCAACAGGTCAAGAGAGATAACTCGTCACATGTGCCAACAAGTCAAGAGAGACAACTCGTCACAAGTGTCAACAAGACAAGTGAGACAATTCGTCACATGTGCCAACATGTCACGAGAGACAATTCGTCACATGTGCCGACATGTCAAAAGACACAACGTGTGACATGTGCCAATAAGTCAAGAGATACAACTTGTCACATGTGCCAACAGGCCCAGAGAGACAACTCGTCACCAGTGCCAACAAATCCCGACAGACAACTTGTCACATGTGCCAACAAATCAAGTCAGACAACGTGTCACATGTGCACACATGTCAAGGAAGACAACTCGTCACATGTGCCAATGAATCAAGGCAGACAACTCGTCACATGTGCCAATGAACCAAGGCAGACAACTCGTCACATGCGCCACCGCGTCAACTAGTCATATGTAGCCAACAAGTCAAGAGAGACAACTCGTCACACGTGAACTGAAATGCTTGTAAAAGACTGTTAAGGTTTTCCAGAAGAGCCAAAATGAGAAACGAGGACATCAGAAATACGATAGACCTAAAACCATGCGTCGACTTTATAGAGAGACAACAAATAAAGAGCTCTGGACATTTATGAGAATAATACCTGATAAACTACCGATAAAAGCAAACAGCAACAACAACAACAACAACAACAACAACAACAAGATCTGGATACAGCGTCAGAAGTAGGCCAAGAAAGCGACGGGTGGAAACTATCGTAGTACAGCAGGGATTTGTCTAAGGAAAGGTACAAGTAATGCAATACACATTTCGAACACTAATATAGAGATCAATAGAGGCGGAGAAAGACACGGTTGTGTTTGAAAGATTTTAACACGTTATTTGATCAAGATAAACACGAAAAAAATTACGAAAATTTTGTAAGATATCCAAATTGATGGGAAAGAACTCAGAATAATAAAGAATATTTACTGGAAACAAATGACAGCAATTAGAATGGCAAATAATGAGGGCCATTACGACAAGATATGCCTGTGTTTCCTAGCCGTTTCACCTCTCTCTCTCTCTCTCTCTCTCTCTCTCTCTCTCTCTCTCTCTTTCTTCCTCTCTCTCTCTCTCTTTCTTCTTCTCTCTCTCTCTTTCTTTCTCTCTCTCTCTTTCTTTCCCTCTTCTCTCTCTCTCCCTCTCTCTCTCTCTCTCTCTGGGGAGATGTGTTTGTGGGTGGGGATGTGTGTATAGGTGGGGGATGTGGTTGAGAGGTGGCGGTTTTTAGGGGGTTTGGGTG
>JACEFZ010017201.1:0-23296 GCA_014155875.1 Cepaea nemoralis | reverse complement strand
CCCTTTTCCGTCCCCCAAAAACTTTCCCGCCGTTTGTGGGCGGTTTTTTCTAGGCCCACAACGCCGTACGGGAAAAAACCAGCACAGGTTCATCGGGTCCCCCCATATACCCTTTTGGGGGTAAAGTGAGGAGGAAGTGAGTGGCTGAACAGTATCATTTTGACAAGTCATAAACACTCAGAGGGGAAATGGTTTGCGGGTTTGGGTCCCCAAATGAACAAAAGCTTGACAGTTTTTCAACAGCCAGAGAAAACCCAAAATTGGCACCCGAAGACAGGAAAACAGTGATCTGTCAATTTTTGGGTTTTCCCGGGACATCGGGGAAGTTGAGGGGGTTTATTTGCAACTTTTTGGGGTGGGTATACAAAATTCGCGGCTTTTTTTGAAAATCTAAATTTTGATGACAACTTTGACGGGTTTTTAAAGCCAGGAAAATAGCTTTGACTGGGGTATTTTGCCTTTATAAACTCAAAGTTGGGCCCAGCTAGGGGGGGACTTGAAATTATGCTTTAGCCGGGAGTGCCAGGGCAGGGGAAAGCCCCTAGTGGAAAAATATCACCGTGTGTTAATTGGGAAACTTAATTTTACACGTGCCTATAAGGGCCCCGTTTGTAGATATGATTGATAGGACTGCATTTAGTGCCTTTTAAAGGGTAAAACCCTTTTAAAAAATTTTCGTTAAAATTACTTTGGGGCAGTACCTTGTTAAACTATAGTGTGATGATTAGCACTGTTTAGTGGAAACTAGCTAGAGTAGGGAAGTGATACTTGGCTCTGGTTAGCTAGAATAGATTAGTGAAGTGTTGATAAGCTTTACTAGTTGAGTAATGAAGGATAATTGGGATCTTCCCGTAGGTGTCCCTGGTGGGCGGGGTTCCGCATTCTGTTTGCTGATATTTTTTCTTTGTCATAGCCTGATTCGACTCTAGGTGGGTAGCTAATCTGCCTCTATGACTAATTCTAGTTAGCTAAAGATCATTAAGCAAGGTGATAGGCTTACACTCAGCCGAAAGGATCAGTGACTAGTACTATCCACCAGATGTGTTGTTTCTATCCTAGGTTCCCTACCAGATCCAAGGAAACTCAACAAGTTTTGTGAAAGACTTAAAAAACCATTCTGAAGAACACCAGTTCAAGAGTCAATAACGTTGCATACAGAAAGCAACTAAAAGCTAAAAGGACGTTGATTCACCACACATAGTGATGATTACAGATGCACCATACAGCATCAGACAGTAGTAACTACCGGAGAACAATCTAATAGTTACCTAGTGTTATATAATCTCGTGTAATAGGACACTAGACATGCTAAGTGAGGCTAGATAGACACGAGGGAGGATCAATCACAGTAACAATTAACTTTAGTAACTGGGTAAACACTAGAGAAGACTTGTGCAGTTGTCTTAGGAACATTAGGAACGGACATTGTGTAGAGTGCAACCGGTCCCTGATTAACTCTTAATACCACCGGTGTCTATTTCGGATGTTCATGAAATTGGATTACCAGAGGTCTACAGAGGCAAAGCATTATCCGGCAAGATGGTTCCGGCAACGGGTGAGACGTACTTGTTCTGACGTAACGTGCTGTGGTCTATCTTTGCTGTGATCAGCTGACTGAGTTGATGTCTGAGAGACAGAGTCTACACACTTTATAGAACACGTCACACATTTTCTTCGCATACACGTCTCATACACGTTACACTTTTATTTTAATAAATTAATCTTTATTAATTTCTAGAAGCAAGAGTTGTTGAGTATGTTGCGTTGGGGAAGTATGAGAAGGGGGCATAGTACGACAGTGTGAGAGTGATAGGAAAAGGTGTCCATAGGCTGATGGAGTGTGTTGGACGGAAGCTGGTGGATTCTCCAGAATATTGAGAGGGAAAAAAAATATTATAATGTGGGTGTCGGATCTCCTCACTCCAGGGACGACACTTTAAAGGAGGACACGACACTTCTGAAGAATTTGAAATCAAGAGTGGAGTTAAGCAAGGTTGTGTACTAGCTCCCACACTCTTTGGAATATACTTTTCACTTCTACTGAAATATGCATTTCGTGATCAGGATGGTGGTATATACATTCACTCACGCTCAGATGGCGGCCTGTACAATGCTCAGAGATTGAAGGCTAAGACCAAAATTAGGAGGGTACTGATCAGAGAGTTGCTTTTTGCAGATGATGCTGCAGTTACGACCCACTCTGAGGAAGAATTGCAATGTCTACTATCTGCATTCTCCAATGCTTGTTCTGAATTTGGTTTAACAATTAGCAAAAAGAAGACACAGATTATGTCACAAGGTGCACATGGGGTACCATCAATCTTTATTGACGACGCCGAACTAGAGATAGTAGACCATTTTACGTATCTAGGATCAGTGGTAAATAGCAAATTATCCCTAGATCAGGAAATCAACATCCGGATTGGTAAGGCAGCAACAACAATGAACAGGTTAAGAAAAAGAGTCTGGGAGAACAGGAAGCTTACTGCCAAAACAAAAGTCCTTGTCTATCAAGCCTGTGTCCTTAGTACTCTTCTCTATGGCAGTGAAACCTGGACAACTTACTCACACCAAGAGAACAATTTAAACAGCTTTCATATGCGGTGTCTGCGAAGAATTCTTGGTATTAAGTGGCAAGACAAAATCACAAATACTGAAGTATTGGAAAGATCAGGTTGTGTGACAGTTTATTCCATGCTCAGTCTTCGTAGACTTAGATGGATAGGACATCTTAGGAGGATGGATGATGGTAGAATACCAAAGGATATCTTTTTTGGTGAATTACAGATGGGTAAGAGATCTCAGGGTCGGCCTCTACTACGATACAAAGATGTGTGTAAGCGGGACATGATTGATACAGGCATTGATAATGCACATTGGGAGCAAGTCGCCGCTGAACGTGTTGCATGGAGGGCAAATATCAGAAATGGAATAAAGTCAAAGGAGAAAATTATTGCAGAAAAGTCACACACCAAGCGTTTGAGACGTAAGATGGTGCATGATGGTGGAAATGACCACGTGTTCACATGCACCCACTGTGAACGGACATTTACAGCGCAAATTGGCCTTATCAGTCACACTCGCTACCGCCATAGTTAAAAGTTATTATGCCTTTTTAGAGCACAAACTATCGTCTGTCAAGACGGCAAGGTGCCAATGAATGTAGGACTTGCTCATTGGTTTTTCCGTCTGTTCATGGTATTTTTTGGATTTTCCTCAGAAACCACATCTCCACAGCCTTCAGATGTTTTTCAGCTTGTCTGCTCATTGTACACGCTTCACATCCATACAAAAGCATATGTTCTATGTAGCACCTCAACACTTTTTTTCTTGGTCAGTATGCTTTTAATCTTGCAAAAGGTTGTCTTCGTCATGGCGATTCTTATTCTATTCTCTTCAAGACATCTCCCATCAGATGTTATGAATGTTCCGAGATAATTGTGCAGATTCACTTGTTTAAGAATATTCCCATTTATTTGTATATTGCATTGTAATATTTCCTTCTTCTTAGTCAGGCCCATAATCTGTGTCTTCTTACAATTTAATTCTAACGCAAGTTGGTCACTGTGTGCAACAATGGCATCTACCAAATGTCGCAGATCGTGCTCATTGTCTGCAATCAATACTGTATCATCAACATATCTAATGTTATTGATGTTATGTCCCTCAATGATGATTCCTTTCATATCGTCAACATTTCTGAAAATATTTTCACTGTACAGGGAAAAATAGATCTGGATACATTACACATCCTTATCTCATACCTCTCTTGATAGGCCGATATTGACCTACTTCATTACCAATATGTATTAGAGCTTGTTGTTTCCAATATATGTCTTTTTTATGAATCTAAAGTCTTTCCCATCAATGTGTAGATCTGCAAGCACCTCCATCATATTGACACGCCTTACTTTAACGAAAGCCTTTGTGTAGTCAATATAGCAAAGATGTAAGTCTTTGTTTACTTCTATAGAACGTTCAATTAATGTTCTCAACATATACACATCATTCACCGTACCCTTGCCTTCTACACACACACACATCGTTCTTCTCCTATTTCAGGTTGTGTATTTTTTTTTGCTAACCCTTTGCATTACAATTCTTAGCAAAATCTTTGTGATGTGATTCATTATACTAATTGTTCGATGTTAATCAAATTCCAAAGCTCCTGATTTCTTCGGGATTGCAATAAATATAGAACTAAATCATTAAGGAGGTATATCTCCAGTATCATATATTGTGTTCAGCAGTCTGATGACTTGGTTTATTCCATATTCTTCTAAGGTAGTAATAATTTCTGTTGAGATGTTGTCTGGACCCGGAGACTTGCCAGATTTCATATGATTAAGAGCATTCTGAACTTCTATCTTCAGAATTGATGGTATTTCATTATTAACCCGAATATCATATTGTTATTCTATTGTATCATCATGAAGGTTTTTCACATAATCTAGCATGTATGTAAAATCTCATGTTTTTCTATTAACGAGTTTTGCATCTTTTGCTGTCTTACCAGGACATTTCCTGGGAGCCCTGGTTTGGAGAAAACAAAAATAATAAATACTGCCTTGATGTAGATTTAAACACACGACTACCAGACAGACAGTCAAACGTGTCAGCCACTTCGTTACCCCGGTTCCTGAATGAAACATTTTTGCCAATTAAATCCCGTGTGCATTATTTTTCCCGATCTCTCATCTCTTTGAATGTTTATCTGCAGAAAGTGAAACAACAGAATAAGCAATGCCAGAAGTTAGCTGGCGATCCTGCCACTCTGTTCAAAAGTCGCCCTTCTAACACCACACAGTTTACAGCTAACATGGATCGAAACCAAATTGTGCTTGCATTTATGTAAGTATGCGATTCCAATTTAACTAATTATGTACTAAGCAATTTACCATACGTGCATTGTTTAAAACACGAGCCAAACATGTCCCCATGCGTTAACATGCTATGTTTCTATGTTGTGATAGGGCTAGCACATTTTGTAAGCCTGAATGCACGGAGGTATAGGTGGCCAGTCTTTTAATCTTTTGGCGGACGACGAACCCAGGCTTCGAAAATTGGTCTGATTGTGCCAAGGTCTTAGGGAGGCGCGTACCAGATACTGACGTTTGGGTGTGAATTGTTAATCCCTTATATATTTAGTAGTAGTAGCAGCAGCAGCAGCAGCAGCAGAAGCAGCAGCAGCAGCAGTAGGCGTATTTCAGTCCTGAAGGATTATAGAGTTGTGCTGCTGGGGAGGTACCTGACAGCATCGCTGGTGGCTGTTGAGACCAATGTGATAGTGACAATCTCTATCATATTTTTCGCATCTGTAAGACAAGGCGGGTCCCGCAGTAAGTTTGCTGGACCAGACTGCGCTCGAAGAACACCAGTCCGTATCGTACATCTCTTCTCAGGGAACATCTGTCTGTTGCATCTCTTTCTCACGTATCAAGGGTTTTCATATCTTGTTTACACACATCCCTGTATCGCATTTGGGGTCTTCCGGTTGACCTCTTCCCTGTGGCTAGTTCTCTGCAAAGGAGATCTTTGGGAATACGTTAACCATCCATTCAAGATACATGGTCCAGCCACAGGAGGCGTCGCTGCTTGAGAAGGGAGTGCTCTTTCAAGTATGTGTTTGCTTGTTATGTGGTCTTTCCACGATATGCCCAAGATACGTCTTAGACATCTCATATGGAAAGAATTCAACTTTCTTTCCTGTCGTGAGTACAAGGTCCATGATTCAGACCCATAGAGTAGTGTGCTAACAACACACGCTTTATATACATGAACTTTTGTACGCTCTGTTAGTCTATTATTCTCTCACAAGCTTATTGTTGACAGCCAATCAGGATTTCGACCAAAATATTCTTGCCATACGGCCCTAACAAACATGATAGAAAATTGGCACCAGAATATAAACAACAACAGTCTATGTGGAACTGTGTTTATTGATTTCAAAAAAGCATTTGATATGAAAGACCATGTTATTTTAATTAAAACACTTGAGACAATGAAAATTGGCCCTAATGTAATCACTCTAATATCATCTTTTCTATCAAACAGAAAGCAAGTAGTATCACATAATAAATCTCTGTATCAAACCACTACCTTCAATATTGGAGCAAGGCTCTATTCTTGGCCCTCTATTATTTGCCATATATATTAACGATCTATCTTTGCATCTTTCGTCGTCCTGCGATCTATTTGCAGACGACTGTACAGTGTACGCAAACGCTGAAAACTGTATTTTACAGGAGTCGTTTTCACAACAAGAATTAAATAATGTAGTTAGGTGGAGCTATTCAAACCGTATGCAAATTAACATCACTAAAACAAAATCAATGTTATTAACAACCAGACAAAGACTTCAAACTCTAAGCTCACACACATCACTTCAACTTCACATCGATAACATGCCAGTAGAAAGTGTAATTAAGCACAAAACATTAGATCTAATCATTGATAGAAACCTAACCTTTAATTCCCACGTTCAAGCGCTCATTAAACAAACAGCGAAAAAAGTCTACCAACTCGCCAAAAATTAAAAACTGCCTTGATGAGGACACAAAGAAACTATTCTATACTTCTCATATACAGACACACTTTGACTTCTGCTCTACAGTCTGGGACGGTTGTTCTAATTCAAACACCAAGCGACTTTACTCACCCCAGAAACGAGCCTTGAGTCTAATTTATAGCAAACATTTATCTGACAATCCTAGCCTGTATAAAAGCCTTCAGTTACTACCACTCCGCAAACGCCTGCTTTTCAATCACGCTAAACTATTCACAAAATCCTGCATCGGAATGCCCCAAATTACCTTTGGTCATTGTTTAAATATAATGCTAGGCACAGTAAACGTTTAAATATATTACACATTTCGAAGCCTAGGATTGACTTATACAAAACAAGCTTAACGTACTCTGCAGCTCAGCGGTGGAACAATCTTCCACAAGAAATCAAAGACATCACCAATCCCTATTCATATAATCGCAAATTATTCGACCATTATCTCAGTGCGGATTACCTTCCCCCTTAATAATAGAGATAATAATAATAATAACAAAACCCTAGTATAACAGCCAGTCCCATTTTGGTAGGCCAGTATATTCCACATGGCTAATAACAAGTGTCAGACCATTATCTAATATTACTGAGTAGTGTTGTTTTGATGTTCGTATTTTGCCCATGCCTTTATAATGCATATCTTTTATATTGTTGCTGTTCTCTGTTAGCCTTGAATGATGTGTGAATGAAATAATGTATGAAAGAGAGTGATAGAAGGGCAGAATGTTAGACGGGCCTGCGTGCCCAATTCTTAACCCTTTGAAAATAAAGTTTGTTCGTTCGTTCGTTCGTTCCAACTCTTTTAGTTAGCATGGAAATTGTTGTGGCTGCCTTTCCAACGTGTCTATCGATTTCTGTCTCTAATGAAAGATTATCTGATATTGTCGACACCAAATACGCAAACTCATAGACAACCTTCAATTCGTAATTAGAAATGTTTATTCACGGAGGCGCACCAGCATCTTGTTCCATCACCTATGTTTTATTTAGGCTGACGGTGAGCCCAAAGTCTTTGCAAGCAGCTGCAAAACAATCTGTGAGCCATTAGAAATCCGCTGCTGCATGAGTAGTTAGTGCTGCATCGTCTGCTAAAAGTAGTTCTCTTATGCATCTTGATCTTATTTTGGTCTTTGCCTTGAGTTTTGATGGGTTAAACAGTTTGCCATCAGATCTTGTATGGAGGTATATGCTTTCAGTGGCAGTCCCAAATGCATGCCTTAAGAGAACGGCGAAGAAGGTATCAAAAAGTGTAGGAGCAAGCACGCAGCCCTGCTTTACTCCACTGCTGATGCTGAATGACTGGGATGATGAACCATCGAATAAAATGGTCGACTGCATATTTTCATGAAATGATTTCACAAGACTTAGCAGTGTGGGTGGGCATCCTGTCTTCTCAAGGATCTTATAAAGGCCATTTTTGCTCACGAGGTCAAATGCCTTTGTGAGGTCGATGAAGGCAATATATAATGACTTCCTCTGTTCTCTGCACTTCTCTTGGAGCTGCCTGAGTGAGAAAATCATATCGATGGTTGGCCTGTTGGGGCTAAATCCGCACTGTGATTTGGGGTAGATTCATTCAACAAGAATGTGTAATGTTTTTAGGATTACTCGAGCGAAAATCTTGCCTGTAATGCTGAATAGGGAAAAGCCGCGATAGTTGTTGTAGTCACTTTTGTCACCTTTGTTTTTTATGAATGGTAACAAAGTTTGCATCCCTCATATCATGTGGTACTGATGTTTCTTTCCAACAGAGATGATATGCATACAGTTATGGGATGGTTGATTCTTTGCCACATTTGAAAATTTTAGGTGGAATGCTGTCTTTTCCTGGTGCCTTACAGGATTTGAGAGTGTCTAGTGCTTTGCTTATTTCTGTGAGGCACGGTTCGTTATCCAGGGCATGCATGGTGGACTGTTGATCAATGGCTTCCAGAGCTTCTTCTCTGACAGTGTTCTCCACTGAGTATAACTCTGAGTAGTGTTCTACCCAGCGATCCATTTGTTTCGCTCGAACTTTTATGATAACCCCACTCCTGTTGATCGTGAAGGGCTATCTTATTTTTTGATGGAGCGACAGCTTGCTTGATACCCTCGTACATTCCTCTTATATCTCCAATGTCTGCACAAATTTGAATTTGAGCAGTGAGTTGTAGCCAGTATCTGTTTGCACATTTTCTTGCTGTCTGTTGTACTCTATTTCTGGCCATTCGCAGTGTCTGCAACGTTTTCTCTGAAGGTGATGTTTTATACACTGAAAATGCATGTCTCTTTATCTCCAGGACTGGGAGCATCTCTTCAGAGTGTGCTTCACACCAGTCGGCTGACTTTGTTTGCTTCGTGCCAAATGTTGATAGTGTTGTGTTGTAGATAGTGTCTCGCAAATGACTCCATCTCTCCGTGGCAGTTCCATTTGTGGGGCCAGCAGAGTCTCCGCCAGGGCCTGGGTGAAGTTGTTGATCTTCTCTTTGTTTTGAGTGCCGCTGGTGTCGATGCGTGGTCTCTTCTGTTTCTGTAGATTCTCTTGGGCTTTATCTTCACCTTGCTGGAAACGAGTGAATGACCGGTGTCGCATTCAGCACAATGCGAGCCAGCCGTACATTGCGGAGATTGCTGCGTTTCGTGAGCATCAGGTCGAGTTGGTGCCAGTTATTTGATCTGGGGCGCTTCCATGACACCTTGTGTTGTGGCATTGTGCCTAAGAAGGGTCACTCACAGATTTTAATGGCTGCAGAAATTCCAAGAGACGCCCATTGTCATTGATCTTCCAAACGCCAACCTGTCCTAGACATGAAGACTAAGATTTGTGGTCCGAGCCAACCCTGGCATTGAAATCCCCCAGGATAAAAAGATGTTGTTTCTCTAGTGTTTCACTAACCACTTTGCTAGGCTGTCATAAATTTATCTTTAGATTCTGATGTTGCAGTTAGTTGTGGAGCGTAAACGCTTTTAATACTAACTGGGCCTGCTTCTGTCTAGAGTTGGAGCTTCAGTATTCATTCATTGCCATCTAGTTGGTGGTATGATGGACTTAAGCAGCTTGTTTCTGATAGCGAAGCCAACTCCATGCTCTCCAGTCTCCACAGAAGTGATTGTTAGCCGGTCTACAGGAGTCCGACTTCCTGCCCCTCATCCACTCTGTCCTATAGTTCAGGAGGAAAACGTAGGATTATTTTTGTTTTGTTTTACATGATGATGTCTCAAATTAAAATATGGAAACATTTATTTATGTTTCACGATTGCTATTTTCAAGTTTATTTTTCATGATTGCTATTTTAATGTTTATGTTTCATGATTGTTATTTTCATGTTTATGTTGCATGCTTTTTATTTTCATGTTTATGTTACAGGATTGCTATTTTTATGTTTCTGTTTCACCATTGTTGTTTTCATGTCTATATTTCATGTTTATTATTTTCATGTGTATGTTTCACGCTTGATATTTTTATGTTTATGTTTCACTATTGTTATTTTTATGTTTATGTTTCATGCTTATTACTTTCATGTTTATGTTTCATATTTGTTATTTTCATATTTATAATTCATGTTTGTTATTATCAGGTTAATGTTTCAAGATTATTATTTTTATGTTTATATTTCATGATTGTTATTTTCATATTTATATTTCATGACTGTTTTTTTTTTTCATGTTTATGTTTTACGATTGTTATTTTCCTATTTATGTTTCATGATTGTTATTTTCATGTTTACGTTTCATCATCAATTGGATCTAGGTGTGGAGGAGTGCTCCAACAGGATTTTCTGAAGGCGAAGCCTAAAGAAGAACTGTACCCGTTTGAAGCCTTTTATTTATCTGATCCACCATTATGGAATGAGAGTACAGTTGCATGCCACAAGCATTCAAAAATAAGGCTATCGAGATCTGAGTATGTAGACTGATCAACACTCATGTGTGTGTGTGTGTGTGAGAGAAAGAGAGAGAGAGAGAGAGAGAGAGAGAGAGAGAGAGAGAGAGAGAGAAAGTGTGTGTGTTGTGTTATAAAATTATGAACCCAGTGTAGTGGTATCGACTAGTTCATGTGGAAAGTGATGTTATTAGGAGGCGCGTTATGGACTGATTGTGCAACTGTGGTAGTGTGTCAAATACAGTTGATAGTAGATATAGTGGATACAAGTGGCAGAAGATGCAAGAGAACACAGAATAATGTCAGTGGAAAGCTTAAACAGATGGACGACAGATGGTAGTGTAAGAAACATAAAACAGTCGAATCAAAAGTCGGTTGCATGGCCTTTACATGACCTCGCAATCAACCCCAGCATTTTCTATGACTGTTTGTGATTTACTCTGCAATTTTACGTTCAGTAGTTTGCCATTGATTTCTGAGAGACCGATGCCTCATAAGAAAGATAGGATGGAAAGTAATGAATACCGATTTGTGCTCCGGGCCGGACACCTGAAGAAGATGATAATCAATACGCGAGACACAGCTGAGGCCTAGGGGTGGCGTGGGCGTTTAACGATTCATTGACTTACTGATGGTTCGAAATCAACCGCTGACGACTTGGAAGCAGACCGTCTTTTAATGATATGAGCGTCGATCGTTCAGCGAGCAATGGCAAACTATCAACTTTAACGAGAGTCATATAAGAAAAGCACAAGTTCATGAAATGAATATAACTGTCAGCCTGGCATGGTGCATGGCGTCATTATACAATTAACTCAGTGAAGTCCAACAGTATAGTCAGCGTATAATCCTGGTGTAATTTAAGCCGAAGTCAACAGCAGGCCATTTGTTAGAAGATAACATTGCGTTGATTTAGATTATCTGAGAGCCGGTCTTTCAGAAAGCAATGGCAAATAACTGAACGTGAAAATAAATTAAATAGGAAATCACTCAGGCAATAAATGCGAAGTTGACTGCAACGTCTTGTAAAAGTACCAGCAGTTATCTATAAAGCATATAATCCTTTAAAAGATGTATGGTGTATTGGTTATATGGTACTATCCCTACTATTATATAAACCAAATATTATGTTTGGTATATTATATGGGCCGGTCTCTCAGGCTGAGGGGTTACAACACTTTCTCCGTAATCCCGTTTATCACGCAGAGTCTCGTAGCGGGCGAGAACTAGGAGGGGTTCGACCCCCGCTGGTGACTTGCGGGATACTAAGACGGCCGCTCAGAAAGCAATGGCAAACTACTGAGCGTAATCTTGCAAAGAAATCAACAGACAGCTGAAAGATGCTGCTGTTGACAGCGATGTTCTGTAAAGGATATGCAAAAAAAAAAAAAAATATTATATGGCGTATTTGATCAATGGAAATTGGTGAAAAACAGTATGGATTTGTGGAAGGGAAAGGTACAAACAATGCAATGTACACATTAAGAACACTAATTGACAGATCAATAGAGACACGGAAAGATATATATTTGTGTTTCATAGATGTTACTATGGTATTTGATAAAGTAAAACATGATGAACAGATTAAAATGTTTGAAGATATCAACATTGATGGGAAAGATTTTAGAATAATGCTGGAATCAGGTAGCAACAATTAAAACGGGAAATTATGTCGGCAATTATAAACAAATAAAGCTAGGAGTTTAGTTTAGTCGACGGATCAACATCATGGCACACGGGTGTAACCCATAAGTGCTAAGTTCTATTCCTAACTCAAGACTGAATCTCAGCTCAGTGCACAAACTCCGTAGCAACGAAGGTTCTTGAAATACTTTGGATAGATTTTTAACTCGAAATCTAAATTTCAAGCTAGGAGTACGAGAAGGAAGAGTTTTGTTACCCGATCTCTTCTCTCTATTCATTCATTCATTCCTGCATTCATTCATTCATTCATTCACTCATTCATTCATTCACTAATCATTAATTAATTAATTCATTCATTCATTCACTAATTCATTAATTAATTCATTCACTAATTAATTAATTAATTCATTCATTCATTCATTCATTCATTCGTTCATTCATTCACTAATTCATTCATTCATTCACTCACTAATTCATTCATTCATTCATTCATTCATTCATTCAGTAGCATGTCCTTTACAGAACCTCGCTCCTATAACAACCTTCCGGAAAACGTCTCGATCACAGGCAAGATGTCCCGCGTCCGATACACCCATCTAGAGATCATCAGCCACATCCTGCACCCATCTTCTCTTTGGCTTTCCTCTTCTTCTCTTCCCAAGCATATACCCCTCCATTAGTGTTCTTTCCAAAATTTCATGACGTTTCAAGTGACCAAAATATTTCAATTTGCTTTGTTTTATTGTCTTTAATAGCCATACTTCTTCAATATTCAGCTCTTGAAGTATGGATGCATTTGTTCTTTTCTTTTTCCAAGATATTCTTAGAAACCGCAATTAATTGCTGAACTAAATGCTGAACTCTCTCTATAGGGAAGTAATAATGAGAGAGATCAAAGATAAGCCACGAATACTAGTTGGAGGCAATAATAGGAACAATCTATGCTATGCAGTCGACACAGTAATGAAAGTGGAAAATGCAAACAATCTACAACAATTGTTGGACATTGTAGTAACAGAACGTGCAATGAAACTACTCTTCTAGAATATAAAGAAAACAGTAACAATGGTGATATCAAAGAAAAAAGTAACACCAAAATGTGAAATAGAAATATAAGAGAGCATTCTTAACAAGTGAATAAGTTTAAACACCTAGGGTCAATTCTAACGTTAGCTTAAAGATTCACAACAGAGATTCAGAACAGTAAAAGCAAGAACAAGCTGCAATTCAGAAATTGAAAAGTATCTTATGCAATAAGTCTCTATCACTGAATGTCAGAAAGAGAGTGCTGAACTGCATTTCAGAAAATGAAAGGTATCTTATGCAATAATATCACTGAATGTCAGAAAGAGAGTGCTGAAATGAAATATAGAACCTATTTTGTTGTACGCCAGTGAATCTTGAAATGCAAATTTTCAAATTAGGAAGAGCTTGGAAACAACAGAGATGTGATTCCTGAGTCGAATTTTGCGAATTCCTTGGACTGCCAGAGTAACTAGCAACGATTACCTGAAAGAGGCAAATGAAATTATAACATTATATTCCTATAATAAAAATGGGACGAACAGCTTTCTTTGGTCATGTTATGAGAAATGAGGCATTGGAGAACATCGTTACAACTGGAAAGATCTAGGCGAAGAGCGGCAGATGCAGACCAACAGAAATGCTGCTGGATGGACTGAGACGGTGGCATGGAGGAATATCATCAACAGAATTCATCCAGAACACCAAAGACCGAGATCTAGGGAGAGACATAAACGCCTACGCCAGCTGGCAGGGCACTTGATGATGATATGATTAAGCTTACGTAGGTCGACTTTACTTCCCAGTGAATTTCCTTGTACCCACTTTGCACTGGACGCAAGCACACACTTGCACAGATACACCCCCACTCCCCCCTACACACACAAAGACACACATGGAGACGCACACATTCATTCACACACACACGGACAGCCACACACAGACAGCACACACAGACACAGACAGAAACGCGCAGACACAAAGACACAGACACAGAAACACAAACATGCATACACACAACGCTCAAACGCGAACGCACAAACATGAAAACTGCAAAATTGGACGTGTGAACGTGTTTTTTCGAGTTTTCATTTGTTTGCCTAGGCTTGTGAATATATTGGTTTAGATCTCTGCATATCGTTTGTTCACTAAACAATGTTTAGTTACTGTAGATTTTGTCATCTGAGGCGGATTGTTCGTACGGTATTGTATAACATTGTGTGAGTGTGAGGGAATTGTCGCGTGTGTAAAGAATTAATGTCGTATTAGTTACTTGTTCTTCTTTACCCACAATCAACACCCACATTATTTTTTTTATCCAATATCTCTATCCTGGAGATATCCAGCAGACTCCGTCCACACACTCCTTCAATCTGAAGACACCTTCCACTCACTCTTACTCACCCCTGGATTATGCCCTCCTCTCATTCTTCCCCAACATAACATACTTGACAACTCTAGCTTCAACAAATAAAAAAAAACAAGAAATTTATTAAAGCCAAAGAGTATATGAAGGAGAAGTGTGTATGTGTGTATAAGGTGTAGAATGTGTGTCGACTATTCTAATGGTAGACCAGTGATTTAGAAGCAAAGTCTGTAAGCATCATAGTGCTTAGCACACAACAGCACCATTTATTCCGGACAGTGAACCTCACCCAGAAGATGACAACTTTCTCCAATCACTCGAAACAAACAGGATGCTGGTAATCCGATAGACACTGTTGATCTTGGTCTTCACTGTACCACACGGTGAAGTTACTCTGTTTCATAATGTTTGTTGAACTGATAATCTTCCAATTAACTGAAATGTCACTTGGGGAAAATCTAATGTTCATAAGTCTCTGATTATAACATTTTCACCTCTTTTAGAACACAACCTATTAATGTTTGTTAGGTAGATGTGTGTGTGTGTGTATATATATATATATATATATATATATATATATATATATATATATATATATATATATATATATATATATATATATATATATATATATATATATATAATGTAATATAATATAATGTAATATAATGTAATAATAATAAAAATAAAATGTAAACTCAAAACTTTGCAAAACCCTTTGGAGGAAAGCGTTGACCAAACTTGGTTGAACATCAAGAATACAATTCAATCTACCGCAGAAGAATGTCTCGGTGTGTTAACCACGCATAGAAAGAACAGATGGTTCAATCAAAAATGTGAAGAAGCAGTCATTAGGAAGAAGAATGCCAGACATGTATGGTTAAATGACATCAATAACATCCAAAAGGAAGAGCATTATAGAAATGAATGTAAAGAGGCTACAAAAATAGTCAGACAGCAGAAGCGAGCACATATGAGTAGTATAATCAAAGATATGGAAACTAATCACCAGAAAAATGAATCCAGAAATTTTTTTACAGAACTGAAGTCAATGAAACGAGGGCACCAACAAAACACATATGGTTTAAAAGACAAACATGGGAATATGATAAATGCCAATGAGGAAATGTGCAACACATGGAAAGAATATTTTATTGAATTACTAAATTGTGAAGCTCCAAGTAACATTTTCCCACAGGAAGAGGTTCTAACATGCGAACCACAAATTGAAGAACCTACATTTGAAGAAATCCTATATGTAATCACACAACTTAAAAACAATAAGGCAACTGGGACTGATGGAATTGCTGCTGAATTTATAAAGGCAGGTGGCCATGCATTACATCTAAAGCTATACGAACTAATAATAAAAATCTGGAGGACAGAAGAATTACCCCATGACTGGAAAGACTCATTATTGATACCTATCTTTAAGAAAGGAGACAAGTTCCAATGTGGAAATTATAGAGGAATATCACTACTGTCCACAAGCTATAAGATACTATCCGCAGTATTACTAAATAGACTAAAACCATATTCAGAAGACATATTAGGTGACTACCAGGCGGGTTTTAGACAAAACAGATCAACAATAGATTAGATATTTATCTTATGACAAATAGCCGAGAAACATTGGGAATATAAAAGAGATCTCCATAACATTTTTGTGGATTTTAAAAAGGCTTATGATAGTGTCCATAGGAATAGTCTATGGAATGCTATGCAGGAATTTGGAATACCAAGGAAGTTAATCAACATGACCAGACTATGCATGGAAGATACTTATAATATAGTAACATATAAAGGCAGGAAATCAGACCCCTTCCAAATAACATCTGGATTGAAACAGGGTGATGCACTATCGCCTCTACTCTTCAATCTGGCTCTAGAGAAAGTTGCAAGGAAGGTAAAGGAGGAATGTGATATTGGAGGAACATCCAAGCTGCATGGTTATGCAGATGATATAGATATTATAGGGCAAAGTGAACAAAAGACATTGGAAATATTGACTCACTTAAAGGGAAAAGCCCAACAGATGGGGCTGGTTATCAACCAAGATAAGACAGAATATATGGTAATTTCAAGAGACGGAATGGCTAAAAACTCTGGCCACGTACAAATAGATAATATGACCATTAAAAGAACGGAAACATACAAATACCTGGGTACAATCTTCAACTGCTCCAACATCATAAGGGAAGAAATACAAACAAGAATCAACTCTGGAAATAAGATATACTATGCACTACAACATCTACTAAAATCAAAGGCGCTATCTCGTAACACCAAAATCACAATATACAAAACACTGATCAGACCAGTTGTGCTGTATGGCTCTGAAACCTGGAGTACAACGAAAGGAGACGAAGCCTTGTTACAAACCTTTGAGAACAAAATTTTAAGACGCATCTTTGGACCCATTAGGGATACACAAAGTGGAGAGTGGAAAAGAAGAAGTAACAAAGACATTTATGATTTGTTTAAGTCCCCGCTAATCACTGGTATCATGAAGGCTAATAGACTACAATGGCTGGGACATATAGAAAGAATGGAAGATAATAGGGAAACAAAACTGCTTACACTCAGGAAATAAATGACCGTAGACCCCGAGGTAAACCAAGAAGGCGGTGGAGAGATAATACATGTACAGACCTACAAGCACTTGGAATCAACGACTGGCAAGAGAAGGTCCACCAGAGAGACGAATGGAGACAGATTGTATTTGCAGCAAAGAACCTCAATGGCTCGGAACGCTGAAGAAGTAGAAGAAGAAGAAGATATATATATATATGTCCTTGGTATGCGAGTTATTAATCTTCGGTGACGAAGCTTATCACTCATTAAACACAACACTTATGTTCCTTAAATCCTGCTCAGCAGAAACCAGGTTTCTGCGGAACAACTAGGTTCTGAGCCCCGTGTAAAACCTCTCAGCAACCTCTGTCTTCTTTCCATGAGCCATCATTGTATAAAACTTTGAACTGCTTCTTCGTAATAAATCATCTCACACTCACGTGGAACACTCAAGGGGAACTGTAAATGGAACCTGTAGAGTAGATAACATCATGGTGAGGGCAACTCAATCCTGACCGTAATTAGGTGATTGTAGGCCAATAGCAGCACTCAGATCTATAACAGAGATCCGATCTCTGTCATACGGCCAAATCGCGCATCACAATGGTCTTATACATGGCAACACCAGGAAAGAATAAAGGAACGGGTAGAAACCCAGCAGATGCTCTACTGGAGGATCCTACCATTTCACATTCCCCTCCTCCCTCTCAACCATCCTTAATCTCTCTAATTATTATTCCACTACATTGTCCTCAACTCCCCGAGTAAAATGATATATCACACAAGCTAGTTGAAGCCACACAATAGGATACCAGTGCCGACGCTCCTATGATACTTTCTAGCACCGCACTAATAGAACATTCTATCACTAATCATAATACATTATATCACTGCACCTATAATACATTAGATCACCGCACAGCACTGTACTCTATTCCTAATCATACTCTTAAATTAGATATTATTAATAGCCTACCATATGCCTATTTTGGTTGCCACTCGAGAAACTATGCAATCAGATTGGATCTATGTCCGCGGATAACTATCCCCACTTAGACATTATAGTTTCACTCATGTAACGCAACTCGGAATAATGCCCCGATCCTAACACTTCAGAATGTTTTTCTTGACTCCCTCCACCTGTTTATCGCACTGGGTTTTATATGGGTGATTGAGTGACGTCAATAAAAAGTCCAGACGCCAATCAGTCCAGAATCTGGCTTTGTCCCCCTGTTTCTAGACTAACCAGAGTCAATTCGCTGTCAAGTTCACATTCATCTGGGAAACTCTTTGTCTCATACAACAAAGATCCTGGATGTCTGTGAGCCAGATACCTTTCCCCCCATATGACAGAATCCTTCCGACCTCTGGCAGACATTCTGTCATCACTTTCAACGGCCGATTCCCGCCCTGCAGACAGATGACGCCAGTGCACGTCTCTCGAACAACAACCTGTCAACAAACTGTCGACCATGTGTATACATCCCGACGTGACTCACTTTGATCTCATACAAAAAAGCCGACCAGGTGCAGACAGTTTTAACGACGTATTTTCTCAGTCGGTTCAACATCACAGGGTCTATTGTGTTTGTAGACCAATGTCGGGCTTGGTTGTCATCGATCGAACTCGCGACAGGAATGGGGGACTAAATGGGATTGGGGGGGGGGGGGGGGGGGGTTGGTTGGAGTGAGAAGATTAAGATGTTTGTTTCTGTAGCTGCAACCAGGTGTGTGTCACGTTGTGGGCTGCAAATGTCCTACACAAGTTGAAAATAAATAAACTGAAAGGAAAAGAACAAGTTAATTGGCACCTTGCCGTCTTGACAGACGATAGTTTGTGCTTTAAAAAGGCATAATAACTTTTACCTATGGCGGTAGCGAATGTGACTGATAAGGCCAATTCGCGCTGTAAATGTCCGTTCACAGTGGGTGCATGTGAACACGTGGTCATTTCCACCATCATGCACCATCTTACGTCTCACACGCTCGATGTGTGACTTATCTGCAATAATTTTCTCCTTTGTCTTTATTCCATTTCTGATGTTTGCCCTCCATGCAACACGTTCAGCGGCGACTTGCTCCCAATGTGCATTATCAATGCCTGTATCAATCATGTCCCGCTTACACACATCTTTGTATCGTAGTAGAGGCCGACCCTGAGATCTCTTACCTATCTGTAATTCACCAAAAAAGATGTCCTTTGGTATTCTACCATCATCCATCCTCCTAAGATGTCCTATCCATCTAAGTCTACGAAGTCTATACCGTCACACAACCTGATCTTTCCAATACTTCATTATTTGTGATTTTGTCTTGCCACTTAATACCAAGAATTCTTCGCAGACACCGCATATGAAAGCTGTTTAAACGTTTCTCTTTGTGTGAGTAAGTTGTCCAGGTTTCACTGCCATAAAGAAGAGTAGCTAAGGACACAGGCTTGATAGACAAGGACTTTTGTTTTGGCAGTAAGCTTCCTGTTCTCCCAGACTCTTTTCCTTAACCTGTTCATTGTTGTTGCTGTCCTTACCAATCCGGATGTTGATTTCCTGATCTAGGGATAATTTGCTATTTACCACTGATCCTAGATATGTAAAATGGTCTACCATCTCTAGTTCGGCGTCGTCAATAAAGATTGATGATACCCCATGTGCACCTTGTGACATAATCTGTGTCTTCTTTTTGCTAATTGTTAAACCAAATTCAGAACAAGCATTGGGGAATGCAGATAGTAGACATTGCAATTCTTCCTCAGAGTGGGTCGTAACTGCAGCATCATCTGCAAAAAGCAACTCTCTGATCAGTACCCTCCTAATTTTGGTCTTGGCCTTCAATCTCTGAGCATTGTAGAGGCCGCCATCTGAGCGTGAGTGAATGTATATACCACCATCCTGATCACGAAAGGCATATTTCAGTAGAAGTGAAAAGTATATTCCAAAGAGGGTGGGAGCTAGTACACAACCTTGCTTAACTCCACTCTTGATTTCAAACTCTTCAGAAGTTGCACCATCAAACTTGATTATACCCTTCATGCCTGTGTGGAACGATTCCACAATGGACAGAAGAGTTGGTGGGCAGCCAATCTTCTTTAGTGCCTTGAACAGACCCTCACGACTGACCAAATCAAATGCCTTTGTGAGGTCGATGAAGGCAATAAACAGTGGTTGATTCTGTTCACGGCATTTTTCTTGCATTTGTCGCAATGAGAATATCATATCAATGGTAGACCGGTTCTGTCGAAAGCCACACTGTGATTCGGGATAGACTTGATCTCCTAGGACTTGAAGTCTGCGCAGAACAATTCTGGCAAATACTTTTCCAACAATACACAGAAGTGAGATACCCCTATAGTTGTTGCAGTCGCTCCGATCGCCCTTGTTCTTGTACAGTGTTATGATGCTTGAATCTTTGAAATCCTGTGGGACTTGTCCTTCTCGCCAGCATAGCTCTATTAGCTGGTGGATCTGTAGAGTGAGTGTGTCTTGCCCACTCCTGATAACCTCTATTGGAATCCCATCCTTACCTGGAGCCTTGCCAGATGCAAGTTCATTTATAGCACACTTAACTTCTGCTTATGGTGGGAAGTGTGTCCAGGTGGTCAAGAGTTGGTAGAGCCTCTATGGCGTTGAGGGCATCATCCGCTAGTTTGGTCTCACTTGAGTAAAGCTCCAAATAGTGCTCTACCCATCTGTCCATCTGCTGTTTCTTATCAGTTATGATTTCTCCAGTCAAGGTTTTCAATGGTGCACTTCTTTTGATCACTGGACCACAGGCTTTCTTTATTCCTTCATACATGCTTCTGATGTTTCCCTTATCACTTGCGATTTGAATGGACTCACATAACTTGATCCAATAATCATTTGCACACTGCCTGGCAGCCTTTTGCACATCCTTCCTAGCTTGCCTTAGCTCACTCAGAGTGTTACGCGTTGGTCTTTCCTTGTTTTATTAAGAGAGCTATCTTCTTCTTATCAATCAAGGGCTGCAGAGTCTGGCTGTTTGCCGCAAACCAGTCCTGCCTCTTATGATCCACAGTGCCGTAAACCCCTACGGCATTTTTATAAAGAGTTTCCTTAAGTTGACCCCACTTTTCATTTACTGTACAATTTTCTGGTGTATCAGTGAAAGCGTCTTCAAGTTGCTGTTGAAACTGAAAGCACTTTTCAGGATCGTGAGTGTTAATAATATTAATCCTGGGGCTAGATTTGTGTTCAGCTGTGTAGATTCTCTTTGGTCTCAGTCTAACCCTTGCAACAACCAAAGAACGATCCGTATCACAGTCAGCACTGTGGTAACTTTGAGTCAATGACATATGGTTCAGATGTTGTCTCCGTGTGATGATGAAGTCCAGCTGGTGCCATGGCCGGATCTTGGATGTTTCCATGCGACCTAAATGCATCTCTTTTGTTTTAAAAAAGGAGTTTGTAATACATATGTCATTTCTGGTGCAATGCTCCAGCAGCCTTTGCCCATTTTCATTCATGCGACCGATATTGTATTTTCCAAGGCACACTGGCCATAAACTCGAGTCCTTGCCCACACGCGCATTGAAATCACCGAGCATATAAATGTAGTCAGATTTTGGAACTGCCTTGATCACGGAGTCTAACTCCTCATAGAACGAATCCTTCACATCATAAGAGGAATCGAGTGTCGGTGCATATGCAGTAATAATGGTGGCAAAACCACAAGAGGTTGCCAAGCGCAGGGATAATAGATTTTCATTTACTCCTGCTGGAATTTAAATTATTCCCAGTAGCGAATTCTTCACTGCAAAGCCCACACCGTGTTGCCTTTTTTTCTGCATGCCCTCTGCCCTTCCAAAAAGGTGTAATTGTTTTCCCCGAGTGACCCTTCCTCAGCGAGGCGAGTCTCCTGCAGGCCATTAATATCAATGTTTAGACGATTGAGTTTGGCATCAATCACAGCCGTTTTTCTCACATCGTCAATATTGGTCAAGTCAGTGGAAAATCCTGGACACATGGTTCTCACGTTCAAGGTTGCAAGCCGTAGCTTGAGGTTTCTATTTTACTTTTTATTAGTACCTGGTGCATTGGTTTTACAGCCTGCGATTCAGATTTTGTCCTAGCCCCAAGCACCCATTGAAGCAGGCAGGCTGTGGCGGATCAGCAGCCAACTGGCCGGGGGTTGCCAAGCTTGAGGCGGGCGGTAACTGATCAGTGACACCTGTAGGTGTCTCCCACCGTCAGAGGCAACGCGTGGCGCCCCATGTCTAAGCCAACTGACAGGGACTTATAACCCGTAACAGTTGCCTCTCGCTTTGATTCCGAGACCAGTTAAGACCAGGGATGGAGCTATTACCTCTCCATAGCATAAAACCTGGGCTAAAATATAGAGGTCATGTGTTGGCCATGCAGCATGATCCCTCTCTCGGCCTGCCTAGTTCACTCCAGAGGACCTCTACATCTGGAACAAGATAAGCTGCAGAAGCTGCCGGATCAGCAAAGCAATGCTGTAACTGTCCGCCTGTCGGAGCTTCGATCCTAGACCAGCCGCCTACCAAGGCTTAGGGCCTGGTCTGCCCTGCCATGACATTTTGTTTTTAGGTTGCATTTCTTCGCACCAGGGTAAGGCTTGTACCCTCCCAATTGCGCTCTTCCGCCCGAAGCCGTTGGCACAATGTGGGGTGTCAGGTTTGGTAAGCGCCGCCCAACGTTCGGCGCTAAAAGAAAGCAGGTAGTACCGTCTATTCTTATACGGTAGCTCAGTCATATCTGACTAAGACCTGACAAAAGAAAGTGAGAAAAGAAACAAGTAATGATCTTCATATATGTATGAGAAACATGTCACATAGACTAGACTGCAGTAGAATGCTGTCCTGGTCACAGACGAGAGCAGATTCGATACATCCTTTGCAGATGGACGTATGCGGATTTGGCGACGGTGTGGAGAGCGCTTTGCAGATTGCTGTATTCGTCAGCGCAACCTATTTTGAAGTGGCAGTATTCACATTTGGGAAGGGTTCAGTTTTCACCATCGCTTTCATCTTCCGTGGACATTTTAATCCTGTAACATATCGAGATGAGGTTCTGGATGCATTGGTTACTCCTGCTTTCACACATTATCCAGATGTGCAGCTTCTCCAGTAGATTAACGCGCGTGCGAATACCACATGCATTACGCAGAAACTATCTACAGCAGCTGAACATTGCGACTATTGATTTGGGCCCACCCTTAATTCCCCCCCAAAGGGGGTTCCCCCCCGGGGCCAGTCTTTTTTTCCCTGGGGGGTTAAAAAAAAAGGTTTGGT
>JACEFZ010017200.1:0-78458 GCA_014155875.1 Cepaea nemoralis | reverse complement strand
TCTCTAAACACACTCTTCAAATACACAACGCATGAACGCATGCACACACTCCTCACTCCTCTCCACATCAGTACGAATGCATGCACTGAACATTCCCCCCCCATTTCTCGCTCAATCACTTCCCCACCACACGCATGCACGTGCGCACCCCCACATCACTCTCTCCTCTCTCTGACACCCACTTTCTCTCTCTCTCTCTCTCTCTCTCTCTCTCTCTCTCTCTCTCTCTCTCTCTCTCTCTCTCTCTCTCTCTCTTCCAAACGCACACACATATATAGTGAACAATTATTATAGTTAAACAATTATAATGAATTAGGGGGCATACGATAGTAAAATATATATATATAAAATTTAAAATTTTTATATATATATATATATATTATATATATATATATATATATATATATCTATAAATTAAGTATTGAAAGAGTTTTCGGTTAAATGTGTAGGGACTCATTGGAGTTTTCAGATCTGGAGGCAGATCATTCCATAAGTGAGCACCAGAATAGGCGAAACATGTTTTGTATAGGTCCAATCTAGGCTTTGAGACATGTAAAAAATTTAGGCGCTTGCTGTTCATTGCATTATATTGAATCAGCGGCAGAAGATACTCTGGGGTATTTTGAGATATAATTTTATTCACTAATTTGGCTTTGTTGAAAAGGAAGCGCTTTTGAAGTGGTAGAAGTCTTCGATGACTGTGCAAATTAATACTTTCAACGTGCCAGAAACCAGACGAATAGCGCGGTTTTGTAGAGAACATAGTCGTTTTAAATTAGATTTAGGGCAACCATCCCAAACTGTGGAACAGTAATCGAGATGTAATTGGATATAGCATGTATAGAATATTTTTCGTGTGCTTTCGTCCAGGAAGTGCTGAATTTTAACAAGTTGGTAAACGTTTTGTGCTATTTTCATGGTAAGAGCGTGAACATGAGAGCTTCAGTTCAAATGGCTGTCAATTAACAGACCTAGTGTTATATGTTCAGTCACATTAACTATAGGTAACGTGCCTATGCGGAGTTCGATCGGTGCTCCAGTTATGGCTAGTGTCTGCAGTTTTTGTCTGGTCGTTATTAGCATGGATTTGGTTTTGTCAATGTTAATTTGCATGCGGTTTTCATTGCTCCATCTAGTAAGATTATCAAGTTCCTTTTGTAAAGAATTCTCTAATTCACTACGGTTTTCTTGACTAGTATATATAGTACAGTCGTCTGCAAATAGATCACAAGTTGTATTGATATATAAAGGAAGATGATTAATATAAACTGCAAAAAGCAGCGGACCTAGTATTGAGCCCTGAGGCACACCAATATTAAGCTGTGTGGGTCTTGATAGACAGTTGTTGAAGGACACGACTTGTTGTCTGTCGGATAGAAATGACGTAATTATGTTCACCATGTTGGTGCTTGTCTTCATTTGTTTTAGTTTTCTAATTAGAATATCGTGATCTACCATATCAAAAGCTTTTTTAAAGTCTACAAACACCGCTCCACAAATTCTACCGTTGTTGATGTTTAAGTGCCATTTATCGGTCATTTTTGTTAGAGCACTATGGCAAGAATATTTAGGTCGAAACCCAGATTGACTGTTAATTATTAGATTGTTGTTAATTAAATGGTGTAACGTTATTTTATGAATGTGTTTTTCTAGTGGTTTTGATAGCGACGATAGTAAGGAAATAGGTCTATAATTACCCAAAATGCTATTATCTATTGAGCCATTTTTAATTAGCGGAAACACTTTAGCAATTTTAAATGCAGATGGAAAGTAGTTTTTGGCCAGGCACTGGTTATATATGAACGTTAAGGACTCGCTAATTACTGGTGCAGCACAACGAAGAATTCTATTACTGATACCATCTAGGCCGTGTGAGTTTGTTGATTTGAGGTTTAAGAGATATTTATAAACGTCTGCAACAGACATTAAAGGAATCTCAGTGGGAATATTTCTGGTGCACTTCTCCTCACAGAATGATGCCAGTGAACTTAAATTACACGATGAGTCTGGTATTGAAGACTTTAGATTCTCTATTTCTGATTGAAAGAACCAACTGAATTCATCGCATGTTATAGAATTTGGTATTGCTGATTCTGTAGGGCGTTTCTTATTGGTTAGCAAGTTAATAGCCTTCCATATATTTGTACTGTTTGAATTATCTACAATCAAATTTTTAAAATGATCTTTTTTTATCGTAAGAATTTCATATTTAACTTTATTCCTTAGTCTGCGGTAATTGATGAAGACTTTATTTTTGTGTGCTGTATCTCGCTCTCTCATGATTTCCAGAACTTCTCTAGTGACCCATGGGGATTTATGTTGATTTTTGACTCGAACTTCTTTGATTGGCACGTGTTTATCGAACACATTGTAGACTGTCTTCGTCCAGAAAGCTAATGCATCGTCCGGGTCAGGAAGTTGGTAAACGAGCGACAAACAGACCGGCAGATAATACAGCAAGGCAGATACAATGGATAATGAGAAGGGAGAAAGATAATGACACAGGCGGACAGATGAAAGGAGCCACAGACAGAGAGATATACACAAAGATAGATAGATAGGTACCTAGATTGACAGACAGGTAGGTAAGTAAGTAGGTGGTAAGCGGATGAATCACAGACAGGCAGGCAGGCAAGCAGACAAACAGACAGACAGACAGACAGACAGACAGACAGACAGACAGACAGACAGACAGACAGACAGACAGACAGACAGACAGACAGACAGACAGACAGACAGACAGACAGACAGACAGACAGACAGACAGACAGACAGACAGACAGGCAGGCAGACAGGCAGGCAGGCAGGCAGGCAGGCAGGCAGGCAGGCAGGCAGGCAGGCAGGCAGGCAGGCAGGCAGGCAGGCAGGCAGACAGACAGACAGACAGACAGACAGACAGACAGACAGACAGACAGGCAGGCAGGCAGGCAGGCAGGCAGGCAGGCAGGCAGGCAGGCAGGCAGGCAGGCAGGCAGGCAGGCAGACAGACAGACAGACAGACAGACAGACAGACAGACAGACAGACAGACAGACAGACAGACAGACAGACAGACAGACAGACAGACAGACAGACAGACAGACAGACAGACAGACAGACAGACAGACAGACAGACAGACAGACAGACAGATAGATAGATAGATAGATAGATAGATAGATAGATAGATAGATAGATAGATAGATAGATAGATAGATAGATAGATAGATAGATAGATAGATAGATAGATAGATAGATAGATAGATAGATAGATAGATAGATAGAGGAACGGAAGGCAGACAGACAGAGAGACAGACAGACCGAAGGATGGACGGACGTACGGACAGACAGAAAGACGAACAGACAGACAGGCAGACTCTCTATGCAGATCCCACGTTGATAGTAAAAGACCTCAGGATTGTAAAGAACAGCTACTGTAAATAACAGCAGCCATAGCATTTGATACAGACTGTAGGTCAATTCTAGCCAATTAATTAAAACAAGAGACACCTGACCTGGAAGTGTAATGTCTCACTTAGATGAGGTACTGAGGTTGTCCTTGGACCTTGTCTCAGTGACATTCCCCCCCCCCCCCCTCACAAACAGCCAAACAATGTCGGGATTGGTTGTGACGTCCTGTAATAAACATGCAACTAACTTGTTAACTAATTCTTTTATAAGTCTTTTTGTCAATGCTGTTGTGATATAAATATAGAAACCTGTGTGTCAAACAGACATGACACAATGTTCAGGATGGACCAAGTCAAATTAACAGGACTGTATTTCCATGTTTTTGCTATGCATGTTTGTCAGCGATAGGTTACCTTACTTCTCTGTGTAGCCCTCATGATAATGAACCACCAACAAAACTAGAAGTGGACGGTAAGAGATCTGTACATCCGTGAACCAAACGGATGCATTGTTCACTGTATGGCTTTAATTGTATTCTGGATAACAAGTGGGCAATGACGTCATGTGCAGTAATTCACTTCCCGACTGTTCCGTGTCTCCTGTAGACATTCGTGAGCTGGTAAACCGAGGTTGTGCAGTGGTTAACTGGCTTGCCTGCCTACCCGTCATGTATATGTTCGAACCCCACCGAGGTGGATGTTTGACAAAAACAGGTTGAGAACCACTGATGTAAACGATGCAAAGAGGGAATAACATTCCATGGGAATTTCGATATATGAAACACGTAAATGGGCACTCTCCCGCTGTTTATGTTACACCTTGACAAAACAACGTACAAGAGAAACATTAAGAAATGAGATAAGATGGGATGAGATGGGATGAGATGAGATGAGGTGAGGTGAGATGAGATTAGATGAGATGAGGTAAGATGAGATGATATGAGATGAGATGAGATGAAATGAAATGAGATGAGACGAGATGAGATATATAATATTCTGGACATACAAGAAATCGTAAATCTCAGGAAAAGATTATGGAGGGAAGTCTACCAGTGAAACTGAGAAGGGAAAAACCACAACATAGATTCAGGATGTGGTAGATAATCTACACATGACAGATTCAGGATGTGGCAGATAATTTAGTCACGAAAGACGCAGAAGCACGTCTGACGTTATGAAAGAACCGTCAAAAGGCGTATGAAGGTAAAGGTCTGCACATCACACGCCACTAGATGATGATGAATAAAAAAATGTTAAAACAACATTATCAAATACAAACATCAATTTGTGCTTTAGAGAAAATGAACAAGTAACAACAATGAACATACAATTGTGTAGTATATAAAATGAACATGTTAGAAATGGTAGAAATGTCAGTAGAGAGAACAAACTGAAGTATCTGGGGATCACATTTGACAGGATCCTATCCTTCAAGGACCATGTGGAGACGGTTGTGACAAGATCTCAAAAGGGCATCAGTGCACTTAAAACTACGGCTGCAATGGACACCGAGCAGAGAATGCTTTTCACACTATACCAGCACTTGATCCTCTCAGTAATTGGTTAGTTAGTTAGTCGACAGATCATCCTCATTGCACATCGAACCATTCAGTCCATAAGTGATTATGGATCAGGTCTACCCACTGTCTCAGAGAGTCAGCTGTTGAAGTTAGAGCGCATACATAATGAAGCTATGCGGGTCATTCTGGGATGCACTAGAGACACCCCAGTAGTGTGTATGCGTTACATCCTTGGTTTGCCGACTGTTGCTGGTAGGCTCAAGGTGATGCAGGCGAAGGCATATCTCAGAGTAGCTGCAGACACAGACCGCCCACTGCATGAGGCGCTGTTCGCAGTTAAGGGTCAGCGACTGATAAGAGGGAAATCATAGATGGCTCAGGCGGAGGATACGATCAGACAGGTGTGCCCTTGGAGAACATTAGGCGTGGAGAGGAGGTCAGAGTGCCAGCGGAGCAGTCAGACTGTGCAGATTATAATCACATTAAGCGGAGTGCAGGGAGTGGCCAGCAGGGGCCACGGAAGTGGAAATCCAGCAACTAATCAGGACAATGCTCACTCGGGTGATGTGATCATCTACACAGATGGTTCGGTGCACGAGGTGAGAGAATGCTGGGGGTTCATGGCCAAAGCTAATGGTCGATGTTTGGGGCAGGAGAGCCTGGCATATGATACCACAACATCCAGTTTAAGAATGGAGGTGGAGGCAGTCACTGCCGCTCTCCGCTGGATAGAGAATACGACACACACACACACACACACACCGTGATTGTAACTGACTCAGAAAGCATGCTGACGAGGGTGGGGACGGGCAGGCTTCGTGCGGAGTGGCTTGCTTCGCTTCGGAGGTCACGGGTGACAAGCATCACCTGGATCTTTTCTCCGGGGCATGCCGGTGTGCTGGGAAATGAACAGGCGGACAGATTGGCTGGCTCTGCAGAACTTGGTGGAGTACTGATACATGACAAGGCAGACGTGGTTGCGGCCTTGTGGGAACACGTGCTCACCTCGGAGGAGCAAATGGATTACCATAGGTCTGGTAAGAATGAGGCAGCGAGGAGTGACGAGGGGATCTGGCCGACGCTCAACGCTCAGAGGAAAGGCGAGGTGGACTTATAATCAGATTGTTAATGGTACTATTAGTGTTGGAACTCTTCGCTGGCTGCTGAGGATGGGGACGGAGCACTTATGGGAATGCCCCGAATGCTGTGATGTCGATTCCTAAATCAATCAATCAATCAATCAATCATGAACATGTTACAACAATGAACATACAATTGTGTAGTAGAGAAATAAACATGTAACAAACATGAACATACAATTGTGTAGTAGAGGAAATAAACATGTAACGAACATGAACATACAATTGTGCAGTAGAGGAAATAAACATGTAACAAACATGAACATACAATTGTGTAGTAGAGGAAATAAACATGTAACGAACATGAACATACAATTGTGTAGTAGAGGAAATAAACATGTAACAAACATGAACATACAATTGTGTAATAGAGAAAATAAACATGTAACAAACATGAACATACAATTGTGTAATAGAGAAAATAAACATGTAACGAACATGAACATACAATTGTGTAATAGAGAAAATAAACATGTAACAAACATGAACATACAATTGTGTAATAGAGAAAATAAACATGTAACAAACATGAACATACAATTGTGTAGTAGAGAAAACATGTAACAAACGTGAACATACAATTGTGTAGTAGAGAAAACATGTAACAAACGTGAACATACAATTGTGTAGTAGAGGAAACAAACATGTAACAAACATGAACATACAATTGTGTAGTAGAGAAAACATGTAACAAACGTGAACATACAATTGTGTAGTAGAGAAAACAAACATGTAACAAACATGAACATACAATTGTGTAGTAGAGAAAACAAACAAGTAACAACAATGAACATACAATTGTGTAGTAGAGGAAACATGTAACAAACGTGAACATACAATTGTGTAGTAGAGAAAACAAACATGTAACAAACATGAACATACAATTGTGTAGTAGAGAAAACAAACAAGTAACAACAATGAACATACAATTGTGTAGTAGAGAAAACATGTAACAAACGTGAACATACAATTGTGTAGTAGAGAAAACAAACATGTAACAAACATGAACATACAATTGTGTAGTAGAGAAAACAAACAAGTAACAACAATGAACATACAATTCAGAAGTGTAGTAGAAAAAATAAACAAGTAACAAAATAAACTTACAATTGTTTATTAGTGAACCAACAAATGTAACAAAAAGTGAACATGCAATTGTATTGTAGAGAAAATACATAGTTAACAAAAATTAACATGAAATTATGAAGTTGCAACAATAAGCAAGTAACAAATACGAACGTACAATTGTGTAGTAGTAAAAAAAATAAAAAAAAACAAGTAACAAAAAAAAATCCAGTGCACTTTGAGGCGTATTGGGTATATGTTGTTAGCACTATAGTCTCAGAGACCAACCGGCACTGGATGGCTGATGTGTGCTGTATGATCGTCTTTGCTTCCCTGAACTATTTCATACAACTCATTATAAGGTGGGTCGACCCGGGACGCCAGGCAGCTTTAACCAAAACACCCAGTCCCTACAGGGATTAGAATACATGACCACACTGTCTGCAACCTAACGGGCCAGCCACCCAACCACGTCTACTCTAAAGTGTCTATACAGTTAAAGTTTGCTGCATATCCTTTACAGGACGTGACAGTAATAGCCAGCATATTTTTGCTGTTTGTGATTTCTTGGCAAGTTTACCTTCAGTAGTTTGCCATTGCTTTTTGAACGACCGGCACTCATACCATTGTATAAAAACCAGTTTCGGTTCTTCGCCAGCTCTCCTGTGCCATGCACCCTCATGCCCAAGCTATCTGCAATGTTCTGTTTCCACCGTCCTACAGATGATCTTTGCGCCTTGTGTTTTTGCAAAAGCCATGCCGCCGAGATATCAATGATAGTTGCCTATTTTCCCAGATGACTTTAAGAATTTGCTGAACTCAACTCGTGCAGTCTAATGTGTTTCAGAACCTTTTATGTCTGTCAGCATCCCCAATAAGGGCTTACAGAAGTAATGTGTTAACACTAGGCTAGTAGGGAGACACCGAACAGAAGAGAGACACCGAGTACTATTAATAGCCTCACAAGGAGACACTTGTGTCAGATCAGAGGTCGACGAGTACAGATGAGCGAGGGCTTTCCCCAGGCAATCGGGTAGTTGGTCCTTACGAGTAACCGTGATATGGCGGGTTACTCGAACTCACCAGCCAGCGTGCTGGCAAGACCATGCACGCAAAAATGGCGACTGCACGGAGAGTAAAGTGTCCGTGCTTGTCCACGCTATGTGTAGCGGGTGAACAGACTGACTGGAGACGGTAGAGAGAGCAGACGTATCCTTGACCAATGCGATAGCTTTCTAGGCCATAGGCAAACATAGGGCTGTTCATTTAGATTGTGAAATGCTAGCATCATCTATCATCACGTTAATGCATTCATGTTGTGTATGATGATGAAGTACCACGCTCGTCGAGCTATTCAAATGTCGGCTCTGAATAAATTGCATTCATTTCGCAAATGTCATGAATTGTTATTTTGTGCAGTGCGAAAGTAGCGGAGTCTTGAGAATCTGCAGCGCACAAGTCGCTGACAATGTCTACAGGCCAGATATGCTGGGAGATTATTCTTGTCCATAGTTCAATATTGATGTTACTTCATCTTAAAGATACTTCGTTCATTTGGAGGGCTAATGCTATCCCACATCTCGTTTCAGCGAACGAAAGAATAAACCACGAACGAACCTACGAACGAAGAAACTTATTTTCAAAGGGTTAAGAACTGGACACCCAGGACCGTCTGATATTTTGCCCTGCTTATGTCTCTGCTCTCATACATTATTTCATGGAAAATGCGCTATATTAAATAATACATGACTAACTCAAATCTAATTTTTGGCGTGGCAATTATAAATAGCGAAACTAGATGTGTCTTATTAGAGTTAGGAGAGTGAGTATAACACTAGTTATCTGTGAAATTGTTATCCGTGTTACGAATTGGACATAGTGGCTGTACTGAGATAGTGTTCAAATAGTTTACGATTGTATTTATAGGTATTGTTGGTGTATTTCATTTGTTGTAGAAGATTATTCCATAGCTGAGCTGCTGAGTACGCTTAGCTTGCTTTGCATGCGTTTATCTTAGGCTTAGGGGCATGTCAGATGTTTAATCGGTTGCTATGTCGTGCTTTATATTTAAACAGTGGCCAAATATAGCTGTGAACACTTTGATATAGGATTGTGTGAATTAGTTTGGCCTAATTAAAAAGTAGCCGGTCTCTCTGGTCTAGAGGTTACACGACTTTCTTCGTAATCTCGTATGCTCTCGTATGTAACGTGACGATGCGCGAGAATTGGTAGCGGTTCTCTCCGCGTCGGTAACTTACGGGGTATGTTAGCCGGTAGCTCAGAAAGCAATGGCAAACTACTGAGCATAATCTTGCCAAAGAAATCAAAATCAGCTGAAAGATGCTGATGTTGACAGCTATGTCCTGTAAAGGATAAGCGAGCGAACACACACACACACACAGACACACACACACAGACACACACACAGACACACAGACACACACACACAGACACACACACAGACACACACACACAGACACACACACACAGACGCACACACACAGACACACACACAGACACAGAGACACACAGACACAGACACAGAGACACACAGACACACAGACAGACACACCCATCCAACCACCCCACCCCCACCCACCCACACACACACACACACAAATTAAAAAGTACGCATTTGCGGAGTGCTGGTCTTATTTCACAGTCACAACGATCATCCTCTTCCATAAATAGGAATCATTACTGAATCAGGATCGAATAAATCAGTACTAAATGTATCGTGTCGGCATCACATCGAATAAATCAGTACAGAAAGTATTGTATCGGTATCACCTTGAATAAATTAAATTTAAATTAACAAGAGATGCAGCAAACAGAAGGCCAGATTGTCATTTCACCACTCAGTGACCCGCACTGTACAAACCCCACTCCATCACACAACAGGCTTTGGGAGTGTTTCTCTTATAAACCAAATGTCCTACGTTTGTTTCTGTCATATGTGAATTAATTAGTACCTCTTTCATCAATCAGTGTTGTGGGGTTCCTTCTCCCCACGTCCCTCCGTAGAGATATTTCATATCTTTCTACATGTCCAGAATATTGGAAATATCCTCATTTCTGGTTGTCTTCAATCAATCAATCATGTGCCATGCCGGAAAGCGTGGGCGGTCATGACTCGCCATTTCACTCGATCACCAGAGTCGTGGATCAGCTCAGTGTTCCTGTCTCGTCCATGCCATGTGGCCAAGCCAGCCAGGTATTTTCCTCTCGGTCTTCCTCTTGGTCTGTTCCCTTCGATCTTGCCAGTTGTCACTAAGTTCTCCAATCCATTTCTTCTCATAACATGTCCAAAAGAATTTGACTGTCTACGTCTTAGCAACCAATATTCTTTAATAGTGAGTTCTATTTTAATAGATATTTTTTTTTATATAAGAACGTCGCATAAGTACCAACGTGTTATATAAACATATAAAACAAAATTGCCTTCAGCTATAACTAATTGATAACAAGAGTATCTAAAATAACATTGATCAAGTAACTACTAACTGGTATACTGTCAGCAAACTGTCATCCACAGTATTTAGTACCTTGCAGTGTTCGACAATTTTTTTTAAGGGGGTTGGGGGAATGTCTTGAGCCCGAAGAAGTGAGTCGCCTGGCTAGTGCAGGCGCCGCGAACTGTAGGTTAAAGTTTTATTTTCCCGTCATACTTTACCGAAGCTTCGAACCCGATTCTTCCGAATAACATGGTATTCTAGCCTGCAACTCTTCAACTGTATACAAGCGTATAAAAGAACATTACTTTAGCTAAGAATTATTTGGTACAAACATCTAAAATAAAATCAATTGTTTACAAGCTATTAAAATATCAAATAGCAGAAAACATTAGAGAGTCATGGTGGCAGATTTCATCCCCAGACCAGGCAACTGAAGAATAAGACACACAGTCTAAAACAGAACACCCATAATCATCACTAGAAACAAGTACAGAAAGAGACTGGAAGCCACCAGACTGTACCCAGAACAGCGAGTGTTGGTCAGGTAATTCTCGATGGTTAATCTATAGTTGCAATTTCCAGATACTTTCAATGACTTCTGTGACTGGAACCAATTGACCAGCTGGGCATCCCGTGGACAAGGGCAGTTCAAGTCAAAAATAAAATCCATTTTTAAAATTTCCAGATTGTTTAACTCCGTTAGGGCTAATGGAATTTCAGTCAGATCAGAGAGATCTAAATATAATTCTCGTAAATGTTTAAGCGGTTGGAATGTCAAGTTAGAGATACTGGTAATTGCAGTCCGGCTTAGAATTAGAACTTCTAAAGAGGAAGCATTTGGAAAGCTGCTGTCATTTAGGCCTCGTAATTGATAATTTATGCTAAGATCTAATTCAGTAAGCTGTGAAGGGATCCTATCTGATGTAACTTCCTTAATTAAGTTAAACGAAATATCTAATTTAGACAACTTAGACATGCCAGCAATGGCTTCTGGTATAGTATCATAAACGTTGCCGCTTATGTTAAGTATCTGCAGTGTACCGCTAAGTGAGCGCAGGGCAGCATTCGTTTCATCTCCGTAACCAAGAAGAGTTGATGCAAGTGACAGGTTGGTCAAATGTCGTAGCTTACTAAACGCGTCGGCGGGAATGCGATAAACTTCATTTCTAGACAGATCAGCAGAGTTCAACAAAGTGAAATCGCTCAGCCAACGTGGCCAATACTTCTGACCCACATTCTCAAACACAACAGAACGTAATGTCCGCCCCAGGTGCTGTAGAACATTGGGTGTCCAGGTTTTAACAACCACGTCCTTCAACTTTATTTCTGTTAAATTGTTGACCTTGAGAAGTGCGTCAGGCAGTTCAGATATGTTGAAGCTGCTCATGGAGAGAGACTGCAACGTGTCTGCTGAACTACTGAAGGCGTCCGATGATATTGAAGAAATGTACACATTGGAAAATGTTAAACTGTGGAGGTTTGCTGGCAGACTGCTGCCTGTTATGTTGTTCAGTTTACCAGACTGCAATGAAGAAAATTAAAAATTACATTACAATTATATGTGACTCATAATAAACAGTAAATAAATTATAATATGTTCATTGTGTATTCTTTATAGCAATAACTTGTGACATTTCACACATTGTGCCTATCTTCTTCTTCTTCTTCTTCTTCTTCTTCTTCTTCTTCTTCTTCTTCTTCTTCTTCTTCTTCTTCTTCTTCTTCTTCTTCTTCTTCTTCTTCTTCTTCTTCTTCTTCTTCTTCCTCCTCCTCTTCCTCTTCCTCCTCCTCCTCCTCCTCCTCCTCTTCTTCCTTCTTCCTCTTCTTCTTCTTCTTCTTCTTCTTCTTCTTCTTCTTCTTCTTCTTCTTCTTCTTCTTCTTCTTCTTCTTCTTCTTCTTCTTCTTCTTCTTCCTCCTCCTCTGATTCGCATTTACACAATCATGTAAAGGTTCACACAGACTATTCTATGAAGTCAAGCGAGTCTAGACTCACCAATCCGTTCATGGTCGCCTTTTATTCTTCTCCCACCCTCCCATCTCCCAATCTTATAGTAAACAGGAAAGCACCGGGAATGTAATTGATTCAGTACCCCCTCCCTTCCCCCCGCCCTCCCAAACAAACACATGTACAGTTCGTGGCGACTGCACTAGCTAGGCGGTTTTAATCCCTCAGGCCCAAGACCACCAGTCCTACATGGCCAGGTAGTACAGGCTGTAGATGGTAGTACAGGCTGTAGATGGCAGACAGACAGTGCCAGAGATCGCCATACTAGAGTAATTGTCTTATTTGTATTGTTTCCTGATATCTTCCCCAATTTCAATGCTCAGAGAATTGAAATGTACATTATGTATGTTCGTTTGACGAAGGACATACGGACGCAGTTCGTTACCCCGAAAACCGCGTTCGAAACACAGCTTCGGGAGGTTTGGCAGCAGACGGCCTTGCGTTGGTTTTTATGAAGTGGTATGGTTGCCGGTCTTTCAGACATGCACGGTATCTAGATGTTGTCCTTGGCTTACCCTTTAATTCGTGATTGTAACTGACTCAGAAAGCATGCTGAGTAGGGTGAGGACAGGCAAGCTTCGTGCAGAGTGGCTTGCCTCGCTTCGGAGGTCACGGGTGACAAGCATCGTCTGGATCTTTTCTCCGGGGCATGCTGGTGTGCTGGGAAACGAACAGGCGGACAGATTGGCTGGCTCTGCAAAACTTGGTGGAGTATTGATGCATGATAAGGCAGACGTGGTTGCGGCTTTGTGGGAGCACGTGTACACCTCGGAGGAGCAAATGGATCACCATGGTCTGGCAAGAATGCGACAGCGAGGAGTGACGAGGGGATCTGGCCGACGCTCGACGCTCAGAGGAAAGGCGAGACGGACATATAATCAGATTGCTACTGGTACTATTAGTGTTGGAACTCTTCGCTGGCTGCTGAGGATGGGGACGGAGCGCTTATGGGAATGCCCCGAATGCTGTGATGTCGGTTCCTAAATTAATCAATCAATCAATGAATCATTCTTTCAGAAATCAATGGCAAACTACTGAAAGTAAACTTGCCCAAGAATCATGAACAGCCAAACAATGCTGGGGTTGACTGCTAAGTCATGTAAAGGATATGCAACTAACTTACTAAACCATGTACTATCCAAACCTACTTTTTGTCTGGCGCTGAATCAGTTAACTGCTATGAACGTAAAGCTGACATCCGACAATGGCCAGGAAAGCACCGGAAATGTAACAGCCATGAACGTAAAGCTGACATCCGACAATGGCCAGGAAAGAACAGGAAATGTAACGGCCATGAACGTAAAGCTGACATCCGACAATGGCCAGGAAAGAACAGGAAATGTAACGGCCATGAACGTAAAGCTAACATCCGACAATGGCCAGGAAAGAACAGGAAATGTAACGGCCATGAACGTAAAGCTGACATCCGACAATGGCCAGGAAAGAACAGGAAATGTAACGGCCATGAACGTAAAGCTAACATTCTACAGTCCTGCAGCTTGGTGGTCTGTTTCGTGGCATCCACTGGCCCGTCAAGCCGCGATGACTCATCTTGGCGAGTGTAAAAGCGACATTACTATTGCAATATCAAGTGTAAGGTTCCTGACTGTGTTGGTGAGACATCTACAGAATGTGTTGTGACCGCTCCAGATGTGTCAATCTAAATGTGTTAGTCCAAAACTGGGTGGACAAACTACAGCTCACGTTTGTCTGTTTAATGCGTTCGTAACTAAATAATCCATACCGGGGACTGGAGGAGTCTGTTGATAATGACATACCCAGAGCCTTGCTGACAGCGATATACCTAGAGCCGTGTTGATAATGACATACCCAGAGCTTTATTCATATTGAATTACCTAGAGCCGTGTTGATAGTAACATACTCAGAGCCGTGTTGATAGTAACATACTCAGAGCCTTGTTGAGAACATGACTAGCCTCAGCGTAATCTCCGTCGTTGTGTATGTGCTGTTCTGAAATATGAATTGCCAACATCCAAAATGTACCTTTGCATATTTAAAGTTCTAGTACTAGCCTTGCTCATTCCACTGATTTCTGAGATTGAATACGGGAAGGATAGGATTGTAATACAGTTCCCGTATAGATTATGTATTGGTACCGCGTGGGGAGGAAAGGACTTTCATTGATCAAACGACCTGAACGTCAAAGCACCGAGCTTAAAGGATTAAAAAAAATTATCCGAAGTCGGAGAGTGTCTGCCTGCACGGCGAGGAACCACCAGTCTGCACACCAATAAGCCAGACATGGGACAACGGATACTCACGCAAACCTCAGTCCGGTATGACATCATACTGATGTTGGACAACAGGATGTCTTAATCCGGCATACAGGACTTCGCGCTGCAGTTCCAGCCAGCGAACACAAGCCAGCAAGCATCAACCAAGAACACACTATAGTAACTGTTCGTGCGATAGACGACAATTATGCGCGCTTAGTAATAAAAATGCATGTACCAGTACAGATTGGGAGGAACGTGGTTCATGATAATGAATGTTAAACAGATACAACTTACCGTAAAAGTCAGGTCTGTAATGCTGCCATCCTTGTTGTCTGATGCTAGAGCCGGGATGCCGTCCACGTTCCTGCACACAAGTGATGACCCCAGTGCACGTACAGGCCTGGAATGGCAAACAAAACATCACATAATTGTCTGCAGTCTGGCCCTATGTTAATTACATCTCGGTTCCTAAAACATCCATTTCGTTAATTTTGTTGAGTGAAGAAAAACCATCACAGCACTCGGAACATTCCAAAACACGCTTCGTTCTCATCTTCAACAACCAGCGTAGGGTCCCAATACTTATAGCGTAGTTTGCAGTCTGATTGTGTCCATCTGGCATTTCCTAGGAATGGTGAGCGTCGGCCAGATGCCATGGCTACTTCCTGCCTCGCAATTCTCTCCAAGGTCCTGAACACATCTGCCTCATAATGAAAGAGGGCTCTTACATTTTGACCCACACTTCTCGTCTCCCCATCCCCAAACTAGAATATGGCTGGGTTTCTTTCCGTACGGCAGCTTGCTGAAAGCGCCGCGCAAAGCGCGTACTCCGTAGCTCCAGAGACAACCCACTAGAAAATTGCACGCGTCAACCGAACGATGTAGATGTGAATCTAACCCACAACTATCGCGAGGCACGCGATGTAACCACTAGGCCACTAAGAATTCCTCCTCCTCTCCCAAGGTCCTCCAACATACACTAGTCTTTGACTCTGTCCCCTCCCAATGTTCTCAAGCATAAACATTTCCTTGAATGTGACCCCTCCCAATGTTCTCAAGCATAAACATTTCTTTGGCTGTGTCCCCTCCCAATGTTCTCAAGCATAAACATTTCTTTGACTGTGTCCTCTCCCAATGTTCTCAAATATACACACGTCTTTGACTGTGTCCCCTCCCAATGTTCTCAAGAATAAACATTTCTTTGACTGTGTCCCCTCCCAATGTTCTCACATATACACACGTCTTTGACTGTGTCCCCTCCCAATGTTCTCACATATACACACGTCTTTGACTGTGTCCCCTCCCAATGTTCTCACACATACACACGTCTTTGACTGTGTCCCCTCCAATTGTTCTCACATATACACACGTCTTTGACTGTGTCCCCTCCCAATGTTCTCACATATACACACGTCTTTGACTGTGTCCCCTCTAAATGTTCTCAAATATACACTCGTCTTTGACTATGTCCTCTCTAAATGTTCTCAAATATACACTCGTCTTTGACTGTGTCCTCTCTAAATGTTCTCAAGCATAAAAATTTCTTTGACTGTGTCCCCTCTAAATGTTCTCAAATATACACTCGTCTTTGACTGTGTCCTCTCTAAATGTTCTCAAATATACACTCGTCTTTGACTGTGTCCCCTCCCAATGTTCTCAAATATACACTCGTCTTTGAATGTGTCCTCTCTAAATGTTCTTAAATATACACTCGTCTTTGACTGTGTCCCCTCCCAATGTTCTCAAATATACACTCGTCTTTGACTGTGTCCTCTCTAAATGTTCTCAAATATACACTCGTCTTTGACTGTGTCCTCTCTAAATGTTCTCAAATATACACTCGTCTTTGACTGTGTCCCCTCTAAATGTTCTCAAATATACATTCATCTTTGACTGTGTCCTCTCTAAATGTTCTCAAATATACACTCGTCTTTGACTGTGTCCTCTCTAAATGTTCTCAAATATACACTCGTCTTTGACTGTGTCCCCCCCTCCCAATTTTTCTCAAATATACCCCGGCCCTTTTGGACTGGTCCCCCCCCAATGTTCTCACATATACACCCCGTCTTTTGACCCCCTTTGTCCCCTCCCAATTTTGTAACAGTGAGGGATTCTAGGTTAGGAGAAAAGGGATTTAAAGGAATGCTGCGCTTTCCTTGACTGGGGGGAAAAAACCATAGTGAACGTGTGTGCACGAATGAAGAAGTGTATCTGGGAAACACACACACGTCACTTGTTTTGGGGATTTGACTTGGGACCAGCGAGAAGAGATGTAAACACCACGAAGGGAGCCCTCCATCATATGCGCTGAGATAGAAGGTTTCATCAATAAAATACTTTCTAACAACGCGAAGACTGACTTGTCTGATGCTATATGATCACGACCATCACCTGTGTGTAGCTCTGTAACACCAGGTTGATTTGGTGCCGTGACCAGGATTCGAACCTGGGTTGTCGCGGAGAGAGAATACCGCCATAGTTATGTCTGGCATATCAGGAGAAGTAATTATTCTGAAAAACAACAGATGAAAGCCGACTGTTGGTAGCTGTTCTGAGTTTGCACTAGATCCAATTTCAAGGTCAGCGCTAAAGAAAAGGTTTGATTGATGCTTATTTTTTTGAAAGACTGTTGTTATTGCGTAATTATGAAGTTAATTGGAGAACTGAACAACGCAAAATGCAAGTAATGCCGTTCTGCATCAAAAATCAGTATAAAGTATGAGTTTTAACCCGTGGGATTGTTGAAGGTGAACTCAAGGTTATGGTACAAATTCCATAATTATGAAATCAAGGTCTACAATACTTTATACAGTCACTTCAAGTAAAAGAAGGCATAAATGAAACTTGTCTCAACTCGGGGTTTGAATCAAGTAATTTTAAACTGACCATGGCGAGAGTTCCACATGAAAATAAGAGACTGGATAGCGTCAGCTTTAAGTACAGTTGTTGCTGACTGGATTACGTTTGATATATATGAAAATCACAGATTGCTGCTGGAAAGTGAGTTTTTTTTGCTGAAGTCGTGAGCAGTTGTCGGTTGCGTGAAGGTGACCTTGCTTGAGGAAAGGAAAGTCCAACGCATACAGTTAATCGAGCAAGTAATCAAAGTCTTGTTGCGAGCCTGATATCGAGCGTGAGCAACGTCAGGATATAATTAGAAAGATTTGAATTCGATTAAATTAGGAAGGAAAGAAATCCAGAGGCTCTTCGTTGTTCTGATCATTTTAACGAGCTTGATTAGAGCATATTTTTTTATGTGGTGTAGGAAATTTTGAATCAGGAGGTCATTTAAATTCTTGTGTCAGAATTCAGGGTTTGAAACAGGAATATTTCTTCGTCAGGATCTTCGATTGGAGGATTTAGTTAAGTTAATTAGATAATTTTAGAGTAATTAACAGATTATGTATTGTTGCTGGGTTTGAAATCAATATTGTTGAAATATTTGTATATTGATTGATAATTATAAATTTTAGGATGGAATCCCAAGATTTTTCACAGGTACTCACTGGAGTTGGCGGGCAATATCAAGTTGGATGCGGTGTTAAGACAACAGAATATAAGCACTGAGGTTGAAAGATTTAGTGGTCAAGCAAATCAGTTTAAGAAATGGATTATTTCCATTGAAAAACATGCATATTTGGTAAATGCTACAGATGGAGAGAAAAAGAACTTGGCATACAGAACAAGTACAAGTCCAGTTTCTGACCATATTAGAAGAAAGTTAGAAGCAGCAGGAGGTGAAACCTGGGAAGAATTCAAAGATGATCTCGCAAGAAAATATGCTGAAATTACTGATCCACAACACGCATTCTCAGTGTTGCGACAGACTAGGCAAAACAGCACAGAAAGTGTTCAGCTATATAGTGACAGGTTAATCAACTTAGCTGAAGAGTCATTTTTAGGACAGAATGTACGAGCAGAAGAAGTGGAACGGATGTTAGTGGGGATTTTTGTTGATGGGATTAGGTCAGATGGATTGAAATTTAAATTATTAAGAGAGAATCCTGCAAGATTGTCACAAGCGGTAGATATCGCTATACAAGAGGAAAGCTTGAGGAGAAGGTTTAGGCTAAGGGTAGGACGAGAGTTAGGTAGTAGTTCGGAAGATAGAATTGAAGAACCTATGGAAATAGGACAATATAGACATGGATGGAGAGGAAGACGAGGAGAAATACAGATGGTGCAAAGAAACGGGAATGTATATAATCAAGATAGAAGAGAACAAGTGAGAAATACTGTAAGAAACATGGAAGGTAACACAAATAACTCGAATGTGGTTTGTTGGGGATGTCACCAACGTGGGCACATTTTTCGCTTTTGTGGTAACAGAAGTGGCCCATCGATTACGCAAAATAGTAGAGGTGTTCAGACGAGTATACAGAATAGAATGGCAAATGGCAGACCAGCAAATTGGAATTCTGGAGAAATACGGAGAAATTTTAGAAGGTCAGAAAATCAGGGAAATTGGCATCCCGCTTACTGAATAGGATCGGCAGTAGGAGGGAAGATACTAAGATCCAAAAAGGGCATCAATATATTAAAAACCCAAAGGATGAGTATAATAGAACATTTAGAAATAAAAAACAAGCTGAGGTAAAAACAATTGTCATTAAATGTGGTAGATCCTAGCTCATGTATAGTACAGATAGGAAAATATAAAGTTAGAACATTAGTTGATTCGGGAGCACAAGTTAGCGTGATTAAAGAAGCATTTTTATATCGAATGTTAAAAATTGTAAAATATTTAGAATTCAGGAGAATCTTCATTCGGTAACGGGACAAAAATTAGAAGTGGTAGGACAAACGATGATAAATTTGAAATTAGGAGGGATAAATGTTAGGCATATGTTCCATGTGGTTAAAGATTTAAATAGAAATATGATATTGGGACGAGATTTTTTATTGAAAAATGGGGTAAGACTTTTATTTGATTTGCATAAATTAAAATTCCAAGATGTTTACGTAGATCTAGAGGAAGATATGCATGTGTCGACACTAGTTAGAGTCAAAACAACCATGAATTTAAAACCACAGTCAGTTAATTTAATACAAGCAAGACTGAAGAGAAACCCATATTATGTAGCAGGAAACATAGTCAGAATCACAGAATTGCAAAATGAAATAATTGATGAGCCAGGTTTAGAAGTTCCGGATGGAATAATAGAATTAGATAAAAGTTTAACATTTCCAGTAATGGTTATTAATAACACAGGTAGAGAAATTAAATTATACAGAGGATGTGTAATAGCTAAGCTAGAACATAACGTTAGTGACATATTGGCAACAGATAGGGTAAATATGGCAGGCATAAGTTATTCAGAAACCTCTAATGAAAGAAGTAATAATAGACGTGGATACAGAAGAAAAGGGAACGTTAGAATGGATGAATTGATCCATCCATGTAGAAGAAATACAGCACAAATACATGCACTAGACAAAGTAACAAGAGAAAAAGAATTGTTAGCACAATTAAAAACTTCGCCAGAAAATAAGGAAGTGTTAGAACAACTTATAAAGCAAAATCAAGATGTGTTTGCGATAAATGATTTAGAATTGGGGTAAGACACGAACAGTTACGATGGAAATAGACACGGGAGATCATCCACCAATTAGTTTAAAACCATACAGAACTCCATTAAGAAATAGAGAAGTCGTAGAAAAAGCAATAGAAGATATGTTGAAAGCTGGCATAATAACTAGATCAAAATCAGAATGGTCATCTCCGGTGGTAATTGTGGCCAAGTCTGATGGTTCGAACAGGTTCTGTTGTGACTACAGGGCGTTAAATAAAATTACTAAGAATGTAGCGTACCCACTGCCAGTAATTGATGATATTTTGGGGCTACTTAATGGTTCAACATATTTCACAACGCTGGACGCAAGGGCAGGATTTTGGTGTATTCCGATGTCAGTAGACGCGCAAAATAAGAGTGCCTTTTGTACTCATATGGGTTCATACAAATTTTTACGTATGCCATTCGGTCTCAAAAATGCACCATCTCACTATATGTTCTTAATAAATGAAGTACTAGACGGTATGCAAAGTTTTGCCTTAGCATATATTGATGACGTATTGATTTTACTAAAGGAGATGTAGAGAATCATTTAAAACATGTTAGACTAGTATTTGACAGATTAAGAAGGCATGACGTTAAATTAAAGCTTAGTAAGTGCCAGTTTTTTAAAGACAGAAACAAAATATTTAGGCTATATAATAAATAGGGAAGGTATTAAACCAGACATGGAAAAAATAAAAGTTATTAAAGAATTACCTCCACCCACTAACGTTAAGGAAAGTAAGGGCTTTTATAGGAACGTGTGCATATTATCGGCGGTTTGTACCAGCTTTTTCTAGGATAGCAATACCTATTACGAATTTAACAGGAAAATACGCTAGATTTAAGTGGGATGAAGAGTGTCAAAAAGCGTTTGAACTTTTAAAAGATAGCTTAACGGTGGTACCATTATTGACACATCCAGACCTGAATAAACAGCTAATACTATACACAGATGCTTCAGACAACGCAATAGGAGCATGTTTAGTTCAACCATATGAAGGAGAAGAATCTGGAATACCAGGGGTTAAAAATGAAAGACCAATCTATTTCTTGTCGCATAAACTCAGCAAGACTCAAAAGAAATGGCCGATTATTGAGAAAGAAGCATATGCTATACACTACGCTCTTCAAAAATTAAATTACTACCTACATAACGCCAATTTCATTATTAGAACTGACCACATGCCATTAAAGTCGATATTAGAAGCACCAATACAAAATAGGAAAATACAAACGTGGGCATTGAATTTACAGGGGTATAATGCTAAGGTTGAATATGTGTCAGGGAAACATAATACGTGCGCCGATCTTTTGTCTAGAATCCCGTACCCACAGTCATCAGGAAACACGGAAGATGAAATTGAACCAGAGGTAGATGATCGAAACTGGCAAGTAAATATATTAGATTCTGCCATATTAAATAGGGAAGAATTTGAGAGTTTACCATCAGAGCAAGAGTCGGAAGCTAGAACAGAAGACCCACATTTAGAACAGTTTGATATGAAAACAGAACAAGAATTAGATCCAAAAGTAGTACAGATAAAAAAGAAATTGAAAGAAACAGGGGAAAATAGTTTTAAAAGAAAGTTTGTTGAGTTACAAGAAGACAATCAATTGTATTATATCAGTGAAAAAGGTGAAGGAGTAAGAAAATATATTCCGAAACATTTAGAACAAGAAGTCGTAAAGGCATACCACGATAATAATGGGCATTTCGGACGAGATAAGTTAGTGAAGGCTATTAGCAGTAAATATTATTGGCCGAATTTATTCAAAAGCGTATATGAATATGTTGAAGCATGTGAAAAGTGTAGGTTAAGAAACATGAAGATAATTAAATGTCCTTTACAAGATACCGATATTCCTCAATTTCCAATGCAGAAAGTAAGTTTAGATATTTCAGGTCCTCATCCAAAAACATTATCGGGAAATGTATACTTACTACATATAGTTGATTCATATAGTCTTTGGCCAGAAGTATATCCAATTCCAGACAAGAGTGCTGATTCAGTTATAAATATGGCTTTTACAAGAATTTATACCAAGGTTTGGGTGTCCACAAATAATACTTACAGACAATGGGAAAGAGTTTGTAAATAAAAAGTTTGAGAAATTGGTAAAAGATTGGAATATAAAACACATTAAGACTTCATATTACAGACCAACTTCCAATGCCAAAAATGAGAGACAACACAGAACACTATACAATATTCTAGCGAAAAATGTAGAAGAACACGATATGGATTGGGATCTTTATTTAGGGATAGCATTAGCGGCGATACGTACACACGAAAATGAAGGAACAGGTTTCTCACCATTTTACTTAGTACATGGAAGAGAACCAATATTGCCAATTGATAATTTATTAAAACCTAGGAGAAAATATTTGGGGGAAGATTTTCAAGAAACAAGGTTGCAAGAGATGCATAAAGCACATGTACGTTTAAGAAATAATATAATTAAGGCTAGAGAAAGACAGAGAAATACGCAAATAAAAATGCACACTTACAAGAGTTTAACGTAGGTGATAGGGTATATTATAAAAACATAGAAAAAACTCTAAGTTTGATGCTCATTGGGTCCCGGGATACTATATTTTAGAAAAAAAAGGTCCAGTATCGTACACTATAAAGAATCAAATTTCAGGGCATGTTGCACGTTCACATGTAGAACACTTAAGGCGGGATAATGAGGAAAGGAATGCAGAGAATAATAATAATAATAATTATTGTTCCGAAGAAATATTGTCGGGTGGACAGATTGTCAGACAATCGTTATATCCAAGACCTATAGAGAATGGAAAACAAGTAACAACAGCATCTAATACAGCTGAACAAGAAGAAACGATACCAAAAACAGTCATGACAGAGGAAAATAACGTGTATGACGATTATATGAGTGAAGAATTAGTTAGGGAAAATATTGAACCTCCATTTATGAATACAAGACAGGCAGTAAAAAGAAAGTTGGATAGACAGAAAGAAAAGAAATTAAGAGGCAAAGGAAACTTAGAGAGAATTCTTCGAGTGAGGAAGAGATGCCACTATTTGAAAATTTGTTGAGACGGCAAGACAGGAAAATTAGATTGGATTTAGAAAGGAAGAGATTAGCGGTTGCTAGTAATGGATATACAGATGGAGAACAAGAGATGGATGAAAAGTCAGAAACTGATGAAGAAGCTGATATGAAAGAAGATAGCTCTCCTCGAGGGGATAGCGACATTGATATAGATATTGCAATTATTGAAAAAAATTTGAGGTTATTAAAGAAATGGAGAAGTGATAGATGAAAAGAGTGATATAAGGTTCTGCAGATAGCAGATAGAAGAAGAAGTTGGACACGATATTTTTGTGTTTACAAAGGTACTTGATGGAGTTTTTCTAAAGCGGAAAATTATTATTGGGTACTCAGAATATGGTCTTGAAATTTATAATGTATGTGTACATTGATTAATGTGGGGGGATAAATATGATGAGGGGATTGAAATGCTTTGCTCAATTGTTGGGACTTCAATTGTGTTTTATGAAATGTGAAAAATAAGTTAACTTAGATGGTTATTTTTACGATGTTTTGGGGTTTGATTGAGTTACCCTAAGTGTGTTTAAAATGATTATTACTTTGAAGTTCAGTTAGAAGATGAATTAAAGTAGTGTTTAGTGAACTGACTCTATATGTATATGGAGGGGTATGTGATTATTACATGTGGGGTATGCAATGTATATACAAGGTTTTTAATAGGAGCTGGGTTGAACAGCGTTTAATGGGAGAATATGGGGGGAATGCCAGGTTGAGTTTTGGCATTTAATAACTGCATAGTGGAAGAAGAAGACTGTACTTAACAGTATAATAATAGTTAGGAAGTTTTTTGTTGTGAAGGAATGGTAAACGGGAAAATGATGATCTGAATAATACAAAGGCTAGCAGTTTGGATATTAACATATTTTTTTTGATAAGAACAATTATTATTGACGGAAACTGAAGATAAATTTTGAAACTTTATCTTTTTGATAAAGTTTTGAGAATGTATGGGAAGAGAAAGGTGATTACTTCTTACTTTCTTACTTTTCCTTACTTTTATTAATTTCAGGTGCGCACCTACACAAATCTAACTAGCTATTTTCTTCTGTCTATCCTAGAATACTGAGAGTGTGAGAATGTGAATAAGGGGGGAAATAAAGGATAAGGGAGGAATATCTTCAGTTTTGTCAATCATAATTTAGATGGACATTTTAAAGTTAAAAGCGGTTTGCTTATGGAGACTTTTGTATTGTGGGGAATTTTATGGAGAGTTTTGTAGAAAGTTTTCTAGAGAACTTTATCACGAGTTTTGTAGAGGATTTCGATATTATTATCTCTGGTTAGCAATTGGCTATGAGGAGATAGGAGAATTGAGTTAGGAAATATATGGAATTGTTGTTATTGTAGAATAGAGATGTAAAGTTAACTAATTAAAGGTTGGGGTTGAGATTTTTTCAAGGAAAAATTCTCTTTGAAGAAGGGGAGGTATTGTAACAGTGAGGGATTCTAGGTTAGGAGTAAAGAGTTAAGGAATGCTGCGCATTCCTTGACTAGGGGGAAAACCATAGTGAACGTGTGTGCACGAATGAAGAAGTGTATCTAGGAACACACACACGTCACTTGTTTTGAGACTTGACTTGGGACCAGCGAGAAGAGATGTAAACACCACGAAGGGAGTCTCCATCATATGCGCTGAGATAGAATGTTTCATCAATAAAATACTTTCTAACAACGCGAAGACTGACTTGTCTGATGCTATATGATCACGACCATCACCTGTGTGTAGCTCTGTAACAGTACTCACACATACACACGTCTTTGACTGTGTCCCCGCCCAATGTTCTCACATATACACACGTCTTTGACTGTGTCCCCTCCCAATGTTCTCACATATACACACGTCTTTGAGTGTGTCACCTCCCAATGTTCTCACATATACACACGTCTTTGACTGCGTCCCTTCCCAATGTTCTCAAGCATAAACATTTCTTTGACTGTGTCTCCTCCCAATGTTCTCAAGCATAAACATTTCTTTGACTGTGTCCTCTCCCAATGTTCTCAAATATACACACGTCTTTGACTGTGTCCCCTCCCATTGTTCTCAAGCATAAATATTTCTTTGACTGTGTCCCCTCCCAATATTCTCAAGCATAAACATTTCGTTGACTGTGTCCCTTCCCAATGTTCTCACATATACACACGTCTTTGACTGTGTCCTTTCTAAATGTTCTCAAATATACACTCGTCTTTGACTGTGTTCTCTCTAAATGTTCTCAAATATACACTCGTCTTTGACTGTGTCCCCTCCCAATGTTCTCAAATATACACACGTCTTTGACTGTGTCCCCTCCCAATGTTCTCACATATACACACGTCTTTGACTGTGTCCCCTCCCAATGTTCTCACATATACACACGTCTTTGACTGTGTCCCCTCCCAATGTTCTCACATATACACACGTCTTTGACTGTGTCCCCTCCCAATGTTCTCACATATACACACGTTCTTTGACTGTGTCCCCTCCCAATGTTCTCACATATACACACGTCTTTGACTGTGTCCCCTCTAAATGTTCTCAAATATACACTCGTCTTTGACTATGTCCTCTCTAAATGTTCTCAAATATACACTCGTCTTTGACTGTGTCCTCTCTAAATGTTCTCAAGCATAAACATTTCTTTGACTGTGTCCCCTCTAAATGTTCTCAAATATACACTCGTCTTTGACTGTGTCCTCTCTAAATGTTCTCAAATATACACTCGTCTTTGACTGTGTCCCCTCCCAATGTTCTCAAATATACACTCGTCTTTGACTGTGTCCTCTCTAAATGTTCTCAAATATACACTCGTCTTTGACTGTGTCCCCTCCCAATGTTCTCAAATATACATTCGTCTTTGACTGTGTCCTCTCTAAATGTTCTCAAATATACACTCGTCTTTGACTGTGTCCTCTCTAAATGTTCTCAAATATACACTCGTCTTTGACTGTGTCCCATCTAAATGTTCTCAAATATACACTCGTCTTTGACTGTGTCCTCTCTAAATGTTCTCAAATATACACTCGTCTTTGACTGTGTCCCCTCCCAATGTTCTCAAATATACACTCGTCTTTGACTGTGTCCTCTCTAAATGTTCTCAAATATACACTCGTCTTTGACTGTGTCCCCTCCCAATGTTCTCAACTATACACTCGTCTTTGACTGTGTCCTCTCTAAATGTTCTCAAATATACACTCGTCTTTGACTGTGTCCTCTCTAAATGTTCTCAAATATACACTCGTCTTTGACTGTGTCCCCTCCCAATGTTCTCAAATATACACTCGTCATTGACTGTGTCCTCTCTAAATGTTCTCAAATATACACTCGTCTTTGACTGTGTCCCCTCCCAATGTTCTCAAATATACACTCGTCTTTGACTGTGTCCTCTCTAAATGTTCTCAAATATACACTCGTCTTTGACTGTGTCCTCTCTAAATGTTCTCAAATATACACTCGTCTTTGACTGTGTCCCCTCTAAATGTTCTCAAATATACATTCGTCTTTGACTGTGTCCTCTCTAAATGTTCTCAAATATACACTCGTCTTTGACTGTGTCCTCTCTAAATGTTCTCAAATATACACTCGTCTTTGACTGTGTCCCCTCCCAATGTTCTCAAGCATAAACATTTCTTTGACTGTGTCTCCTCCCAATGTTCTCAAGCATAAACATTTCTTTGACTGTGTCCTCTCCCAATGTTCTCAAATATACACACGTCTTTGACTGTGTCCCCTCCCATTGTTCTCAAGCATAATTATTTCTTTGACTGTGTCCCCTCCCAATGTTCTCAAGCATAAACATTTCGTTGACTGTGTCCCTTCCCAATGTTCTCACATATACACACGTCTTTGACTGTGTCCTTTCTAAATGTTCTCAAATATACACTCGTCTTTGACTGTGTTCTCTCTAAATGTTCTCAAATATACACTCGTCTTTGACTGTGTCCCCTCCCAATGTTCTCAAATATACACACGTCTTTGACTGTGTCCCCTCCCAATGTTCTCACATATACACACGTCTTTGACTGTGTCCCCTCCCAATGTTCTCACATATACACACGTCTTTGACTGTGTCCCCTCCCAATGTTCTCACATATACACACGTCTTTGACTGTGTCCCCTCCCAATGTTCTCACATATACACACGTCTTTGACTGTGTCCCCTCCCAATGTTCTCACATATACACACGTCTTTGACTGTGTCCCCTCTAAATGTTCTCAAATATACACTCGTCTTTGACTATGTCCTCTCTAAATGTTCTCAAATATACACTCGTCTTTGACTGTGTCCTCTCTAAATGTTCTCAAGCATAAACATTTCTTTGACTGTGTCCCCTCTAAATGTTCTCAAATATACACTCGTCTTTGACTGTGTCCTCTCTAAATGTTCTCAAATATACACTCGTCTTTGACTGTGTCCCTCCCAATGTTCTCAAATATACACTCGTCTTTGACTGTGTCCTCTCTAAATGTTCTCAAATATACACTCGTCTTTGACTGTGTCCCCTCCCAATGTTCTCAAATATACATTCGTCTTTGACTGTGTCCTCTCTAAATGTTCTCAAATATACACTCGTCTTTGACTGTGTCCTCTCTAAATGTTCTCAAATATACACTCGTCTTTGACTGTGTCCCATCTAAATGTTCTCAAATATACACTCGTCTTTGACTGTGTCCTCTCTAAATGTTCTCAAATATACACTCGTCTTTGACTGTGTCCCCTCCCAATGTTCTCAAATATACACTCGTCTTTGACTGTGTCCTCTCTAAATGTTCTCAAATATACACTCGTCTTTGACTGTGTCCCCTCCCATTGTTCTCAACTATACACTCGTCTTTGACTGTGTCCTCTCTAAATGTTCTCAAATATACACTCGTCTTTGACTGTGTCCTCTCTAAATGTTCTCAAATATACACTCGTCTTTGACTGTGTCCCTCCCAATGTTCTCAAATATACACTCGTCTTTGACTGTGTCCTCTCTAAATGTTCTCAAATATACACTCGTCTTTGACTGTGTCCCCTCCCAATGTTCTCAAATATACACTCGTCTTTGACTGTGTCCTCTCTAAATGTTCTCAAATATACACTCGTCTTTGACTGTGTCCTCTCTAAATGTTCTCAAATATACACTCGTCTTTGACTGTGTCTTCTCTAAATGTTCTCAAATATACACTCGTCTTTGACTGTGTCCTCTCTAAATGTTCTCAAATATACACTCGTCTTTGACTGTGTCCCCTCTAAATGTTCTCAAATATACATTCGTCTTTGACTGTTTCCTCTCTAAATGTTCTCAAATATACACTCGTCTTTGACTGTGTCCTCTCTAAATGTTCTCAAATATACACTCGTCTTTGACTGTGTCCCCTCCCAATGTTCTCAAGCATAAACATTTCTTTGACTGTGTCTCCTCCCAATGTTCTCAAGCATAAACATTTCTTTGACTGTGTCCTCTCCCAATGTTCTCAAATATACACACGTCTTTGACTGTGTCCCCTCCCATTGTTCTCAAGCATAATTATTTCTTTGACTGTGTCCCCTCCCAATTTTCTCAAGCATAAACATTTCGTTGACTGTGTCCCTTCCCAATGTTCTCACATATACACACGTCTTTGACTGTGTCCTTTCTAAATGTTCTCAAATATACACTCGTCTTTGACTGTGTTCTCTCTAAATGTTCTCAAATATACACTCGTCTTTGACTGTGTCCCCTCCCAATGTTCTCAAATATACACACGTTTTTGACTGTGTCCCCTCCCAATTGTTCTCACATATACACACGTCTTTGACTGTGTCCCCTCCCAATGTTCTCACATATACACACGTCTCTTATACACATCTCATAAACATTTATTTGACTGTGTCCCCTCCCAATGTTCTCACATATACACACGTCTTTGACTGTGTCCCCCTCCCAATGTTCTCACATATACACACGTCTTTGAATGTGTCCCCTCCCAATGTTCTCACATATACACACGTCTTTGACTGTGTCCCCTCTAAATGTTCTCAAATATACACTCGTCTTTGACTATGTCCTCTCTAATGTTCTCAAATATACACTCGTCTTTGACTGTGTCCTCTCTAAATGTTCTCAAGCATAAACATTTCTTTGACTGTGTCCCCTCTAAATGTTCTCAAATCATACACTCGTCTTTGACTGTGTCCTCTCTAAATGTTCTCAAATATACACTCGTCTTTGACTGTGTCCCCTCCCAATGTTCTCAAATATACACTTTCTTTGACTGTTTTCCTCTCTAAAGTTCTCAAAAAATACACTCGTCTTTGACTGTTTTCCCCCCCCCAAAGTTCTCAAAAATACTTCGTCCCTTTTAATGTGTCCTCTCTAAAAGTTCTCAAAATAACACTCGTCTTTGACTGTGTCCTCTCTAAATGTTCTCAAAATACCTCGTCTTTGACTGTGTCCCATCCCCCAAAGTTCTCAAAAATACACTCGTCTTTGACTGTGTCCCCCCTCTAAATGTTCTCAAATAACACTCGTCCCCTTTACTGTGTCCCCTCCCAATGTCCCAAATATACCCGTCTTTGACTGTGTCCTCTCTAAATGTTCTCAAATATACACTCGTCTTTGACTGTGTCCTCTCTAAATTTCTCAAATACCTCCTTTGACTGTGTCCCTCTAAATGTTCTCAAAAAATGTCTTGACTGTGTCCTCTCTACATTTTAACATATACACTCGTCCTTACTGTCCTCTCTAATGTTCTCAAACACTGTCTTTGTGTCCAAAGTTTTCAAATATACACTCTCTTTACTGTTCTCCTAAATGTTCTCAACATATACATTCGTTTCTGACTGTGTCCTTCCCAATTTTTCTCAAAAATTTTTACGTGTCTCTCCATGTTCTTCCTTTACTGTGTCCCCTCTAATGTTCTCAATTTCAATCTTTGACTTGTCCCTTCTATTTTCACATATACACATCTTTGACTGTGTCCCCTCCTAATTTCTCAATCTACACCTCTTTGACTGTGTCCCCTCCCAATGTTCCATCAAAACTCTTTTGTGTTCCCTCCCAATGTTCTCACATAACACACGTCTTTGACTGGTCTCCCCTCAATGTTTCTCACATAACACATCGTTTTGACTGTGTCCCTCATTGTTCTCAAATATAACCGTCTTTGACTGTCCCTCCCAATGTTCTCAACATAAAACTCTTTGACTTGTCCCTCCCAATGTTCTAAACATAAACACGTCTTTGACTGTGTCCCCTCCCAATGTTCTCAACATATACACTCGTCTTTGACTGTGTCTCTCTAAAGTTCTCAAATATACACTCGTCTTTGACTGTGTCCCTCTCTAATGTTCTCAAATATACACTCGTCTTTGACTGTGTCCTCTCTAATGTTCTCAATATACACTAGTATTTGACTGTGTCCTCTCTAATGTTCTCAAATATACACTCGTCTTTGACTGTGTCCCCTCCAATGTTCTCAAATATACACTCGTCTTTGACTGTGTCCTCTCTAATGTTCTCAAATATACATCTCGTCTTTGACTGTGTCCCTCTCTAAATGTTCTCAAATATACACTCGTCTTTGACTGTGTCCTCTCTAAATGTTCTCAAATATACATCGTCTTGACTGTGTCCTCTCTAATGTTCTCAAATATACACTCGTCTTTGACTGGTCACTCATCAATGTTCTCAATATACAGCTCGTCTTTGACTGTGTCCTCTCTAAATGTTCTCAAATATACACGCGTCTTTGACTGTGTCCTCTCTAAATGTTCTCAATATACACTCGCTTTCTTGCCCTTCCCAATGTTCTCAAATATACACGTCTTTGATTGTCCTCCCAAATGTTCTCTATCAACTGTCTTTGACTGTGCCCCCTCCAAGTTTCTAAAATACATCGTCTTTGACTGTTCCCTCTAATGTTCTCAAATTTCCTCGTCTTTGACTGTGTCCTAATGTTCTCAAATATACACTGTCTTTGACTGTGTCCTCTCAATGTTCTCAAATAAAACCTGTCTTTGACTGTGTCCTTCTAAATGTTCTCAAATAAAACCCTCTCTTTGACTGTGTCCCCTCCCAATGTTCTCAATATACACTCTCTTTGACTGTGTCCTCTCTAAATGTTCTCAAATATACACTCGTCTTTGACTGTGTCCTCTCTAAATGTTCTCAAATATACACTCGTCTTTGACTGTGTCCCCTCCCAATGTTCTCAAGCATAAACATTTCTTTGACTGTGTCTCCTCCCAATGTTCTCAAGCATAAACATTTCTTTGACTGTGTCCTCTCCCAATGTTCTCAAATATACACACGTCTTTGACTGTGTCCCCTCCCATTGTTCTCAAGCATAATTATTTCTTTGACTGTGTCCCCTCCCAATTTTCTCAAGCATAAACATTTCGTTGACTGTGTCCCTTCCCAATGTTCTCACATATACACACGTCTTTGACTGTGTCCTTTCTAAATGTTCTCAAATATACACTCGTCTTTGACTGTGTTCTCTCTAAATGTTCTCAAATATACACTCGTCTTTGACTGTGTCCCCTCCCAATGTTCTCAAATATACACACGTCTTTGACTGTGTCCCCTCCCAATGTTCTCACATATACACACGTCTTTGACTGTGTCCTCTCTAAATGTTCTCAAATATACACTCGTCTTTGACTGTGTCCTCTCCCAATGTTCTCAAATATACACTCGTCTTTGACTGTGTCCCCTCCCAATGTTCTCAACATATACACATCGTCTTTGACTGTGTCCCCTCCCAATGTTCTCAAATAACATCGTCTTGACTGTGTCCCCTCCCAATGTTCTCACATATACACACGTCTTTTGACTGTGTCCTCTCTAAATGTTCTCAAATATACACTCGTCTTTGACTGTTGTCCTCCTCCCAATGTTCTCAAATATACACTCGTCTTTGACATGTGTCCCTCCCAATGTTTCTCAACATATTAACACTGTCTTTGACTGTGTCCCCTCCCAATGTTCTCAAGCATAACATTGTATTTGACTGTGGTCCCCTCCCAATGTTCTCAAGATAAACATTCTTTGACTGTGTCCTCTCCCAATGTCCTCTAGCATACACACGTCTTTGACTGTGTCCTCTCCCAATGTCCTCTAGATATACACACGTCTTTGACTGTGTCCTCTCCCAATGTTCTCAAGTATACACACGTCTTTGACTGTGTCCCCTCCAATGTTCTCACAATATACACACTTCGTTGACTGTGTCCCCTCCCAATGTTCTCACATCATACACACTTCGTTGACTGTGTCCCCTCCCAATGTTCTCAACATATACACACGTCTGTGACTGTGTCCTCTCTAAATGTTCTCAAATATACACCTCGTCTTTGACTGTGTCCTCTCTAAATGTTCTCAAATATACACTCGTCTTTGACTGTGTCCCCTCCCAATTGTTCTCAAGCATAAACATGTCTTTGACTGTGTCCCCTCCCAATGTTCTCAAGCATAAACATTTCTTTGACTGTGTCCCCTCCCAATGTTCTCACATATACACACGTCTTTGACTGTGTCCTCTCTAAATGTTCTCAAGCATAAACATTTCTTTGACTATGTCCCCTCTAAATGTTCTCAAATATACACTCGTCTTTGACTGTGTCCATACATCTAATTTCTCAAATTACACTTCGTCTTTGGACTGTGTCCCCTCCCAATGTTCTCAAATATACACTCGTCTTGACTGTGTCCTCTCTAATGTTCTCAAATATACACTCGTCTTTGACTGTGTCCCTCCCAAATGTTTCTCAGAATATACATTCGTCTTTGACTGTGTCCTCTCTAAATGTTCTCAAATATACACTCGTCTTTGACTGTGTCCTCTCTAAATGTTCTCAAATATACACTCGTCTTTGACTGTGTCCCATCCTAATGTTCTCAAATATACACTCGTCTTTGACTGTGTCCTCTCTAAATGTTCTCAAATATACACTCGTCTTTGACTGTGTCCCCTCCCAATGTTCTCAAATGATACACTCGTCTTTGACTGTGTCCTCTCTAAATGTTCTCAAATATACACTCGTCTTTGACTGTGTCCTCTCTAAATGTTCTCAACTATACACTCGTCTTTGACTGTGTCCCTCTCTAATGTTCTCAAATATACACTCGTCTTTGACTGTGTCCTCTCTAAATGTTCTCAAATATACACTCGTCTTTGACTGTGTCACCTCCCAATGTTCTCAAATATACACTCGTCTTTGACTGTGTCCTCTCTAAATGTTCTCAAATATACACTCGTCTTTGACTGTGTCCCTCTCTAAATGTTCTCAAATATACACTCGTCTTTGACTGTGTCCTCTCTAAATGTTCTCAAATATACACTCGTCTTTGACTGTGTCCTCTCTAAATGTTCTCAAATATACACTCGTCTTTGACTGTGTCCTCTCTAAATGTTCTCAAATATACACTCGTCTTTGACTGTGTCCTCTCTAAATGTTCTCAAATATACACTCGTCTTTGACTGTGTCCCCTCTAAATGTCTCAATATACATTCGTCTTGACTGTTTCCTCTCTAAATGTTCTCAAATATACACTCGTCTTTGACTGTGTCCTCTCTAAATGTTCTCAAATATACACTCGTCTTTGACTGTGTCCCCTCCCAATGTTCTCAAGCATAAACATTTCTTTGACTGTGTCTCCTCCCAATGTTCTCAAGCATAAACATTTCTTTGACTGTGTCCTCTCCCAATGTTCTCAAATATACACACGTCTTTGACTGTGTCCCCTCCCATTGTTCTCAAGCATAATTATTTCTTTGACTGTGTCCCCTCCCAATTTTCTCAAGCATAAACATTTCGTTGACTGTGTCCCTTCCCAATGTTCTCACATATACACACGTCTTTGACTGTGTCCTTTCTAAATGTTCTCAAATATACACTCGTCTTTGACTGTGTTCTCTCTAAATGTTCTCAAATATACACTCGTCTTTGACTGTGTCCCCTCCCAATGTTCTCAAATATACACACGTTTTTGACTGTGTCCCCTCCCAATGTTCTCACATATACACACGTCTTTGACTGTGTCCCCTCCCAATGTTCTCACATATACACACGTCTTTGACTGTGTCCCCTCTCAATGTTCTCACATATACACACGTCTTTGACTGTGTCCCCTCCCAATGTTCTCACATATACACACGTCTTTGAATGTGTCCCCTCCCAATGTTCTCACATATACACACGTCTTTGTCTGTGTCCCCTCTAAATGTTCTCAAATATACACTCGTCTTTGACTATGTCCTCTCTAAATGTTCTCAAATATACACTCGTCTTTGACTGTGTCCTCTCTAAATGTTCTCAAGCATAAACATTTCTTTGACTGTGTCCCCTCTAAATGTTCTCAAATATACACTCGTCTTTGACTATGTCCTCTCTAAATGTTCTCAAATATACACTCGTCTTTGACTGTGTCCCCTCCCAATGTTCTCAAATATACACTCGTCTTTGACTGTGTCCTCTCTAAATGTTCTCAAATATACACTCGTCTTTGACTGTGTCCCCTCCCAATGTTCTCAAATATACATTCGTCTTTGACTGTGTCCTCTCTAAATGTTTTCAAATATACACTCGTCTTTGACTGTGTCCTCTCTAAATGTTCTCAAATATACACTCGTCTTTGACTGTGTCCCATCTAAATGTTCTCAAATATACACTCGTCTTTGACTGTGTCCTCTCTAAATGTTCTCAAATATACACTCGTCCTTGACTGTGTCCCCTCCCAATGTTCTCAAATATACACTCGTCTTTGACTGTGTCCTCTATAAATGTTCTCAAATATACACTCGTCTTTGACTGTGTCCCCTCCCAATGTTCTCAACTATACACTCGTCTTTGACTGTGTCCTCTCTAAATGTTCTCAAATATACACTCGTCTTTGACTGTGTCCTCTCCAAATGTTCTCAAATATACACTCGTCTTTGACTGTGTCCCCTCCCAATGTTCTCAAATATACACTCGTCTTTGACTGTGTCCTCTCTAAATGTTCTCAAATATACACTCGTCTTTGACTGTGTCCCCTCCCAATGTTCTCAAATATACACTCGTCTTTGACTGTGTCCTCTCTAAATGTTCTCGAATATACACTCGTCTTTGACTGTGTCCTCTCTAAATGTTCTCAAATATACACTCGTCTTTGACTGTGTCCCCTCTAAATGTTCTCAAATATACATTCGTCTTTGACTGTGTCCTCTCTAAATGTTCTCAAATATACACTCGTCTTTGACTGTGTCCTCTCTAAATGTTCTCAAATATACACTCGTCTTTGACTGTGTCCCCTCCCAATGTTCTCAAACATAAACATTTCTTTGACTGTGTCCCCTCCCAATGTTCTCACATATACACACGTCTTTGACTGTGTCCTCTCTAAATGTTCTCAAATATACACTCGTCTTTGACTGTGTCCTCTCTAAATGTTCTCAAATATACACTCGTCTTTGACTGTGTCCCCTCCCATTGTTCTCAAGCATAAACATTTCGTTTACTGTGTCCCCTCCCAATGTTCTCACATATACACACGTCTTTGACTGTGTCCTCTCTAAATGTTCTCAAATATACACTCGTCTTTGACTGTGTCCTCTCTAAATGTTCTCAAATATACACTCGTCTTTGACTGTGTCCCTCCCATTGTTCTCAAGCATAAACATGTCTTTGACTGTGTCCCCTCCCAATGTTCTCAAGCATAAACATTTCTTTGACTGTGTCCCCTCCCAATGTTCTCACATATACACACGTCTTTGACTGTGTCCTCTCTAAATGTTCTCAAATATACACACGTCTTTGACTGTGTCCTCTCCCAATGTTCTCAAATATACACACGTCTTTGACTGTGTCCCCTCCCAATGTTCTCACATATACATACGTCTTTGACTGTGTCCCCTCCCAATGTTCTCACATATACACATGTCTTTGACTGTGTCCCCTCCCAATGTTCTCACATATACACACGTCTTTGACTGTGTCCCTTCCCAATGTTCTCAAGCATAAACATTTCTTTGACTGTGTCTCCTCCCAATGTTCTCAAGCATAAACATTTCTTTGACTGTGTCCTCTCCCAATGTTCTCAAATATACACACGTCTTTGACTGTGTCCCCTCCCATTGTTCTCAAGCATAAACATTTCTTTGACTGTGTCCCCTCCCAATGTTCTCAAGCATAAACATTTCGTTGACTGTGTCCCTTCCCAATGTTCTCACATATACATACGTCTTTGACTGTGTCCTTTCTAAATGTTCTCAAATATACACTCGTCTTTGACTGTGTTCTCTCTAAATGTTCTCAAATATACACTCGTCTTTGACTGTGTCCCCTCCCAATGTTCTCAAGCATAAACATTTCTTTGACTGTGTCCCCTCCCAATGTTCTCAAGCATAAACATTTATTTGACTGTGTCCCCTCCCAATGTTCTCACATATACACACGTCTTTGACTGTGTCCTCTCTAAATGTTCTCAAATATACACACGTCTTTGACTGTGTCCTCTCCCAATGTTCTCAAATATACACACGTCTTTGACTGTGTCCCCTCCCAATGTTCTCACATATACACACGTCTTTGACTGTGTCCCCTCCCAATGTTCTCACATATACACACGTCTTTGACTCTGTCCCTTCCCAATGTTCTCACACATACACACGTCTTTGACTGTGTCCCCTCCCAATGTTCTCACATATACACACGTCTTTGACTGTGTCCCCTCCCAATGTTCTCATATATACACACGTCTTTGACAGTGTCCCCTCCCAATGTTCTCACATATACACACGTCTTTGACTGTGTCCCTTCCCAATGTTCTCAAGCATAAACATTTCTTTGACTGTGTCCCCTCCCAATGTTCTCAAGCATAAACATTTCTTTGACTGTGTCCTCTCCCAATGTTCTCAAATATACACACGTCTTTGACTGTGTCCCCTCCCAATGTTCTCAAGCATAAACATTTCTTTGACTGTGTCCTCTCCCAATGTTCTCAAATATACACACGTCTTTGACTGTGTCCCCTCCCAATGTTCTCAAGCATAAATATTTCTTTGACTGTGTCCCCTCCCAATGTTCTCAAGCATAAACATTTCGTTTACTGTGTCCCCTCCCAATGTTCTCACATATACACACGTCTTTGACTGTGTCCTCTCTAAATGTTCTCAAATATACACTCGTCTTTGACTGTGTCCTCTCTAAATGTTCTCAAATATACACTCGTCTTTGACTGTGTCCCCTCCCATTGTTCTCAAGCATAAACATGTCTTTGACTGTGTCCCCTCCCAATGTTCTCAAGCATAAACATTTCTTTGACTGTGTCCCCTCCCAATGTTCTCACATATACACACGTCTTTGACTGTGTCCTCTCTAAATGTTCTCAAATATACACACGTCTTTGACTGTGTCCTCTCCCAATGTTCTCAAATATACACACGTCTTTGACTGTGTCCCCTCCCAATGTTCTCACATATACACACGTCTTTGACTGTGTCCCCTCCCAATGTTCTCACATATACACACGTCTTTGACTGTGTCCCCTCCCAATGTTCTCACATATACACACGTCTTTGACTGTGTCCCTTCCCAATGTTCTCAAGCATAAACATTTCTTTGACTGTGTCTCCTCCCAATGTTCTCAAGCATAAATATTTCTTTGACTGTGTCCTCTCCCAATGTTCTCAAATATACACACGTCTTTGACTGTGTCCCCTCCCATTGTTCTCAAGCATAAATATTTCTTTGACTGTGTCCCCTCCCAATGTTCTCAAGCATAAACATTTCGTTGACTGTGTCCCTTCCCAATGTTCTCACATATACACACGTCTTTGACTGTGTCCTTTCTAAATGTTCTCAAATATACACTCGTCTTTGACTGTGTTCTCTCTAAATGTTCTCAAATATACACTCGTCTTTGACTGTGTCCCCTCCCAATGTTCTCAAGCATAAACATTTCTTTGACTGTGTCCCCTCCCAATGTTCTCAAGCATAAACATTTCTTTGACTGTGTCCCCTCCCAATGTTCTCACATATACACACGTCTTTGACTGTGTCCTCTCTAAATGTTCTCAAATATACACACGTCTTTGACTGTGTCCTCTGCCAATGTTCTCAAATATACACACGTCTTTGACTGTATCCTCTCCCAATTTCCTCAAATACACACACACGTCTTTGATTGTGTCTTCTCCCAATGTTCTCAAGCCTACACACTTCTTTGACAGTGTCCTCTCCCAATGTCCTCTAAAATACACACGTCTTTGACTGTCTCCTCTCCCAATGGCCTCAAGCATACACACGTCTGTGACTGTGTCCTATACCAAAGTTTTCAAGTTTACACATTGCCTCCCAATGTCCTCAATCAAACACACTTCTTAGACTGTGTCCCCGCCCAATGTCCTCAAGCATACACACTCCTTTAACTGTGTCCTATCCCAATGTTCTCAAATATACACACTTCCTTGACTTTGTCCTCTCCAAATTTCCTTACCCCTACACACTTCTGTGACTGTGCCTTCTCCTAAGGTTCTCAAATATACACACACTTTTTGGACTGGGTCCTCTCCCAATATTCTCAAGCCTAGACACGTCTTTGACTGTGTCCTCTACAAATGTCCTCAAGCATACACACTTCTTTGACTGTGTCCTCTTATCAACAAGTAACCCTTATCTTCGTCATGCAGGGGCTGTTCCTTATCTGCAACCACCAGGAGATATGGCTTAACCAGCAACATCTTGAGTCTGTCCACAATCGGTGGCAAAGCTGGGATGTACCGCCTACCTTCACCGTTAGTTTAGAGGCGAAGGAAATCTACACGTTGGCAAAAGCCATGGCTCCTGTCCACAATCGGTGGCAAAGCTGGGATTTACCGCCTACCTTCACCGTTAGTTTAGAGGCGAAGGAAATCTACACGTTGGCAAAAGCCATGGTTCCTGTCCACAATCGGTGGCAAAGCTGGGATTTACCGCCTACCTTCACTTTTAGTTTACAGGCGAAGGAAATCTACACGTTGGCAAAAGCCATGGTTCCTGTCTACAATCGGTGGCAAAGCTGGGATTTACCGCCTACCTTCACCGTTAGTTTAGAGGCTAAGGAAATCTACACGTTGGCAAAAGCCATGGTTCCTGTCCACAATCGGTGGCAAAGCTGGGATTTACCGCCTACCTTCACCATTAGTTTAGAGGCGAAGGAAATCTACACGTTGGCAAAAGCCATGGTTCCTGTCCACAATCGGTGGCAAAGCTGGGATTTACCGCCTACCTTCACCGTTAGTTTAGAGGTGAAGGAAATCTACACGTTGGCAAAAGCCATGGTTCCTGTCCACAATCGGTTGCAAAGCTGGAATTTACCGTCTACCTTCATCGTTAGTTTAGAGGCGAAGGAAATCTACACGTTGGCAAAAGCCATGGTTCCTGTCCACAATCGGTGGCAAAGCTGGGATTTACCGCCTACCTTCACCGTTAGTTTAGAGGCGAAGGAAATCTACACGTCGGCAAATGCCATGGTTCCTGTCCACAATCGGTGGCAAAGCTGGGATTTACCGCCTACCTTCACCGTTAGTTTAGAGGCGAAGGAAATCTACACGTTGGCAAAAGCCATGGTTCCTGTCCACAATCGGTGGCAAAGCTGAGATTTACCGCCTACCTTCACCGTTAGTTTAGAGGCGAAGGAAATCTACACGTTGGCAAAAGCCATGGTTCCTGTCCACAATCGGTGGCAAAGCTGGGATTTACCGCCTACCTTCACCGTTAGTTTAGTGGCGAAGGAAATCTACACGTTGGCAAAAGCCATGGTTCCTGTCCACAATCGGTTGCAAAGCTGGGATTTACCGCCTACCTTCACCGTTAGTTTAGAGGCGAAGGAAATCTACACGTTGACAAAAGCCATGGTTCCTGTCCACAATCGATGGCAAAGCTGGGATTTACCGCCTACCTTCACCGTTAGTTTAGAGGCTAAGGAAATCTACACGTTGGCAAAAGCCATGGTTCCTGTCCACAATCGGTGGCAAAGCTGGAATGTACCGCCTACCTTCACCGTTAGTTTAGAGGCGAAGGAAATCTGCACGTTGGCAAAAGCCATGGTTCCTGTCCACAATCGGTGGCAAAGCTGGAATGTACCGCCTACCTTCACCGTTAGTTTAGAGGCGAATAAAATCTACACGTTGGCAAAAGCCATGGTTCCTGTCCACAATCGGTGGCAAAGCTGGAATGTACCGCCTACCTTCACCGTTAGTTTAGAGGCGAATAAAATCTACACGTTGGCAAAAGCCATGGTTCCTGTCCACAATCGGTGGCAAAGCTGGGATGTACCGCCTACCTTCACAGTTAGTTTAGAGGCGAAGGAAATCTACACGTTGGCAAAAGCCATGGTTCCTGTCCACAATCGGTGGCAAAGCTGGGATGTACCGCCTACCTTCACCGTTAGTTTAGAGGCGAAGGAAATCTACACGTTGGCAAAAGCCATGGTTCCTGTCCACAATCGGTGGCAAAGCTGGGATGTACCGCCTACCTTCACCGTTAGTTTACAGGCGAAGGAAATCTACACGTTGGCAAAAGCCATGGTTCCTGTCCACAATCGGTGGCAAAGCTGGGATGTACCGCCTACCTTCACCGTTAGTTTAGAGGCGAAGGAAATCTACACGTTAGCAAAAGCCATGGTTAGTATTGCCATGGTTTGACGTGTCCGTGTCTGTTTACCCTTGATGTTGTCTATCCATAGTTTTCTGTCTTCCTCTGGTTTTGTTTCCAGAAAATGTTATGTCGTATTCTCTTATTGTTAATTTACCACACTTCATTCTCATAGCTACACATCTGTGTTTTCTAGTTGTTAGGTTTAATTCTCTGCATCCATTGTAGGTTTTTTTCACATGTTAGCATACAAAGTAGTTGTTACTTAAAGTAATGTTGTTATATATGTTTATATATTACGTAGCTATTACTTTAAATAATTTTGTTTTGTGATTTACGTGTGTATACCAAATAGTTGTTACTCAAAGCAATGTGCCTGTTGTGTTATATGTTTGCATGCCAAGCTGTTGTTTCTTAAATCATAATGCTGATTTATGTTTCTATAACAAATAGTTATTACGCTATTATGTTATATGTTTGACTAATAACTGCCCTCATACTTTTCAGTAAGATAGTTACCGTTAGTTGCACACCTTTACAGGACGTCGCAATCTACACCTGCATGATTTGGCTATTTGTGATTTATTCTGCAATGTTTACGTTCAGTAGTTTGCCAATGCTGTGAGAACAACCGACGCCTCATACCACTGAAATCAACGTAAAGCGGTATACTTGTAAATCTCCCGCAGGTGACCTCGAACTCTCGAATCTTTCGGGGAGTTGTGAAATGCGTTCACTGTCTCTAAGCCACAACGCCGGCAGTAAGATGGACAAGACAGATGTTGATTGGAATGACTGAGCCCATTTCTTTCAGTCATCAATGCAGTGATTATTTCTATCGATAGCTGTCTGTGCTGTGCCGTGCTCTTTAATACCATGTATATATGCATACATACTATCAATATATGCATTGACTTGTATATGTCTGGTGTTTATATATATACGATATATGGCAGGTATATAGGTATGCGTATAGTGTAGAAAAACACCTACACCATCATTGCCATGAGGGAAAGGTACAGCGGTGATTGACCAGTGGATCCGATCGACACTCAATTCTCCGAGGAAATGCCAGACGTACACATAACTAGATTGCAACTGCTTCTATTACTATTGGGACTCTTCGCTGTTTTGTTTTAAATAAGGACGGAGCACTAAGGGATTTTGCCGTGTACTGTAATGTCGGATCTTGCCTCGACTAAACTAATAGGGTATTATAGCCAAATACTAACCAAACCAATCACATGAGTACACTACCTACCGTTACAGTATAAGGACACATAGCCGTCACAGGTGCCAGAAGGACAGCCGTAGACACTGAACATACGAGGATCCACATTGTTGCATCCATCTTTAGACACGTCTGAAATATATGGCGGATTCCTGGTGTAAATACGTGTATAGAAGAACTTTCAACTGGCTTAAGATGCAAGCCTATATATTGTCAGCTAAGTAATCTTAATTCAGAATCAATGTTTCTGGTTTTTCTCCCTGAGTCATATCCGCTGGGCCAGATCACATAGTAAACCTCCACACATCGCGTACTTTGGTACCCGGAGCTTTGTGACCCCTGTACTTGCGAGCGACAGACAGACAGATAATACAGCAAGAGAGACACGTAGGCTAGTGGGAAGAGAGAAAGATAAACAGACAGATAGGCGGACAGACAAATAGACATAGGGGTAAGGAGATGGAAAGTTGGGTTAAAAAATTAGTTGCATATAGTTTACAGGACGTCGCGGTCAACACCAGTATTTTTGTTATTGTGATCTCTTGGTAAGTTTAAGTTCAGTAGTTTGATATTGCCTTCTGAACAACCGGCACTCATACCATTTCGTATAAAAACCAACGCAAGGGGGTTTGCTGCCAAATCGCCCGCAGCTTTTTTTTCGACCTCGTGTATGCGGGATTACGAACTGCGACCGTAATCGCTTCATCACGGAGCCGGTTAGATAGTTAAGTAGACAGACAGAAAGACAGACAGGCAGGCAAACAGACAGACAGAAAATTGCCTAGAAAATCAATTCATCGCCAGATCCTGAAAAGGACAGGCTACATTTTTAAGTTGTTTATTGCTTTCCGAACGACCAACGCTTACACAGGTGCGAAAAACAAAGCAATGCGGCCTGATTCAAAATCGTCAACAGCTGATCTCAATCCCGATATTCCGGATTGTGAAACTATGTTTACTGTCCCCATGTCACAGCTGCCTGTCTACAAACACTACATAAGTCAAGGTCGGCTTCTGAATGTAAATAATTAGGAACATGTATTAGATGACCTCTTATAAACAAAATTTTCTCCGCGGAAACCAGACTAGACAGGTCATGTTAAATCGCGTCGTCGAACGGTTAAGAGAGCTCGCTCGCAAACGTCCGGTACCCTGATGATGGGTAAGGGTGTTCTTCCTCACCGGTCAGTTGGGCTTGCTTGCTTGCTTGCGTTCGCTGGCTGTGAACTCCAGCGTGAGGTCCTGTATGTCGGATGAAGACATCCTGTTGTCCAACATCAGTGTGATGTCATACAGGACCTGAGGTTTGCGTGAGTATCCGTTGTCCCATGTCTGGCTTATTGGTGTGCAGACTGGTGGTTCCCCGCCATGCAGGCAGATACTCTCCGACTTCGGGGGAAATGTCAGTTGGGCTTAAACGTCGACTTCCTTACCAGACTTGGGGACGTAAATTATAAGTGCGTTAGATGTCGGAGTGGGTTTGCCAGATGGTGGGGGACACTGGTAACATGGACAGTTTTCCCACACGCAGAATCAGTCCAATATTGACAACGCTCGATTTCAAAGCGAGAGAACTAAAATTAAAAGCGAGGCATTGAAAAAAACTTGGTGACAACTGGCAAGATTGAGGGGAAAAATAAAAGAGGAAGGCAGAGAGGTAAATACCTGGAATTCTTGACCTCGTGGTATGGTTGAGACAAGAACACAGAGCTGATCCACGACTCTGGTGATCAAGTGTGATAGCGAATCATGAGCCCACGCATGGCACATGATGATTATTATGGAGAGAACGCTGACGAAATGCATGGTTCCTGGAATACACTTCCGGTGTCGGCCAGCACAGAGATGGACACAGGACATTGCGGACACCCTGAACGTGATGGTGTATATGAGGCAGGAGAGCTGGCCGGAGATAGAGAGGCCTTTTGGCGCGCTTGGTTTGAACTCAAGCGTAATTCATACACACAACTTTCACTAGCACTGGACTGAATTTTGTGTGTGGATTAGCTTTCTTTCCTACCAGTGCCCCTCGCCGACTTCAGAGGTAATTGTAATTTACGTCCCCAAGTCAAGAACGAGACGTCAACATTTTAGTCCAACTGTCCGGTGTAGGGGTTGAACCCCTTATCTCGGCATCAGCACACAGGATGTTTAATAACACGCGTTCTTATCCATTCAGCCAAGCTGACAGCTAACATTCTATATGATCTAAACAACGAAGAAAACCTAGCTGATAAACTGCACCAGGTCCCGGAAGCTACATTACTTTGGCCACATCAAACATCACGGTAGCTGAAACAGATCAGTCACTGGAGGCATGGTTCCGGGAGCTGAGACAGATCAGTCACTGGAGGCATGATTCCGGGAGATGAGACAGATAAGTCACTGGAGGCATGGTTCCGGGAGCTGAGACAGATCAGTCACTGGAGGTATGGTTCCGGGAGCTGAGACAGATCAGTCACTGGAGGTATGGTTCCGGTAGATGAGACAGATAAGTCACTGGAGGTATGGTTCCGGGAGCTGAGACAGATCAGTCATTGGAGGTATGGTTCCGGTAGATGAGACAGATCAGTCACTGGAGGTATGGTTCCGGGAGCTGAGACAGATAAGTCACTGGAGGCATGGTTCCGGGAGCTGAGACAGATCAGTCACTGGAGGTATGGTTCCGGGAGCTGAGACAGATCAGTCACTGGAGGTATGGTTCCGGTAGATGAGACAGATAAGTCACTGGACGCATGGTTCCGGGAGCTGAGTCAGATCAGTCACTGGAGATATGGTTCCGGTAGATGAGACAGATCAGTCACTGGAGGCATGGTTCCGGGAGCTGAGACAGATCAGTCACTTGAGGCATGGTTCCGGGAGATGAGACAGATCAGTCACTGGAGGTATGGTTCCGGGAGCTGAGACAGATCAGTCACTGGAGGTATGGTTCCGGGAGCTGAGACAGATCAGTCACTGGAGGTATGGTTCCGGTAGATGAGACAGATAAGTCACTGGACGCATGGTTCCGGGAGCTGAGACAGATCAGTCATTAGAGGCATGGTTCCGGTAGATGAGACAGTTCAGTCACTGGAGGTATGGTTCCGGGAGCTGAGACAGATCAGTCACTGGAGATATGGTTCCGGTAGATGAAACAGATCAGTCACTGGAGGTATGGTTCCGGGAGCTGAGACAGATCAGTCACTGGAGGTATGGTTCCAGGAGCTGAGACAGATCAATCACTGAAGGTATGGTTCCGGGAGATGAGACAGATCAGTCACTGGAGGCATGGTTCCAGGAGCTGAGACAGATCAGTCACTGGAGGCATGGTTCCGGGAGCTGAGACAGATCAGTCACTGGAGGTATGGTTCCGGGAGATGAGACAGATCAGTCACTGGAGGCATGGTTCCGGGAGCTGAGACAGATAAGTCACTGGAGGCATGGATCCGGGAGCTGAGACAGATCAGTCACTGGAGGCATGGTTCCGGTAGATGAGACAGATCAGTCACTGGAGGCATGGTTCCGGGAGCTGAGACAGATCAGTCACTTGAGGCATGGTTCCGGGAGCTGAGACAGATCAGTCACTGGAGGGATGGTTCCGGGAGCTGAGACAGATCAGTCACTGGAGGTATGGTTCCTGGAGCTGAGACAGATCAGTCACTGGAGGTATGGTTCCGGTAGATGAGACAGATAAGTCACTGGACGCATGATTCCGGGAGCTGAGACAGATCAGTCATTGGAGGCATGGTTCCGGTAGATGAGACAGTTCAGTCACTGGAGGTATGGTTCCGGGAGCTGAGACAGATCAGTCACTGGAGATATGGTTCCGGTAGATGAAACAGATCAGTCACTGGAGGTATGGTTCCGGGAGCTGAGACAGATCAGTCACTGGAGGTATGGTTCCAGGAGATGAGACAGATCAGTCACTGGAGGTATGGTTCCGGGAGATGAGACAGATCAGTCACTGGAGGCATGGTTCCAGGAGCTGAGACAGATCAGTCACTGGAGGTATGGTTTCGGTAGATGAAACAGATCAGTCACTGCAGGCATGGTTCCGGGAGCTGAGACAGATCAGTCACTGGAGGCATGGTTCCGGGAGCTGAGACACAGGTTGACCACACACCTCTGTGGACAAAGGGTAGGAAGACACCCAGGCGTGAACATGTGTGAGACATGGATCTAGTGAAAGATCGAGAGTCTTTTCAGTGGCCTGTGATGACGGCGACGTTCTTCAAGGGACTCATCTCATCTCATCGTGAAAATTGTGGTGTCGAAGTGAAGCATACTCAGCTGGAGAGTGTCCATTTATGGGCTTCATATATCGAGGTTCTCATAGACTCTTTTATTCCCTCTGTCCATCCTTTATATGATCGGCCTCTTCTTGGTTTGAACATCATTACTTGTTGTGGTATGCTGTTAGTTAATAGCCTTGTTATATGGCCGAACCATTTAACTTGCTGTTTTATAATGAAACCTCGCTTCAAAGGATTAGCTACCTGAAAATGATCATGTTCGCTAACGTGTGTGCCATTACAGGTACATGCTTCTGACAATCCTCTTAGGTTCAAAGAGAACAGTTTGAAAACCGTTGATACAAATGAGTCACACAGCCCTGTAACTGCGCCTAAAGAAAATATCCTGTAACCTTGCCTAGAGTAAATAAAAACCCATTACTCGTAGCCTAGAGAAAATACTGGGATATTCCAGTGTGTGCATTGTTATATTATAAAATAATGTGAGACAGAGATAATTGCGCCTTTTGTTCTTCTGTCACTCTGTATTTCACCCCCCCCCCCTTTCCACACCCCTCTGACCCCCCTCTCCTTTGGGACATAAACCCCCAACTAACTCATCCCAAGCCCTCTTACACTTTCATATCCCATGTAGATTCGCTTACTCAACCGTAAGCTCCATATTGGTGATTATACTCTCGCTGGGTGTTATAATAAACTCACAGTACTGCCATCATTATGTGTCATGCCGAAAGGCGTCGGCTGTCATGATTCGCCATGCTTAGGGGTGCCAGATACATGGCACAGGCATACACATGCACCATAAGGAGGACATAATAAGACAAAAAGGAGGACAAAGGAGGACATAATAAGACAAAAAGGAGGACAAAGGAGGACATAATAAGACAAAAAGGAGGACAAAGGTGGACATATTGAATGTTTCATTTAAATCGTTCCAGATTAAACCCACAATCAGTACAATTTTATTACAATAGCTGCCAATAAATGTTTTATCATAGCAGGTGGTTGGTTTACAGAAAGAAAATATTCTTTGAAAGCAGTAAACAGCCCCAACAGCCTCTCAACAGCTGGAAACAAACTGAGCCGTCTAGTTTTAGAGTGATAGAGTAGTTGTTGATAGTTAATGTTGATATAGTCACAAAAATCCTGTAAAGATTCTGTTCTGACAGTGTATATGGGAACAGTAATTGAATATTTTCAAGACAATAGATTCAACGTCAATCTGCATTAAATCTGCGCCGTGTTGGATGCAACTGTGCAGAACATTTTGACCATAGAGACATACAGCATTGTTATTGTTGCCGAATAGAGCAACAGTTAGAATCAAATTATACAAATAATTGGTGTTTCACATTTGGTATAAATAGGAAAATTAAATAAATATTATTAAGCAATGGGTTTTAATAAAGAATGTAAAAACATGGTAGAGTGTAGATATAATGAATGTTGTAACAACAATACATAAAAAATAAAGTAAAATATTTAAAAAGCCGGACATTTTAAAGGTTTTTAGCTTTGCCTGCCGGACTGAGGACATTATGTTAAAAAGGAGGACATTACCTCTCTTTGCCGGACGTCTGGCAACTATAACAGTGTAAACAGTTAGAATGATGTATTTAAGCTGAGTCCCGATTGTAGTTTCAAAAGGTTTTATTTAACGAAATAAGTCCAAATATATAAAACAGGTTACATGATGATTTCAGAATACAATCGATGTTGACATGTTCAGATCCAGGCTGTAACTAACTTCACCAAGCACTGCGTCACGGCTTGAGCGTCCTTCCCTACGTCTTCCTAGGATGCTCAACCGTGCCCAGTCCTTGCACATCAACTCCTCCTAAACTACTAACAGAGACGGTGCTCTGTTACAGACCTCCCTTTCTTTAAAAAGACTTTTCTTCAAACGTCTTAATCCCTAACCTACTTATTCTAATTATTCTTTCCCTCACTAAAACTTTAAACCCAATATTATTTCTCCAACTCATCTTAAACTAACTAATGAACTTTACCTCTACATCCTTCGAATCTAATTCTCCACTTGTCTCTTATAATTCTCCACTTGTCTCTTATCATTCTCTCTTATCTCTTATAATTCTCTCTTATAGCTAACCGCTATGTTATGAAGTGATACTTCTTCTTCGTTTCTGAGTCTACAAGGTTTCATTAAAAAACACAGTTCATTAAGATATTTCAATTCATATATACAATTGTTCATTCATAGAAATCGTTGGTATATACTTTGCGTTATGTAACTCTCATTCTTTCTCAACATCAACAACACAACACAGGATAGACAGAAAAGATGGGGTGCGCACCCAGTTATGAAGATATAAAGAAGTAGTCAAAAACAATCACATTTACCTCCCTTGCAAACGTAAAATCTTTTACAAATAAAAGTTTTTCAAAAACACATCTTATGATCTATGAATCTACATCTCTGTTTGTTATAAATTAAGTTGATCCAAAATTTCTTCCATATACTCAATATTTGTGCTGCCATCCACACCCATGACCATATTTCACCTGTCTTATGTCCCATCATGAAACCATTAACCATGTTCATTTTCCATGAACATATTGTAAATTAATTAACGCTGTTTATCACAGCTCCTATTTTTATCCCCTCACATCCCATGATAAGCATTCTTGTTCTAACTTTGTACTAAACCATATGTGCTGCTATCTACAGCCCCATTAATATCCATTCCCCATCAACCAGCTTCTTATATTTTCTAACTATCACAACCTCTTTTTACACCCGCTATAGACGTTAGTCACGTTTATTCCTTAACATAATATGGCATCCAATCCATATACCTTCAATCAATGCTGACTTAATGCAGCTCTTATTTCAACTCTCCCAGAACCCTTTTATTTGTGTAGTAACCATTATAACACCCCATCATTTAAGTATGGTATATGTTTCCACAACTTCATAGCCACTATGTAATTAACCTCCCTATCCTAAAACATTAACGCTGATTGTCGCAGCAGCCTTCTTACCAACACAAGGTACTCATGTTTACTAGAACTTATTACTCATAAGGAGAATGTGTCTCTCTTCTAGTCCTCAGTCGTTTGTTAACTATTTTCTGAACGAAGGGTTTTAAATAAAGCCCCATCTTATTCGTCTTTATTCTAAACAAAACAATAACTGATTGTGAACAAAATTTGTAACAATTTTCAACTTATCTGTAAACAAGGGTAATTACTATTCAATACACAAGACAATTCAACCAAAATCATGAGTCAACCAAAACGAAGTCAAAACAGGATATCATACCCCCCACGTTTTGAAGACAAATTTTCTTTCCCCTCATATCAAATAAAGGTAATTAACCAATTCAAAGAAAGACATTATTTAAAATAATATGACATACATCCTATCCATTGTTAGTCACTTTTACGGACTAACAATAAATTATTTATCTATTAAGAAACTCAACAAGTCAAATCTTAAAATCAAATGGCAATAATTTTACAGGAGCACATCAAGTAAAGAAAAATAATATAACATACTATACATATCCAATTAAAACCAACTGCTTATATTACCCAAACAACATTAACAACATTGGCCTCTTATACGAACCAATGAAATACATATCTATTCACACAAGTCATGCTTATTCCGCTACTCTTACAACAGTAAAAAAACAACAACTCAATGCTAGGCCAATTATTAACCTGCATTAATCCCAACAAATATATATATCTGTTACCTACAGGCTATATTCTCATCATAACTCAGAACAATATTTGTTCTCCTCAACAAAAAATCATTAATCAACAAATGACCGTACTTTCTGGAAGTCAACCATTGATTATCTCCCTTCACAACATTCCATCTTTTACAAAACTAACTTATAACACATCACATTATTTGAAATATAAACCTAAACAACCGCTGTAAACTACAGCTCAAATCACTTCACCTAGTACTAGTGTGGCGGCTATCCCAATGTACTACCAGTCACCTATCTACTAATAGAACCCGTGGCTCGGCACACTAGTTGTTTCCCCTGGATTTGTACCAAGAATTACCACAACTTCTTAAACATTACCGTTAACTACGGTATCTCCACAATGCTACAACTACCAAAAAAGTTGTCTATTTACTATAGACCTCACCAATACATCTATCTACTATATTTGTCAATAACTGATTCTAATTTTAAGCAACTAACATTTTATTCTCCTGCATCAGTACTTTCCAACATCTCACCACAACAACTCTAAACTATCCTCAACTCTCTCCTAGCGTTCTCACACCGCGATGATAGTCAAGCCAGTCACCCTTATCGGAACACGTTCTATAGTGCTCTATTTATAATGCTCCGACGTTCATTTAGCTAATCACATTCTCTCCTTATCTTGTTTCCATCACTCAACTTTCACTACTGCTCAAGGTTACTCCTATTTATCGGGACTCTTTCAGAAACAATAAACAACACCGCACATGACTAACGACAAACCTCACTTCGATTGGGCAAATCATCTTCTCTCATTTCTCAGTATCAGGCATTTTTGCTTCGACATGTCTCTGCCAACAATACTAAATCTGTTTTATGAAACGTCATTCAAAATGTTAACTCTCTTTCTGTCAGCCTGTCATAAAATTTTCATTAATTCTGTCCAACACCACACATTCCAAACAAAAGACATCACCCCTTTCCTTTCTTTATGGTTTCCAACTTTCGCATACTCACTTACTCTGTCCTCCACATTTTATCAGCGTCACTCATCAGCCACTCATCGCATATTCGCTCTGCGCTCGTATTTATACTTCTCATATGCATTGACCATTGTGTACAAACAAGCTCGTTCTCATCTTACCATTATTCTCGTATCACAACAACCTGACGTGCCTATACTATTACTTCTACAACAAACAAATTAGACACCAATTTAACATTCTAGCAATTAATTACCACAGCCTAAGCGTGTCGATCACTTCCAAACACAGTGACACAAGATATACCAAACGCCTCGTACATGCATGCGCTACTACTACCAATCGCCTGACATCGTTCTATCCATACACTTCCTTCTTCAGCACGACGCAGCACACATGTTTGTCTACACTTTTACACATGCAAGAACAACGCATAACCAGACGAATTACTTCAATACTCAACAGGACTTTCACAATTCAACTGCTTTCTTATTTTCGCTTTTCTCAATCATCACAATCAACCACTACTCTCCGTCCTACCTAATTTCTACATCAAACCACTCCGACAGTCAACTACTCACTCACTTTATCTTAACCTCCTCATCACTTCATCCCACACTATTAACGAGTCAAATTCTCTCAACGTATTTCGTCACGTCACTTATCGGTCAACTATCAAACCTAGCCCGTAGCTCTAATTTAGATTATTATTAGAGATCAGATTTCCTAATTCGTCTTCTTCAATATCTGTAAGCGTATATAAATCAGGTCTAGAAAGCATATATCCTCTGAATTTCTTCATTTCTTCTTCCGTATATTCTGGGTTAAAAGAAATTCCTGACACTCTTTTTTACGTTTCTTCTTCTTAATAGTCAACTCGTCCTCTGAATAATCAGTATCTATAGTTGTACCAGCAGCGCAGTATTTACTATAATATGCGGTAGAGGTGGAAATATCCTCTCCATAACTTGAATCCCCACACCTAACATTCTTATTTATGCCTCCATCTTTCCTGCACCATTTAGGGATAAATTCAATGTCTCTACCTGAGGAACTTGACACACCCGTCGTCGTACCTCTATTAACTATTAGACTAGTTCCTGTCCTGTCCTGTCTTGCATTTCTATCCTTAATACTTTTTCTTACCTGTCTTCTAACATCTTTGGTTCTTGTCTGCCTGTCTTCTCTAATTTCAAGTGTCTCCTTTTTCTAAATTCCCATAAGGAGAAACTAACTCAGTTTGACTTGCTTTTGTTATCTTGTTGGCTGGTTGTTTATGGGTTTCTTTTCTACTGTATCAACCTGTGTCTGTGTGCTCCATTCAACTACTTCAATCACCTGCGTCTGAGTCTCTTGGTCTATTTTCTTTACTAATACCGTCGTCTTCTTTTCCTGTTTAACAATCAGATTCGCAACCACCTTAGGAGCAGTTGAATTTCTACTTATGTGTTCTACTCTGTTTATTGACCCTGACTTCAAATACTGTCTTCGTCTTTGCTCAAATCAATCGTCACGTCTTTTTCTAGCAGTCACACCATTGGAAGGCCACTTCCATTGTTTACTGGAAAGGTCTCTCTCTGCTTCTGGACTTAGTCCTATTTGGTTCAACATAACTGTCCCTATTTACTACGTTATGTTGTCTTCTGTTTTCATTAGATACTGTCTGTCTCCTATTATTCTTTACTATTCCATTGCACTCTACCTTAAATCTATAAGCCTCTTGTCTAGTCGTTCTTCTCTGTAACGTTTCCACAAAATTCTCTACTTCACTAACTGCCAGTTTTAACTCTCCCAACCATGCACTGATACGTTTTAATTCTGTATGTAGATAGTTCATACTCATTTCTCTATAATTTATCTCAAGCCAAAACAATATGCCTATTTCTTCTTCTATATATTTCTTGGTACCTGTAAGAAAACCTCGTCTTGAGCTTTGCTGAAATAATTTTCAATTATGCATGTTTCTCCAGCGAAGTTTTATTTCTGTGTTGAGTCTGCCTATTGCCGTGCCTACTCCAGTTAAAACTTGTGTTAATAAAACTTGTTCTTCTGCCATGTTGAAATATGCTGAAATAGTTTAATTTCTTAATAATTTAGTTAATAAATATCACTAAATATATGAGCGTATTTAAATTAAACAAGAGACATAATCAACTGTTTTTCCTCTTATAAATATCGAATGTTCGAATTAATAAATCAATTTTAACTAACACACCATATTATTTTATATTGGTTAAACCTTAATTAAATATCGTTAAAGGGCTGAAACACATCGTCCGTGGGCCCAACAGGAAAGTAAGTCCACATACGTCGGCTGAGGGTTATGTTTGACAAGTGTAGGCTTCACATAAAAAACAATCGTGTCGTGTTCTTCCACTCCATCAGCAAGAGGACAATTCTGGACTCTTTATTTCACCCATTGTCGGGCACATCGGAATTATGGCTTCTTTTCACCCGAAAAAGGGCACTTCTGGACGACTTGAAACGGCTTAAGAGAAATGAAGCGATTACAATAGGTTCTCTTCTTCAGCAGGTCGGCAACCCACTATGCCCACCCGCGTCCAAAAAGACCAAAGCAAGTAAATCGCATTCTTCATGACATCTCGATAATCTGTAGTTTTCAAGTTGGTTGCGGCTGTTTTAATTTTGAGAGTTGAAAATATTTCTTCAATCCTGGACAGTTCTAGTAAGTAAGTGACCTTCCAGACAAGCAAGGTCAATTAACGGCTGCGATAACGGCAGGTCAAAACTCACAGCATAGTGACGACAGTCAGATCACTCCAGTTCATGATGACAAACAGCTTACGATTCTGACAAACAGCTTACGATGGTAAGATCTACCAATTCATTCGAATATGTATGGCGGCTCCAATCGACTAGCCGAAAAAATGCTTTGTGGTGGTTCTATTATAAGTTACAAGCTTTCATAAGGTGGTCTGGTCTGGATCTTTTGAGTACTGCTTCTAATAAGATTCAAAATTCACTCAGTAAAATCATACATTTTTGTCGCAGCAAGCCGAGAAAAGGTGTTCAATAAAAGTTCTCCGTGGTGCTGCATCTTTTCTTAGTACTTCTGCATTGTGTCCGCGACATCTAAGTCCAAGATCCTGGTTAAGCGGCAACAATTTTACTCTATAACAGAGTAAACAGTTAGAATGATGTATTTAAGCTGAGTCCCGATTGTAGTTTCAAAAGGTTTTATTTAACGAAATAAGTCCAAATATATAAAACAGGTTACATGATGATTTCAGAATACAATCGATGTTGACATGTTCAGATCCAGGCTGTAACTAACTTCCCTAAGCACTACGTCACGGCTTGAGCGTCCTTCCTTACGTCTTCCTAGGATGCTCAACCGTGCCCAGTCCTTGCACATCAACTCCTCCTAATCTACTAACAGAGACGGTGCTCTGTTACACAACCCTAGACATGCCTAAGTATTACTGCGACTACAGTGACACTTATTTAACACAAAACACACTGCAGCACAAGGAAACTGTACGACTATATTATTAGAAATGGTTGGAAGATTGGGGAGGGGAGGGGGGGGAGAGACTGAGTGGTCTCGAGGTATGGTGTCCGCTCGAGTGCTGAAGGTCCCGGGTTCAAGCCCTGGTGAGGGCCGGGATTTTTTTCACGTGGACTTCTAACAACATTTCTCCTGGTCTCTGGGTTATGAGATCGGACGCCCGTGTGTATTGTTGCGCACAATAAAAATCCTCTGGTAGTTGGAAATAGAAACAGTGTAGCCTAACGGCGCTGCCCGGGCAAAATTTCGAGTTAAAAATCCGCCCAAAGTATGTCAGCATCCTCGCTTGAGTTAAGAGTAGAAAGGAACACTTATGGGTTACACCCGTGTGCCATGATGTTGATCCGTCTTCTAAAACTAAACTAAAACTAAACTAGACTAAACGGCTGGAAGAGCAATTTCAGAAGTTGGTAGATGATACAAATTCAGCGTTCCGGGCAGGAAAGATCTACACCAAGCCGTTGACAGCTAAAATGGCACCCATGCCAAGGGACCCCATGACCCCTCCGCCCTCCCCCGCCTGGTGCACCTCATCTTGTTAACCCTATCATTGGAGGACCAGGGATGCCAGGACAATTGATTATCATCCAAGGGCCGAGGCCTGAGCCACCCAGCACAGCAGTTCCTGGAGGTCCCATGATGCCAATGATGGGGCCTGGATCTACGGGACCAATGATGCCAGGTATGCGACCAGTGGGGTCTCCAATGGGTGGTCACCAATGAGGATGATGCTAATGGGTCCCATAAGACCCATGATGCCGAAACAGTGTTGTATGTTTATGTATATGGTGTTAATGCTCTTTTATTTTGAGAACCGTTTTCTGTGCGTGGTGGTTTTTATAATACAACTAGCTGACCCGGCCCGGCTTCGCCCAGTCCCTGGTGGGGAGCATCTCATTTAATTCATATAAGTAGTCATATAAGTTCTCGTTCCCGTTACCGACTGTCTGTCTGTCTGTCTGTCTGTCTGTCTGTCTGTCTGTCTGACCCGGCCCGGCATTGCCCAGCTCCTGGTGTGGAGCATCTCATTTAATTCATATAAGTAGTCATATAAGTTCCCGTTCCCGTTACCGACTATCTGTCTGTCTGTCTGTCTGTCTGTCTGTCTGTCTGTCTGTCTGTCTGTCTGTCTGTCTGTCTATCTGTCTGCCTGACCCTGTCCGGCTTCGCCCAGTCCCTGGTGGGGAGCATCTCATTTAATTCACATAAGTAGTCATATAAGTTCTCATTAAATTCATACAACAAAAAAAGTAACTTAAAAGAATGTCCTTCCAGACACCATCCATTATTTTTAATGAAAACGCTTGCTAATCACCTGCATGACTACAGTAACTTCTTAAGCAAATAAAGATGAGTTACAATGTTATGCATTGTGCATTATTTTTATGAAAACTTTAAAAATGCCTTACAGTTTGTATCATTATTTATTATAACTCATATGCCGGTACATAACTATGGACACAGAGTTTATAAATCTTTGAAAACGATGCCACAATATGACTATAAGTTATACAGAAAAGTTATGCCCCTTGAAATAACTTTTACGGAGTTAGGTCCCCTGAAATATATACAATTATAATGAAAAATGAAAAATGAAATAATACTGAGTAAGCAGGCGATTTCACACTAAAAAAATATCACAGTTGACAGCTCTGGACTGAAAGGAAGGCGTGTAGAAAATTTCATCTCAATCGGATGGGCCGTTCGCGAGCGCACAAAGGACATACATAGATACAGACAGACATACGATCCTTATTTATATATAAGATTTATGTCAGCCACACACACAAAAACTAGAAAACAAATACAGTTACCAGAGTGCTGGAACCAGGAGTTTGTTCTTGTCCAGATTGTGCCATTTTGCCAAGCAATTTATGTATTTATATCTGTCTTTCCCTTGCTCTTTTCGTATCACGTTTGCCAGTTGTGAATATTTCATGATTCGGCAACTCACGCATTACTACTTTTTAAAGTTACATATCCTTTTACAACACATTTCAATCAACCTGACCATTTATGACTTGCTATGAGTTTTTTACGTTCAGTAATTGTCAACGGCTTTCTGAACGACTTCTTCTCCTACTATCAAAATCAACGCAAAGCGATCTGATATAAATCACGTGTGGATGATTTCGAACCCAGGAAACTATATGTAGGGGAAATGCTAAACAGAATACACGCAGTACTCAGACGTTCCGGAGGGCTATGACTGGAGATACCATGACAGATTCAGGATGTGGTGGATAATTTACACATGGTAAATTTAGGATGTGGTAGATAATTTACACATGACAGACTCAGGATGTGGTAGATAATTTACACATTTACATATTCAGGAAGTGGTAGATAATTTACACATGATAGATTCAGGATGTTGTAGATAATTTACACATGGCAGATTCTTCTTCTTCTTCTGCGTTCATCCAGTTTTTTTTTCCGGATGTGATTGCGTTGTGCTTGTTTACAGCAAAGCTGCGTTCTTGCGCCTTTAGGCCGACACATCCGACTTCTGCGGGCATTTGTTGACCGGGTTAACCATCCCAGATTCAGGATGTGGTAAATAATTTACACATGCCATTTTCTGGATGTATCTGTATCTATCATAACAGGCGACACCTGGGAACGGTGATTCTCATTCGCGACAGCATGGTGTTGTCAGAGCTAGACATGTCCAGTTGGGACAGTAACGATATACAAATACAGGCGTTGAGAGTTCATTCCAGTATACCATTCGTGTTGGTTAATGTTTATGAACGTAACGCGAGTGTGGACGCCCAGAAGTGGCAGTGCTTAAGTGACATATTAGGTCACGAGAGAAATGTTGCGATGTCAACGCTAAAGGCAGATCAGGGGGAAACATTTCCTCCAACACACAAGGGGTGGATCTCGAGACGGCACTTGAAACCACTGAACTGGTTTGTATCAACAGTGGCTGTATCACCAGGACAGCAAGTTGTCTAGGTGATGAGGGCAGTGTTATTGATCCGGCGCTGGTTTCTCCTTCACTCACTACAGTATTAGATGAGGTGTCCTAGGGTACCACGGCAGCGACCACCACCCTTGAAGAATATTGGTGAAGAAAGGCAGAACCAGGCAGCACAAATCAACGGTCAAGGCGTTCCAGTACGACAGTACAGGGCAAGATGTGGTGAGTAAAATAAGGCGCGCCAAGCGCAGAAAGCTTAAGTGCAGGAAGAAAAGCTGGGAGCGGCCACCTTGGTGGAATTTTGAGGTGGGAAAGGCCTGAGTGGATAAGAGTAAGGCCGTAAGGAAATGGTAAAACGCCAAAAAGAAAAGAGCTGCCTATCCTAGTCCTTGCATGCACTTAGACAGAGAAATGCACACAAAAGTAAGCTACTTAAAACACTGGTTAAGGTGGTTAAAGGTGAAAAATGGGCAGAGGTGTGTCAAAGAGTAAGGACAGACAAGTCACTGAAATTGTTCTGACGACTACATAAAAGCATGAGTGGGATAGTCAGAAATAAGAGCATTCCTGACTTCCAAGGTGCTGACCTCATCTGGCAGAGGACTGACGAGAACAAGGGCAAAGACCTCTTCGAACGCTATCTAGAGCAGAGCAACCAGACAGACATGAGTGGCCGAAATCTCGCCAAGGAGGTCACCTCAGACAGGTGCAATGCGCAGAACATTTCAGATGAAGACACAATGACAGTGAAAGAAATCAAGCTGTTCTTTGACAATCAAAAATCAGCGCTCCAGGGCCAGATGGCAAAAGATATGATGACATCAATATGTGTACCGACAACGAGCTAGAAAAATTAGCAGACATGTACAACAACAGTATAGGGAATGCTAGCATCAAGGAGGAGTGGTTACACAGCTATCTGATTCCCTTGCCGAAGCCTGGCAAAGACCACACAAAAATTCAGGGATATCGGGTAATAACCACGCAGAATACAATAGGCAAGCTGCTGGAGGAGAAGGTCATTGCCAGAAAACTATCAAGCAAGCTAGAGAGGCAAGGTGTTTGATTAATTGATTGATTGACTGATTTAGGAACCGACTTCACAGCATTCGGGGCATTCCCATAATCGCTCCATTCCCATCCTCAGCAGCCAGCGAAGAGTTCCAACACCAATAGTACCAGTAGCAATCTGATTATATGTCCGTCTCGCCTTTCCTCTGAACGTCGAGCGTTAGCCAGATCCCCTCATCACTCCTCGTTGTCTCATTCTTGCCAGACCATGGTAATCCATTTGCTCCTCCGAGATGTACACGTGCTCCCTCAAGGCCGCAACTACGTGTTCCTTGTCATGCATCAATACGCCACCACGTTCTGCAGAGCCAGCCAATCTGTCCGCCTGTTCACTCCCCAGCACACCGGCATACCCCGGAGAAAAGATCCAGGCGATGCTTGCCACCCGTGACCTCCGAAGCGAAGCAAGCCACTCTGCCCGAAGCTTGCCTATCCTCACCTTCCTCAGCATACTTTAGGAGTCAGTTACAATCACGATGTGTGCGTGCGTGCGTGCGTGCGTGCGTGCGTGCGTGCGTGTGTGTGTGTGTGTGTGTGTGTGTGTGTGTGTGTGTGTGGTGTGTGTTTGTCGTATTCTCCATCCAGCGGAAAGCTGCACTGACAGCCTTCACCTCCATTCTCAAGCTAGATGTTGTGGTATCATATGCAAGGCTCTCCTGCACCAAACGTCGACTATTAGCTTTTGCAAGGTGTTTTCCCACCTACCCTGGGACGGTACCGTCCAAACAGAGAAACCTGGACCAATGCAGCAGTTTTTGCCCATGAAGGTTTCCACTCAGGCATTGAAACATTTCCTGCAGCGATTGATCTTGAGGACGCGTACAACAGAGTACCATTGGATGTTTTAATGCTTCAGCTTCTTGAACTCAAGATAAGTCCTTTTCTTCTTAGTTGGATCACTGCAGCCCTCTTCCAACGCAAAGTAGTCTTTAGATGTGGCAGTTGGACTTCAGGATCAACAACAATATATCCTGGCCTACCACAAGGATCACCATTATCTCCGGTGCTGTTCAACGCCTACACTGTGAGAATCACCAGCGAGCAACTCATAGGACCAGGGAGGACATTGTCGTATGCAGACGATGTTTTAGTGTATCATCAGGGCAAGGATAGAGATCAGGTTGCTGTGGAACTACAAACCGAACTCAATCGCATAAGCACTTGGTGTGTTGAAGCTGGGGCAATGGTCAACCCAACAAAGGCAACAGTGACATGGTTCTCTTTGAATAACCATATTGTCAACACCCCAACGCCAACTGTAAATCTGGGTTCAGAGACGGTGGAAAGAACGCAGGCAATGAATTACCTGGGGATACGATTTGATCGAAGCCTAGCTTATACTGAGCATGTAGACCAGGTGATAACAAAGGCCAAGCGGGGTTTGGCTGCGATGCGGGTGATGGCGGCGGCAAACTGTGAGCAGCGCCATCTATGTCTTCTTTACGAGGGTCTGGTCCTTTCTGTTTTGGAGTATGCGATGGCGATCCTGACTCTCAGCCATAAGCAGATAGAAAGGATGGAAAGGATACAGAACGAAGCTATGCGCATTATTCTTGGATGTACAAGAGATACAGCATGCAGGGCGATGCGCTACCTTCTTGATTTTCCAACCATGAGGGACAGAATACAATTTTGCCAAGCACGTGCCTATCTCAGAGTCAACGCAAACACACAACATCCACTGCACAGCGAGATTAAGAAGGTAAATGGCAGCAGGTTAAAAAGAGGAAAGTCGTGGATGGGTCAAGCCGAAGACATTCTTCAACAGGTGTGTTCACTTGAGGACTTAGAACCTGGCAAGGAGTGAGTACAAATGCGAACAGAGTTCTGTACATCCTTTTCAGTGTGCATCCAACTAGACAGGAAATGCAGACAAATCAAATCAAATCAACTTTATTAGGGTCACAAATTGGGCGCGCAGACGTGGCCAAACAAGAACACTACGCAGGGAGCCAAAGAAGATTGATAAACCAACACAGAACTGGTGTCGTTAGCCGCTACACGCTGCGGGATTTACTGAGGAGGGGATCCGAGCACTTATGGACTGAATGGTTCGATTTGCAATGAGGATGATCTGTCGACTAACTGCATTCAAGATGTGGTAGATAATTTACACATGACAGATTCATGATGGGATAGATAATTTACACATGACAGATTCAGGATGGGATAGATAATTTACACATGACAGAGTCAGGATTTGGTAGATAATTTACACATGTCAGATTCAGGATGTGGTAAATAATTTACACATATCAGATTCAGGATGTGGAAGATAGTTTACACATGACAGATTCAGGATGTGGTAGATAATTTACACATGGCAGATTCAGGATGTGGTAGATAATTTACACATGTCAGATTCAGGATGTGGTAGATAATTTAAATGGCAGATTCAGGATGTGTTAGATAATTTACACATGACAGATTCAGGATGTGGTAGATAATTTACACATGACAGATTCAGGATGTGTTAGATAATTTACACATGACAGATTCAGGAAATGGTAGATAATTTACATTCGACAGACGCAGAAGCACATCTGAAGTATGATATAATTTTCCAAAGATGTATGGAGGTTAAGATCTGCACATCACACGCCACTGTATGATGGTGAATAAATGTATTTTAATACAAAATTATCGAAAATAAACATCCATTTGTGTATTATAGAACATGAGCATACAATTATGTAGTAGAGAAATTAAACATTTGACAACAATGAACACACAAATGCGTATAAAAGATAATAACCAAGAGACAACAATGAACGTTCAATTTTGTATTATAGAAAATGAACAAGTAACAAACGTGAACATACAATTGTGTAGCAGACAAAATAAACATGAAAAACAAAACATGAACACACAATTGTGTAGTAGAGAAAATAAACATGAAACCAACATGAACATACATTTGTCTAGTAGAGAAAATAAACATGAGCATACAATTGTGTAATAGAAGAAAATAAACAAGTAACAAAACTGAATTTACAATTCTTTATCAGTGAACCAACAAATGTAACCAAATTGAAATTGCAATCGTGTATTAGTGAACCAAAATATGTAACAAAAATGAACATACAATTGTGTAGAAGTACAAAATAAACATGTAACAAACATGGGCATGCAGCGTAGCAGTGGGTGCAACAGTAAGAGCAGTAATAAATAGGCAAATAAATAGGCATTAAAAATAGGCGTGCAGTGTAGCAAATGGGTGTAGAAGTACAAAATAAACAAGTAGCAAAAAAAAATCCAGTGCAGATTGAGGCGTATTGGGTACCTGGTGCAAACTCTATAGTCTCAGAGACCAACCGGCACTGGATGGCTGATGTGTGCTAAATAGCCGTCTTTATTTCCCATCAAATATTTCATACAACTCATTATAGTGTGGGTCGACCTCAGCAGCAAGGTAGCTTTAACCAAAAAACCCAGTCTCTACAGGGGTTCGAATGCATGACCACAGAGTCTGCAGCCTAGCGGGCAAGCCACCCTACCACGTCTACCCTAAAGTGTCTATAAAGTTAAAATTAGTTGCATATCCTTTACAGGACGGGGCAGTAAGAATCAGTGATTGTTTGCTGTTTGTAGTTTCCTAGCAAGCTTACGTTCAGTAGTTTGCCATTGCTTTCTGAACGACTGGAACTCAAACAATTGTGTGCAAATCAGTTTCGGTTCCTTGCCAGCTCTCCTGTCCCACGCACCCTCGTGCCATCTGCGATGTCCTGTTTCCACCGTCCTGCAGATTGGTCCCTGCGACTTGTGTTTTTACGAAAGCCATGCCGCCAGATACCAGTAATAGTTGCCTATTTTCCCAAATGACTTTAAGAATTAGCTCTACTCAACTCTTGCTGTCTGTTTTACAACCTTTTATGACTACAGGCCAGATTTGTGGTGTGATTATTCTTGTCTATATTTCAGTATTGATAATCATCATCATCACGTGCCACGCCGATAAGCGTGGGCGGTCATATCTCGCCATCTCACTCGATCAACATAGTCGTGGATCAGCTCAGTGTTCTTGTATCAATCATGCCATCCAGGTATTTACTTCTCTGCCTACCTCTTGTTCTTTTTCCCTAAATCTTGCCAGTTGTCGCGAAGTTCTCCAATTTATTTCTTCTCATAATGTGGCCAAAAAATGTTGACTGTCTCCGTCTAATGTCTCTAATCAGTTTACGATCTTCATTTGTTTCCTGTAGGACTTGGTCATTGGTTTTTCTGGCTGTCCATGGTATTCTTTAAATTTTCCTCAGAAACCACATTTCCACAGCCAATAGATGTTTTTCAGCTTGACTGCTCATTGTCCAAGCTTCACATCCATACAAAAGTGCAGGTTCTATGTAGCACATCAACACTCTTTTTCTCGCTGCAATTGACATTTTATGACTACAGGCCAGATATGGAAGGGGGCGGGGGATGATTATAATTATTCTTGTCATAGTTCATTATTGATGCTACTTCATCTTAAAGATAGTTCTTTCACTTTGGGGGGGGGGGGGGGGGGGTGTTGTGGCTACTTCTATCTTACATCTCATTTCAGCAAATGATCGAACAAACGAGTGAACAAACCTACGAACGAAGAAACCTTATTTTCAAAGGCTTAAGAATTCGACACTTAGGCCCGCTCTCATTCATACGTTCATTCATGCATCACTTACGGAGCTAATCTTAGACAACAACCACAACACAGAAACAGTATGTATATTATAAACGAATGGAAAATGTGCAATAATCAATAATACATGACTCATTTGAACTAATTTTTGACATGGCAATTATAATTAGCTATGGTAGATGTATCGTACCAAGTTGGTAGAGTGCCTACACTAGTTTTCCTTTGAAATGGTTATCATTGTTCCTAATTGGACATATTGTCTATACTGAGATTGTGTTCAAATAGGTAGCGATTATGTGCATAGGTGTTGTTGGTGTCTTTGATTTGTTGTAGAAAATTGTTCTACAGCTGAGCTGCGAAGTACGCTAAGTTGTTTTGTATATGTCTATCCTAGGCTAAGGAACATGTTGCATGCTTTTTTCCTTCGCTATGACTTGCGTTATATTTAAACAATGGTCAAACGTAGCATGGGAACTTTGATATAGGTTTGTGTGAATTAGTTTTACCTTATTAAAATGTACGCTTTTGTGGAGTGATGGTCTCAACAACGAACATCCTCTTCCATAAATACTAAACATTACTGCATCAGATTTGGAGACTCCGTGACGAAGTGGTCAAGCCGTTTGACTTAGACTCCAAAGGTTGTGGGTTCGATTCCGGGCCGCATCCTTCGCTTCACGAGTGAAATTTTTCGGAGACTCCTGTGGGTCGTGGCTACAGCTACGGTGTTCGTGCTTGGTGCGACGCTTTCCGTGCTGCGGAAAGAGACTGAGCCATATGGGATAAAACCCGGTGTAATGAAGTCGATCCTGTCGACTTTTAAGCGACTTTTTTTTTAAAGCATCAGATCGAATACTTCAGTACTGAAAGTGTTGTGTCGGCTTAACGTCGAATAAATCAGGGCTGAAAGTATCGTGTCGCCATCACACCGAATAAATCAGTGCTGAAAGTATTGTGTCGGCATCACACCGAATAAATCAAATTGAAAGTAACAAGAGATGCTGCAAACAGAAAGCCAGATTGTCACAGTCTACAATAGAACACCCATAACCACCGCTAGAAACAAGTACAGAAAGAGATTGGAAGCCACCCGACTGTACCCAGAACACGGTGATTTACCTGTGGCCTTGGTCAGGTAATTCTCGATGGTTGATCCAGATCTGCAATTTCCATATATTTTCAATGACTTCTGTGACTGGAACCAACTGACCAACTGGGCATCCCGTGGACAAGGGCAGTTCAAGTATAACATATCATCCATGTTTAAAATGTCCAGATTGTTTAACTTCGTTAGGGCTAAAGGAATTTCAAACAATCTATTCCCGTCTAAGTATAATTCTCGTAAATGTTTCAGCGGTTGGAATGTCAAGTCAGAGATACTGATAATTGCGGCCTGACTTACAACTAGAATTTCTAAAGACGAAGTATTTGGAAAGCTGTTGTCATGTAGCTTTGATAATTGATAATTTCCGCTAAGATCTAATTCTGTCAGCTGTGAAGGGATCCTATCTGATGTAACTTCCTTAATTAAGTTAAATGAAATATCTAATTTAGACAATTTAGACATACCAGCAAGAACTTGTGGTATAACACTAAAATCGTTGTCGCTAATATTAGATATCTCCGGGCTGTTTAACTTCGTTAGGGCTAGCGGAATTTCAGACAGACTAGTATCTGCTAAGTATAATACTCGTAAATGTTTCAGCGGTTGGAATGTCAAGTTAGAGATACTGATAATTCCAGTCCCGCTTAGAATTAGAACTTCTAAAGACGAAGTATTTGGAAAGCTGCTGTCATTTAGGCCTCGTAATGGAACATTTCTGCGAAGATCTAATTCCGTAAGCTGTGAAGGGATCCTATCTGATGTAACTTCCTTAATTAAGTTAAACGAAATATCTAATTTAGACAATTTAGACATGCCAGATATAGCTTGTGGTATAACAGTAAAAAAGTTGTCGCTAATATTCAGTATCTGCAGTGTGCCATTAAGTGAACGCAGTGCAGCATTCGTTTCGTTTCTGTCCCCAAGACGAGTTGATGCGAGTGACAGGTTGGTCAAATGTCGTAGCTTACTAAACGCGTCGGCGGGAATGCGATACATTTTATTTCTAGACAGATCAGCTGAGTTCAACAAAGTGAAATCTTTCAGCCATTCTGGCCAAGAAGTCAGACCGACATTCTTCAAACACAACAGAACGTAATGTCTGCCCCAGGTGCTGTAGAACATCGGGTGTCCAATTTGTAACAGCCACATCTGTCAATGTTAATTCAGTTAAATTGTTGACCTTGAGAAGTGCGTCAGGCAGTTCAGAGAGATTGACCTTGCTCATGGAGAGAGACTTCAGCGTGTCTGCCGAACTACTGAAGGCGTCCGATGATATTGAAGAAATGTTAACATTGGAAAATGTTAAACTGTGAAGGTTTGCAGGCAGACTGCTGGCGGTTATATTGTTCAGTTTACCAGACTGCAATGGAAACATATAGATTACATTACAATTAGAAGTGAGTCATAACAAACAGGAAATAAATTATAGTAGTTCACTATTTATTCATTATAACAATAAATAGTGACATTACACACATTGAGCCTGTCTTCTTCTTCTGCTGCTACTGCTGCTTCTTCTGCTGCTTCTGCTTCTTCTTCTTCTTCTTCTTCTTCTTCTTCTTCTTCTTCTTCTTCTTCTTCTTCTTCTTCTTCTTCTTCTTCTTCTTCTTCTTCTTCTTCTTCTTCTTCTTCTTCTTCTTCTTCTGCTCGCCCCCTCACCCTCCCATCTCCATCTTGCAATGGCCAGGAAAGCACACAGAATTTACCTGATTCAGTGCCCACAATCAAAACAAAATCCCTAACCTGCACATTTCTCTGCAACTGCACCAGCCAAGCTCAAGACCACCTCCCCCCTTTCCTGTCCTGCAGTCCAAGGTAGCCCAAACAGTAGATCACAGACAGACAGTGCTAAAGGAAAATATACCACCAAATGTGACCTTCCAGTCTGGACAGACGGACAATATATCTCCATACTAGGGTCATCGTGTTATTAATTTAGTTGTGTGGTATCTTGCGCAATTTCAGTGCTCGGTGAATGGAAATGTACATTATACATGTTCATTTGATTGTGCATCATTTTTTTTTATTCAAACATTCGTTTTGTTTGGCACTGAATCAGTTAACGGCCAAAAACGTCAAACTGACATCCTGCAGTGGCCAGGAAAGCATGGGACATTTAACGGCCATGAACATCAAACTGACATCCTGCAGTGGCCAGGAAAGCATGGGACATTTAACGGCCATGAACATCAAACTGACATCCTGCAGTGGCCAGGAAATCATGGGACATTTAACGGCCATGAACATCAAACTGACATCCTGCAGTGCTGCAACTTGGTGGGGGTGGGTCATGGAATCCACTGGCCCGTCAAGCTGAGGTGACTCATTGGGGGAGTATGAAAGCGCCATTACTATTACAATATCCAGTGTACGATTTCTCACTGTGTTTGTGAGACATTTACAGATTTCGTTATGACAGCGCTAGGCGTGTCAATCCAAATGTGTGTGTCCAAAACTAGTTGGCCAAACTACAGCGTGCGTGTGCCTGTGTGATGCGTTCCTCATTAAATAATCCTAACTGGCGACTGGAGTGGAGTCTGTTGACAGTGACATACCAAGAGCCTTGTTGACAGTGTTAGTTAGTTAGTTAGTCGAGGTTCCAACTTCACGGCAACGGGTCGTCCACATGATGCTCCGTTCCTGTGCCAGTGAATATCTCACAAAAGCAATATCCAAAAAGCACTGTCCAATGCGAAAAGTGGAATAGGCAGGAGTCTCGGCAATCCAACCGCCCGCATAGGTACATTGTGCATACATAATGCCGCCGCAAGAATGCCAACACAAAATTAATCCACCAAAACCACAATTCACCGTCAATAGACTCGGCAGTCACCAGAAAGACTTCATTGACCCGGGTTTTCTCACATGGCTCGGTCTTTGACCGCAGGGTTACCCGCCGAAAGTGTCGCATAAAGCACGAACTTCTCAGCTTCAGCGCAGACTCCCGGGAGTCTCCTGAAAAATGCACCCGTGAACCGAAAATGCAAATCAGTCAGTTCAGCAACATCAGCCGATAGTCCGATAGTCATTGTTCCGAACATGCAGGTCACTGTACAGGACAGATGTAAAAGCATTCCCCGCGAATTTCACAGCTCACAGTGTCGCCCACGCACTCACTCAGTAGCACGGCGACGGAACCATGTACTACCAGTCCAACATGAGGAAAATGCGATTGCAAACCGTAGCTGCAAGCACAAACACGCCACAGGCCTTAACGGTTCAACCCCTAACCGCCATGTTGGCGACCGGAAGTCTGTTATTGACAGACTCTGTTGCAGAGCCTCGTTGAGAATACGACTAGCCTCAGCGTAATCTCAGCTCTTGTGTATGTGTTGTTCTGAATTAGGAATTGCCTACATCCAAAATGTATCTTTGCAGATTTAAAGTTCCAGCTCTAGCCTTGCTCATTCCACTGATTTCTGAGACTGAATAGGGGAGGGATAGTACTGTAATACAGTCCCCTGTAGACTATATATTGGTAGCGCATGGGGAGGAAAGCAGCTACCCCAATACAACTTCACTTGATGCAAGCCACTTTCATGAATCAAACGACTTGAAAGTCAAAGCACGGAGCTTAAAGGATTCAAGATTATTCATCAATCAAGAACACACTATAGTAACCGTTCGTGCGCTAGACGAAAATTATGTGCGCTATAAATACGAATGCGTGTACCAGTACAGATTAGGAGGAGCGAGGTCCATGATAATGAATGTTAAACATATACAACTTACCGTAAATGTTAGGTCTGTAATGGGACCATCCTTGTTGTCTGATGCTAGAGCCGGGATGCCGTCCAAGTTCCTGCACACAAGTGATGCCCCAGTGCATGTACAGGCCTGAAATGACAAACAAAACTTCACATAATTGCCTGTTGTCTTGTCCTATTTCAATAAAGTCTCGGTTCCTAGTGCGCACGTCGTTAATTAGAGTTGAGATGAGGTTGGCTAACCGACGCGCCGTCCTGAACTTCAACAACCAGAGTAGAAATTTACCATAGCTTCAAAGCTGTATTTTCACGTCTTGTTAATTTACCATAGCTTCACAGCTGTGCTTTCTTGTCTTGTTAATTTAACATAGCTTCACAGCTGTGGTTTCTCTTCTAGTTAATCTACCATAGCTTCATAGCTGTGTTTTGTCGTCTTGTTAATTTAACATAGCTTCACAGCTGTATTTTCTCGCATTGTTAATTTACCATAGCTTCGAAGCTGTGTTTTACCGTCTTGTTAATTTACCATAGCTTCCCAGCTCTGTTTTCTCGTCTTGTTAATTTATCATAGCTTCACAGTTGTGCTTTTTCGTTTTATTAATTTACCATAGCTTCACAGCTGTCTGTATTTTCTCGTTTTGTTAATTTACCATAGCTTCATAGCTGTCTGTATTTTCTCGTTTTGTTAATTTACCATAGCTTCACAGCTGTGTTGTCTCGTCTTGTTAATTTACCATAGCTTCACGGCTGTGTTGTCTCGTCTGGTTAATTTACCATAGCTTCACAGCTGTATCTTGTCGTCGTGTTAATTTACCATAGCCTCACGGCTGTGTTGTCTCGTCTTGTTAATTTACCATAGCTTCACAGCTGTATCTTCTTGTCTTGTTAATTTACCATAGCTTCACAGCTGTGTTGTCTCGTCTTGTTAATTTACCATAGCTTCACGGCTGTGTTGTCTCGTCTTGTTAATTTACCATAGCTTCACAGCTGTATCTTCTCGTCATTTTAATTTACCATAGCTTCACAGCTGTATCTTCTCGTCTTGTTAATTTACCATAGCTTCACAGCTGTATTTTCTCGTAATGTTAATTTACCATAGCTTCGAAGCTGTGTTTTTCCACCATGTTAATTTACCATATCTTCACAGCTGTGTTGTCTCGTCTTGTTAATTTACTATAGCCTCACAGCTGTGTTGTCTCGTCTTGTTAATTTACCATAGCTTCACGGCTGTGTTGTCTCGTCTTGTTAATTTACTATAGCCTCACAGCTGTGTTGTCTCGTCTTGTTAATTTACCATAGCTTCGAAGCTGTGTTTTTCCACCATGTTAATTTACCATATCTTCACAGCTGTGTTGTCTCGTCTTGTTAATTTACTATAGCCTCACAGCTGTGTTGTCTCGTCTTGTTAATTTACCATATCTTCACAGCTGTGTTGTCTCGTCTTGTTAATTTACTATAGCCTCACAGCTGTGTTGTCTCGTCTTGTTAATTTACCATATCTTCACAGCTGTGTTGTCTCGTCTTGTTAATATTACTATAGCCTCACAGCTGTGTTGTCTCGTCTTGTTAATTTACCATATCTTCACAGCTGTGTTGTCTCGTCTTGTTAATTTACTATAGCCTCACAGCTGTGTTGTCTCGTCTTGTTAATTTACCATATCTTCACAGCTGTGTTGTCTCGTCTTGTTAATTTACCATAGCTTCACAGCTGTGTTGTCTCGTCTTGTTAATTTACCATAGCTTCACGGCTGTGTTGTCTCGTCTTGTTAATTTACCATAGCTTCACAGCTGTATCTTCTCGTCCTTTTAATTTACCATAGCTTCACAGCTGTATCTTCTCGTCTTGTTAATTTACCATAGCTTCACAGCTGTATTTTCTCGTAATGTTAATTTACCATAGCTTCGAAGCTGTGTTTTTCCACCATGTTAATTTACCATATCTTCACAGCTGTGTTGTCTCGTCTTGTTAATTTACTATAGCCTCACAGCTGTGTTGTCTCGTCTTGTTAATTTACCATATCTTCACAGCTGTGTTGTCTCGTCTTGTTAATTTACCATAGCTTCACAGCTGTGTTGTCTCGTCTTGTTAATTTACCATAGCTTCACAGCTGTGTTGTCCTATTGTTAGGTTTAATTCTCTGCATTTGTTGCAGTTGTTTTACATGTTTGCATGCAAAGTAGTTGTTACTTAAAGTATGTTTATATAGTACGTAGGTATTACTTTAAACAATAATGTTTTTGTGTTTTAAGTTTGTATATCAAATAGTTGTTACTCCAAGTAATGCAGTTGCTGTGTTGTGCGTTTGCATGCCAAGGTGTTGTTTCTTAAAATCATAATTCTGTTGTATGTTTCTATAAAAAGTAGTTGTTACGTTATTGTTTTATATGTTTGATTAATACACTGCCAACATACCTTTCAGTAAGATAATTACATTAAGTTGCAGACCTTTACAGGACGTCGCAATCAACATGTGTTTACTGTTTTTGATTTACTCGCAATGTTTACGTTCAATAGTTTGCCATTGCTTTGTGAACGACCGACGCCTCATACCAGTGAAATCAACGTAAAGCGGTATACTTGTAAATCTCCCGCAGGTGACCTCGAACTCTCGAATCTTTCGGGGAGTTGTGAAATGCGTTCACTGTCCCTAAGCCACAACGCCGGCAGTAAGATGGACAAGACAGATGTTGATTGGAATGACTGAGCCCATTTCTTTCAGTCATCAATGCGGTGATCATTTCATTCGATAGCTGTCTGTGTTGCACTGTTCCCTTTAATACCATGTGTATGTGCACTAACAGGCCTGTACATGCCTAGTGTTTATATATACGGCATATGTCAAGTACATAGGTATGTGTCATCATCATCATCAAGTGCCGTGCCGGCTGGCGTGGGCGTTCATGGCTCGCCACAGATCTCGGTCTTTGGTGTTCTGGATCAACTCTGCTGATGATATTCCTTCATGCCACCGTCTCAATCCGTCCAGCATCATTTCTCTTGGTCTGCCTCTGCCTCTCTTCCCCTCGATCTTTCCAGTTGTCACGATGTTCTCCAATGTCTCTCTTCTCATCACATGACCAATGAAAGATGTTTGTCTCTTTCTTATTGTTGCATATAGTGTTCTAGTTTCATTAGCCTCTTTCAGGCAATTGTTGTTAGTTACTCTGGCAGTCCAAGAAATTCGCAACATTCGTCTTTAAAACCACATCTCTGTTGCTTCTAAGTTCTTCCTAATTTGATCATTTACATTCCAAGATTCGCTGCCATACAGCAAAACTGGTTCTATATAGCATTTTAGCACTCTCTTTCTTACATTCATTGATAGCGACTTATTGCATAAGATACTCTTCATTTTCTGAAATGCAGCTTTTGCCTGCCGGTATGTGTAAAATGTGGAAAAACACATACACCATCATTGACTGGACAGAGTGGTGTGCAGGTGATTGACCAGTGGATCTGGCCAACACTCAATTCTCCGAGGAGAGGCCAGACGGACACATAACCACATTGTAACTGGTACCATTACAACTGGGACTCCTTGCTGGTTTTTATGTTTTTTATTTTATGAGGACAGCGCACGTATGGGATTGTCCCGAGTACTGTAATGTCGGTTCTTGGATCGACTCAACTAATTAAGTATTATAACTATATACTAACCAAATTAATCGCATGGGCACACTTCTTACCTCAACATTATACGGACACACAGCCGTCACAGGTTCCAGAAGGACAGCCGTAGACATTGAACATACGAGAATCCACATGGTTACATCCATCTTTAGATACGCCTGCAATTTATGGCGATTTCCAGGTGAAGAATTTTTTTTAAAGTTGCATGTCCTTCACAGGATGTTAGCAGTCAACCCCAGAATTTTCGCTGTTCGTGATTCCTGGGCAAATTTTACGTAAATTAAATTCTGGGTGAAGAAGACTTGTACAGAAATGTCCCCTGCTACAAGACGCAAGCCTGTATATAGTCGGCTCTGTAATCTTAAATTGCGTATCGATGTTTCTGGTGTTTCTGCCTGATTCATACTTCCTGGGCCAGGTCAACGTTGTGAACACCACCAACCCGCGTACTTTGGTAACCGGAGCATTGTGACCCCTGCACTTGCGAGCGACAGACAGGCAGATAACACAGCAAGCAGACACGCAGGCTAGTGGGAAGGGAGAAAGATACACACAGAGATAGATAATACAGACAGGCACGCAGGCTAGTGGGAAGGAAGAAAGATACACAGAGAGACAGATAATACAGCAAGACAGTCACGCAGGCTAGTGGGAAGGGAGACAGATACACAGAACGAACGAACGAACGAACGAACGAACGAACGGGCGGACTTTATTTTCAAAGGGTAACAAATTGGGCATGCAGGCCCGTCTTACATTCGGCCCTTCCAATCACTAATCTTTCATTCATCAGTGCATAATACATTCACATAGGAAAAATACATTGTCAAATGAATGTTGTAATCATAAACAATGCATGTTATCATATTATGAGACACATCCCCCATCCACCCACTCATCCCCCATTTATCCACGCTCCCCCACACATACACCCCCACCCAAACACACACACACACACACGCAGGCACACATAAAATGCCTCCATCCATCCACCCATCCACAACCCACACATCCCACACCCACATCTCCTACCCACCATACATCCCCACACACACACATCCCCCCATACACACATCCTCCACACACCCACACACAAACCCAGGCATATATGCATGCATTCACCCACCCATCACTCACCTACACATCCCCCACCTTCACAATCTCCCAACCCACACATCCTCCACCCATCCAATAACCTACCAACACTCACTCACCCACACACCCCCAACCACCCAGCCAAACACACATCCTCCAACCAAACATCCCCCACCCACACACACACATATTCCCGCCAACTCACACATCCCGCACCTTCCCACACACAAAACATGCACCCATATTTCCCCCACTTACTTACATCCCACACCCACACAATCTCTCCCCACACAATCTCTCCCCACCCACACATCCCGCACCCACACACACACATCCCCAACCCATCCCCCAAACATACACAAACTCACCCACCTATACATCCTCCACTCCCACCCCCTTACTACCACCCACCCCCATTCACCCATCCCCAATCACCCATCCCTTAACAACACATCCCTTAACAACACATCCCCCATGCACACACACATTATCTCCCCACCTATACACACAAATCCACCCCCCGAACACATTCCCCATCGAAAAACACACACCTCCCACCCACACACACCCCAACACCCATATATACCTCCCCACACACATATCCGCCGCCCACACACATCTTCCCACCCACACAACATTCCCCACACACCCCCACCTATACTCTCATCTCTCACATACATCCACCCACACACGTAATCATCGATCAACTACTCATATCCACACATCCCCCACCCACCCATCAACACATACATCTCTCATCTACCCACCCATACTCACACACCCCAACCACTCTCGCTGAGTGTTATAATAAACTCACATAACTGCCATCATTATGTGTCATGCGTGGGCTGTTATGATTCGCCATGCCTTAGTATTTCTGTGACTACCGTCACGCTAATTTGAGAAACGATTCCCGGTCATTATGCAAAACACACTGCAGCACAAGGAAAATGTACGACTCTATTATCAGAAATGGCTGAAAGAGCAATTGTCAGAAGCTGGTAGATGATACAAATGCAGCGTTCCAGGCAGGAAAGATCAACAGCAACCCTTTCACAGCTCCAATGGCACCCATGCCAAGGGGCCCCATGATCCCCACCTGGTGCACCTAATCTTGCTAACCCTATCATTTGAGGATCAGGGATGCCAGGACATTTGAGTATCATCCAAGGGCCGAGGCCTGAGCCACCCAGCACGGCAGGTCCTGGAGGTCCCATGATGCCAATGATGGGGCCTGGACCTACAGGGCCAATGATGCCAGGCATGCGACCAGTGGGGTCTCCAATGGGTGGTCCACCAATGAGGATGATGCTTATGGGTCCCATAAGACCCATGATGCCGAAATAGTGGTGTATGTTTATGTATATGGTGTTAATGCTCTTTTATTTTGTGAACCGTTTTCTGTGTGTGGTGGTTTTTATAATACAATCTATGTCAACCACACACACAAAAAAAACAAAAACACACAATCCACAAAAAAATAGTCACCAGAGTATTGGAACCAGGAGTTTCTTCTTGTCCAGATTGTGCCATGTTGCCAAGCAATTTATGTATTTATAATATAATATCTGTCTTTCCCTTGCTCTTTTCGTATCACGTTTGCCAGTTGTGAATATTTCATGATTCGGCAACTCAAGCATTACTACTTTTTAAAGTTACATATCCTTTCACAACGCATTTCAATCAACCCGAACATTTATGACTGGTTATGAGATTTTACGTTCAGTAATTGTCCACGGCTTTCTGAACGACTGCTTCACAATCAAGTCAAAGCGATCTGATATAAATCACGAGTGGCGGATTTCGAACCCGGGAACCTATATGTAGGCGAAATGGCAAACAGAAGACACGCAGTACTCAGAAGTTCCGGAGCTACCATGACAGATTCAGGGTGTTGTAGATAATTTACACATGGCAGATTCAGGATGTGTAGATAATTTACACATGGCAGATTCAGGATGTTGTAGATAATTTACACATGGCAGATTCAGGATGTGGTAGATAATTTACACATGGCAGATTCAGGATGTGGTAGATAATTTACACATGGCAGATTCAGGATGTGGTAGATAATTTACACATGGCAGATTCAGGATGTTGTAGATAATTTACACATGCAGATTCAGGATGTGGTAGATAATTTACACATGGCAGATTCAGGATGTTGTAGATAATTTACACATGGCAGATTCAGGATGTGGTGGATAATTTACACATGGCAGATTCAGGATGTGGTAGATAATTTACACATGGCAGATTCAGGATGTGGTAGATAATTTACACATTACAGATTCAGGATGTGGTAGATAATTTACACATGGCAGATTCAGGATGTGGTAGATAATTTACACATGGCAGATTCAGGATGTGGTAGATAATTTACACATGGCAGATTCAGGATGTGGTAGATAATTTACACATGAAAGACACAGAAGTATTCCCGACGTATGATAGAACCGTCAAAAGACGCATGTAGGTCAAGATCTGCACATCTCACGCCACTAGATAATGGTGAATAAATATAGGTTATAACAACATTATCACATATAAACAATATTCAGAGAAATGAACAAGTAAAAACAATGAACATACAATTGTGTAGTAGAGAAAATGAACATGTTACAACAATGAACATACAATTGTGTAGTGGAGAAAATGAACAGGTTACAACAATGAACATACAATTGTGTAGTAGAGAAAATGAACAGGTAACAAATATGAACATACTCTTGTGTATTCGAGAAACTGAAGAAGCAACAACAATGAACATACACTTGTGCATTCGAGAAAATGAAGAAGTAACAATAATGAACATACAATTGTTTATTAGAGAAAATGAACATACAAATGGGAAGTGTAGTAGAAAAATAAACAAATAACAAAATAAACTTACACTTGTTTATTAGTGAACCAACAAATGTAACAAAAATTACCACACTATTGTGTATACCAGTGTTTCCCAACGTGGGGCCCACGCCCCACAGGGGGGCAATTCGACTGTTAAGGGGGGCAATTCGAAAATGGAAGAAATCGGCTGAATATAACAAAACGGGGAGACTTGAGACTGAAGTTAACTAAATTGGAACCTGACATAAGATCTCTTTGCAGCAAGCATCAAGCGCAAGGATCTCACTAAATTTAAATAATAAATAATTACTAATAATTAAAATAATATAGAAAAATCTTTCATTAAAATTATTTGTACTTGAATTTCAGTTCTCCATTATATGTTTTGAAATTTACTTACTGTGTTTGCTCAATAATTACCTAGTGATTTCTTCCTAAAACCTATCATTCAAGTTTCTTTAGTGAACATTTTAATTTTTGAATATTAAAAATAATGTATTTGTTGAAGGGGGGGGGTGTGGGGCGGGGGAGGGGGGCAATATAAATTTTAGAAAGGCTTAAGTGGGGCATGGCACAAAAAAGGTTGGGAAACACTGGTGTATACTGTACTAATAAATGTATCAAACATGAACATAAAATTGAATTGTAGAGAAAGTATATGTTAACAAAAATTAACATGAAATTGTAAAGTTGTAAAAAATAAACAAGTAACAAAAATGAACATTACATTGTGTAGAAGTAAAAATAAACAAGTAACATAACTAAACATTATATTATGTAGTAGTAAAAGTTGAGTTGAGCTAAGAACTGACATCACAACACCCAGGACATTCGAATACGCTCTCTGCCCCCTCGTTCAACAGCCAGCGAAGAGTCACGCTACTAATTGTTCCTACAGCTATCTGATTGAAAGTTCTCCTGGTCTTCCCTCTCAGTTTTGAGATTCTACCAGAATCCCTGCCAGTCCCTCGCAATCTCATCCTTCCCACATGCGTGCTATTCTGTTCCTCCATCTTCTCCACCTGGTTCCATATGCGCATGACCACCTCTCCCTTGTCCATAGGTAATCTAGCACCAAGTGGTGCATTAAATGCCAGCCTATCAGCCTGTTCGTTCCCCCGCACTCCCGCATGGCTAGGGCAAACAATTAATACAAGTCTAACAATCTGTGACCTCTGAAGCGAGGTGAGCCATTCCACACGAAACATTCCTTGCTCCACTTTACTAAGCATACTCCTTGAGTCCGCAATGAAGACAATGTGTATTGCAGTGGTCTCCTCTAACCAACGGAATGCCACTGTGATTGCTTCCACCTCCATTCTCATGCTGGAGATCTTAGTCTCAAATGCCAGTCGCTACTTTTTCACGTAACGACCATTAGCCTTCACAGTGAAACCACAACCACTCCGTCTGTTTCTCACCACTGACCAATCAGTATAGATCACTATGTCACCTTGATGTGTGTTACTCTGGATCAATTGTTGCACCTCAATCTCTGTGCGGCCTGCTGCGCATTCTCTGCACTCACGACCCAGTGTTACTATTACATTGTGCCAGTCCGTCATGTCTTCCGGTACTTTACCCCACTCTTTTTCATGATTGATGGTCTCTAGATCACATACCTGACGTATAGATATTTCTACCTGTGCCAGTCAGGACCTGCCTAGTCTTAGTCTTAAAACTGGATTATGTTTTTTTTAACTCAAGCATATTCTTCGAGTAGTAAAATATAAATAAGTAACAACACAATCCAGTGCACATTGGGATGCTAGATCTATAGTCTCAGAGACCAACCGCCACTGGATGGCTGATGTGTGCTATATGACCGCCTTTACTTCCCAGAAATATTTCATACAACTCATGATAAGGTGGGTCGGCCTGGGAAGCCAGGTAGCTTTAACCCAACTCCCATTCTCTACGGGTGTTCGAATACATGATCACACATTCTGCAGCCTAGCGGGCCAGCCACCCTACCACGTCTACTCTAAAGTGTATTTACAGCTAAAGTTAGTTGCGTATCCTTTACAGGAAGTGGCTTTAAAAGACATCATTCTGTTGATGTTTGTGATTTCTTGGCAGGTTATCGTTCAGTAGTTTGCCATTGCTTTCTGAACAACCGTGTAAAAGAACATTATGTTAGCTAACGATTATATGGTATATTATATGTAAGTCAGGTTTTAGTCAGATATGACTCAGGTACCGTATGACAGTAGACGGTACTACCTGCTTTCTGTTGGGCGGCGCTCACCAAACGCTTTCTCCTCCAGACCAGGCGACCGAAGAATAAGACACCGATCAACAATAGAACACACATTGCCACGCTAGAAACAAGTACAGAAAGAGATTGGAAGTCAACAGACTGTACCCAGAACATGGTGATTCATCTGGGGTGTTGGTCAGGTAATTCTGGATGGTTAATTTATAACTGCAATTTCCAGATAATTCCAATGACTTCTGTGACTGGAACCATTTGACCAATTGGACATCCCGTGGACAAGTGCAGTTCAAGAATAAGATAACATCCATTTTTAAAATTTCCAGATTGTTTAACTTCGTTAGGGCTAACGGAATTTCAGTCAGTCTAGTGTAGTCTAGGTATAATACTCGTAAATGTTTCAGCGGTTGAAATGTCAAGTTAGAGATACTGATAATTCTAGTCCAGCTTAGAATCAGAACTTCTACAAACGAAGTATTTGGAAAGCTGTTATCACGTAGCTCTTTTAATTCATAATTTCTGCTAAGATCTAATTCTGTAATCTGTGAAGGAATCCTATCTGATGTAACTTCC
>JACEFZ010017199.1:32500-83869 GCA_014155875.1 Cepaea nemoralis | reverse complement strand
GGGGGGGGCATCATTGATGTTTGTGAATGGTTTTATGTGGTGTTTTTTATGTCTGGTTGTTGGCAGTGACTTATGTTATAGCCTGTGTCCTGATTGTTGCTGGTGTTATGTGTAGAACTGTACTTCTGGTATAGTGATGTTGTCTAGTTGTCATCAGTACAATGACACATCTAGTTGGTGATGTCATGTTGAATTGCATATCCTGTCTGCTTGATTGCTGTTGGTGCATTTGGACTGTATTTATGTCCTGTATGTACATGTTCAAATGGTATTGTCCTGTTAGAGTCGTGGTACACCGGTGTAGCTGAGTGGTGTTCGGTGTTGATTTTGACTAGTTGATGAGTGTTTGCTGTGTAACATTGGCATTTATGAGTGGTATTCTCAGCTGTGGTGTTGGGGATGAGAAGTTGTGTTGTGTCAGAGATCTGTAGGTAATGACCCCCCTGAACTGAGAGTGTTCAAGAAGTAAATATTGAGTTAGATGAGTTAGATGAGACTCTGGGGCTGAGTGGTCTCGAGGTATGGTGTCCGCCTCGAGTGCTGGAGGTCCCGGGTTCAAGCCCCGGTGAGGACCGGGATTTTTTCACGTGGGCTTCTAGTTACAAAATTTCCCCTGGTCTCTGGGTAGTGAGATCGGACGCCCGTGTGTATTGTTGCGCTCGTAAACAATCCCTTGGCAGTTGGAAATCGAAAAAGAGTAGCCTAACGGCGCTGCCCGGGCAGAAATTCGAGTTAAAAATCTACCCAAAGTATTTCAGGATCCTCGCCGGTGCTACGGAAATCGTACACTGAGCTGAGATTCTCCGGAATCAGGCTTGAGTTAGGAGAAGAACGGAGCACTTATGGGTTACACCCGTGTGCCGTGATGTTGATCCGCCGACTAAACTAAACCAAACTAAACTAAACATTTCTCTCCCTCTCTCTCTCCCTCTCTCTCACTATCTATCTATCTATCTATCTATCTATCTATCTATCTATCTATCTATCTATCTATCTATCTATCTATCTATCTATCTATCTATCTATCTATCTATCTATCTATCTATCTATCTATCTATCTATCTATCTATCTATCTATCTATCTATCTATCTATCTATCTATCTATCTATCTATCTATCTATCTATCTATCTATCTATCTATCTATCTATCTATCTATCTATCTATCTATCTATCTATCTATCTATCTATCTATCTATCTATCTATCTATCTATCTATCTATCTATCTATCTATCTATCTATCTATCTATCTATCTATCTATCTATCTATCTATCTATCTATCTATCTATCTATCTATCTATCTATCTATCTATCTATCTATCTATCTATCTATCTATCTAGCTATCTATCTATCTATCTATCTATCTATCTATCTATCTATCTATCTATCCTATCTATCTATCTATCTATCTATCTATCTATCTATCTATCTATCTATCTATCTATCTATCTATCTATCTATCTATCTATCTATCTATCTATCTATCTATCTATCTATCTATCTATCTATCTATCTATCTATCTATCTATCTATCTATCTTTAACATTTTTATGAGACTGCTCACTACAATTGTCAGTGTATATGTGTGGGTAAAATGTGGGAGTTTGTTCATACTAGTTTCAATGCTCACGTGAGGCATTTTGTATGTGTCTAGATGTGAGGATGTGTGAGTGTGTGTGGAGGATGTGTGTGAGAAATGGTGGGGGAATGTGGGTGGGGGAATGTGGGTTGGGGTATGCGTTTGGATGGATTGAGTTGTGTGGGTGTTGGTGGGTAGTGATATTTGTGGGTGTTGGTGGGATGTGTGGATGGGTGGAGGATATGTGTATGGGACGGGTGCGGGGGTGTGTGTTTGGGTGGGGGATATGTGTGGGTGGATAGAGATGTGTGGATGGTTTGGGGAAGTATGTGTGGGTGGCGGAGTTGTGTGGGTAGGGGATTGTGTGGGTGGATTGGGGATGTAAGGGCGGGTGGGGAGAAGTGTATGGTGTGTGGGTTTGGGATATGTGTGCGGTGTGTTGGTAAGGGATGTGCGGATGGGAGGTATGTTTGTGGTGGTATGGGTGAGGATATGTGTGTGGGTGGGGGATAGTTTGTGGTGTGGGGGATGTATGTGGTGGGTGCGGGGAATGTGTGTATGGGTGTTGGATATGTGTGGGTGAATAGGGGGTGTGTGGTGGTTGGGAGAAATATATGTGGGTGGTGGGGGTGTGTGGGTGGGAGATGTGTGCGTGGATGGAGAATGTGTGGGGGTGTATGAGTGGCTTAGGGATGTGTAGGTTGGTGAGGGATGTGTATGTGTCGGGGTGGGATGCGTGAGTGGGTGGAGGATGTGTGTGGGTAGGGGTATTGTGATCGAGAGATGTTTGGTTAGGGGTGGGTGGGGGTGGGTGGGGGTGTGTGGGTGCGTAGTGGAGGATGTGTGCGTGAGTGAGTGAGTGTTGGTGGATGGGTGGGAAATGCATGTGTGGATGGGGAGAGGTGCGTGGTGTGTTGGTTGGGGGTATTGTGTGGGTGGAGTATGTGTGTTTGGGTGGGGGTATGTGGGGTGGATGGGTAAGGGTATCTATGTGGGTGTGGGTAGGAATATTGTGTGGTATGTGGGTGGGGGATATATGTGTGTTGTGTAGGTGGGGACGCATGGTGGTATGTGGGTGTGGGATGTGTTGGTGAGGGAGATGTGTGCGGTGTGTGGGTTGGGAATATTGCGTGGTAGAGGATATATGTGATGTGCGGGTGGGGGTGTGTGTGATGGGGGATTGGGTTAGGGCATGTGTGGGTGGGTGGAGGATGTATGTGAGGGTGGTGGGTGTGTGTGTGGATTGGGTATGTATAGGTGGTTAGGGAGATGTGTGTGTGTGTCGGGGTAGGGAGATGTCAGTTGGTGGGAATGTGTGTGTATGGTTTGGGGATGTGTGAGTGGATTTGTGATGTGTGGGTTGGTGGGGGCTGTGTGTGCGTGGGTGGGAAATATGTGGTCGATGGAGATGTGGCTGGGGGATGGGTGGTTGGAGATGTGGGTTGGGGAGAGGATGTGTGGGTTAGGATGTGTATGTGGGTGGGCGTGGGATGTGTGGGTTGGTGGGGGATGTTTGTGGGTGGCGAATGTGTTTTGGTTGGGGGAACAGGTGAGGGCAGTGTGTGTGGGAGGGGGATGGGTTGGTTGATGGGGTATGTATGTGTCCCTGTGTGTGTGTGTGGGTAGGTGGGGTTGTGTGTATGGCTGGGGTGATGTATGGGTAGATGGGAGATGGGCCTCATAACATGGTAATTTGTCTTGATTATGTTTACAACATTCATTTCACAATGTTTATCTTTCTTCCGATGTAAATGTATAATGCTCTTGATGAACGAAAGACGAGTGATTGGAAGGGCCGAATGTAAGACCCAATTTTAAAAGAAATGCGTGCCCAATTTGTTACCCTTTTAAAATAAAGTTGATTTGATTTGATTTGATTTGATTTGATTTGATTCTATCTATCTATCTTTCTCTCTCTCTCTTTCTCTCCACAAATTTACCAGGTTGTCACATGTTCCAATTTTCGTATTCTCTTAATGTACCGAAAAATGTATGACTGCTTCTGTCTGATGTTTGTAATAAGTTCTCTTTAGCGTCCCTCAAAATGTCGAGGATATCCATTTTGGTTTTAAGACAAGACATTTTGCAGAGAATATTATTCATTTATGAAATTCGTACGATATATTCAGCGTTAAAGTCATTATAAAATACTGGTTAAAATAATACCACAGCTGATACACGCACAGTTGTTGAATTGCCTGCATGTATAACTTCCCATTTACTTGTGTGGTATTGCTATCAAACATCTGATAAATCTGACACCTGGGGATTAACGTCCAACACCAGCTTCCGATATTATCATGACCCGGATGTCTTCTGGCCGGGGTCATCAGTGTAAGGTTAACCAATCCCCATTGTTGTTACATTTCTATGTTAAATCCAATAGGATACTTTGTGGATTAGAACAGGAAGTTGCCGGTTGTGAGGGAAAATGGCTTCTTACAACGGAAACACGTGTCATTTTCAATTAGTGACCCTAACTTTCAGCATTATTTGGACTGAAGATTTGACCCTGTTGTAACAGAGTGGATGTTGCAAATAAATTTTAAAAAAAACAAAAACAGAGTGGCTAGATAATCATCATCATCATTATCATAATCATAATCATCATCACCTGCAATGCTGATCAGCGTGGGCAGTTATGTTTCGCCATCTTACACTATCACCAGAGTCGTGGATCATCTCCGTGTCCTTGTCTCGGCCATATCAATATCACGTGGCCAAGCCATTAAGATATTTACTTCGCTGCCTCCCATTGTTCTTTCCACTTCAATCTTGCCAGTTGTCACCAAGTTCCCACCGACTAGCAAATCATGTTATGACAGTTCAATCACCAATAGAATAAGGATGTATTTCCCTCGTGTAACGATCGGGTTCAATCACTAATAGTAATAGAGAAAGGATGTATTTCCTTCATGTAACGATCGGGTTCAATCACTAAGAGAGGAAGGATGTATTTCCTTCATGTAACGGTCGGGTTCAATCACCAATAGAATAAGGATGTATTTCCTTCATGTAACGATCGGGTTCAATCACTAAGAGAGGAAGGATGTATTTCCTTCATGTAACGGTCGGGTTCAATCACTAATAGAGGTTGGACTTATTTCCTTCATGTAACGGTCGGGTTCAATCACTAATAGAGGAAGAATGTATTTCCTTCATGTAACGATCGGGTTCAATCACTATAGAGTAAGTATGTATTTCCTTCATGTAACGATCGGGTTTAATCACTAATAGAGAAAGGACTTACTTCCTTCATGTAAAGATCGGGTTCAATCACCAATAGAGAAAGGCTTATTTTCTTCATGTAACGATCAGATTCGATTGCCAAGAGAGGAAGGCTTATTTCTTAACATAAAGATCGGGTTCAATTACCAAAAGAGGAAGTCTTATTTTCTTCATGTAACGATCAGATTCAATCACTAATAGAGGAAGTCTTATTTTCTTCATGTAACGATTGGGTTCAATCACCAGTAGAGGAAGGCTTATTTTCTGCATGTAACGATCTGAGTCAATCACTAATAGAGGAAGGACTTATTTTATTCATGTAACAATCGGATTCAATCAGCGTCAGAGAACATTTGAAGCTATGGAAATGTGTTATTTTCTTACAGCGCATGCCTATTGTCGCTGATGATCCTGTTTGTCAACGGCCTCACTCTTCTCTTCCTCTAGCTAATTTCGTATCGTTATGGACTACATGATTGCCCACTTTCTCCTGCCTCTTTCCATGGCACCTGCTGTCTGACGTTGGTCTGCAGACAAAGGCTAGCCGCGTTAAACCGTGGACAGATGTGCGGAAGACAAGTGGAAACCACAGTTGTATATCGCTAATATATTATGATTCAAATCATCGCAATATGTCTAGTGAACGGTGATGCAGAGACCTGGCCATAAACTACAGTGATCGTGTGGGATGGTAAACCACACGACCGCCACGGCGCATGGTGGTAATTATTATGATAATGATTATGATGATGATGATGATGATGACTGAAAAGAAGGTTTAGATAGCAGGTCGCACGTGGTCACTTTGACTTTGGTAGAAGATTAAACAGTAGTTCAACTCAAGTAAACAAACAATAACAAAGACACAGAGTTAAAGACAGGGAGGGTGGCCGTCTAATGCTTGAGGAAACACAACGATAAAGAGTTAACAAAGACAGGGAGGGCGGCCGTCTATTGCTGGAGAACACAGACAAAGTTAACAGAGTCAGTGAGGGTGGCCGTCTATTGCTGGAGGAAACACAAAGACAAAGAGTTAACAAAGGTAGCTATTGTTGACGTCTATTGCTGAAGAAAACAAAGAGTTAACCAAGACAGGGATAGTGGCCGCATATTGCTGTAGGAAACGCAAAACAAAAAGTTAGCAAAGACATGGGGAAGGGGAGGGGGGGGTATGTCGTCTATTGCTGGAGGAAACACATAGACAAAGAGTTAACAAAGACAGGGATGTGGCCGTCTATTGCTGGAGGAAACACAAAGACAAAGAGTTAACAAGGACGGGAGGGGGGGGGATTTGTCATCTATTGCTGGAGGAAAGACAACGACAAAACGTTATCAAAGACGGGGGGAAGGGGGTGATGAGTTGTCGTCTATTGCGGGAGGTAACACAAAGACAAAACGTTAAAAAAGTCGCTTAAAAGTCGACAGGGTCGACTTCATTGCACCGGGTTTTATCCCATATGGCTCGGTCTCTTTCCGCAGCACGGAAAGCGTCGCACAAAGCACGACCTCCGTAGCTTTTAGCGACGACCCACAGGAGTCTCCGAAACATTTAACTCGTAAACCGAAGGACGCAGTCCGGAATCTAACCCACAACCTTTGGAGCACGAGTCAAACAGCTTGACCACTTCGCCACAGAGACTCCCGCAATAGACGACAACTCATCACCACCTCCCCCCCCAACGTTTTGTCTTTGTCTTTCCTCCAGCAATAGATGACAACTCCCTCCCCCCCCCCTTCTTTGTTAACTCTTTGTCTTTGTGTTTCCTCCAGCAATAGAGAGCCACATCTCTGTCTTTGTTAACTCTTTGTTTTGTCTATGTGTTTCCTCCAGCAATAGACGAGATAATCCCCCCCCTCCCCTTCCCCATGTCTTTGCTAACTTTTTGGGAGTTACAAAACGTTAACAAAGCAAGAGGGGGGAGAGGGGGGGAGTTGTCGTCTATTGCTGGAGGTAACACAAAGACAAAACGTTAACAAATACAAGGGGGGGGGGGTAGTTGTCTATTGCTGGAGGACACACAACGACAAAGACTTAAAGAGAGACAGGGACTGTGGCCATCTATTGCTGGAGGAAACACAACGAGTTAACAAAGACGGTGACTGTGGCCATCTATTGCTGGAGGAAACACAACGAGTTAACAAAGACGGGGACTGTGGCCATCTATTGCTGGAGGAAACACAACGAGTTAACAAAGACGGGGACTGTGGCCGTCTATTGCTGGAGGAAACACAACGAGTTAACAAAGACGGGGACTGTGGCCATCTATTGCTTTAGGAAACACAACGAGTTAACAAAGACGGTGACAGTGGCCATCTATTGCTGGAGGAAACACAACGAGTTAACAAAGACAGGGACTGTGGCCGTCTATTGCTGAAGGAAACACAACGAGTTAACAAAGACCGTGACTGTGGCCATCTATTGCTGGAGGGAACACAACGAGTTAACAAAGACAGGGACTGTGGCCGTCTATTGCTGGAGGAAACACAACGAGTTAACAAAGACGAGGACTGTGGCCATCTATTGCTGGAGGAAACACAACGAGTTAACAAAGACAGGGATGTGGCCATCTATTGCTGGAGGAACCACAACGAGTTAACAAAGACGGGGACTGTGGCCATCTATTGCTGGAGGAAACACAACGAGTTAACAAAGACGGGACTGTGGCCATCTATTGCTGGAGGAAACACAACGAGTTAACAAAGACGGGGACTGTGGCCATCTATTGCTGGAGGAAACACAACGAGTTAACAAAGACGGTGACTGTGGCCATCTATTGCTGGAGGAAACACAACGAGTTAACAAAGACGGGGACTGTGGCCATCTATTGCTGGAGGAAACACAACGAGTTAGCAAAGACGGGGACTGTGGCCATCTATTGCTGGAGGAAACACAACGAGTTAACAAAGACGGGGACTGTGGCCATCTATTGCTGGAGGAAACACAACGAGTTAACAAAGACGGTGAGTGTGGCCGTCTATTGCTGGAGGAAACACAACGAGTTAACAAAGACGGGGACTGTGGCCATCTATTGCTGGAGGAAACACAACGAGTTAACAAATACGGGACTGTGGCCATCTATTGCTGGAGGAAACACAACGAGTTAACAAAGACGGGGACTGTGGCCATCTATTGCTGGAGGAAACACAACGAGTTAACAAATACGGGGACTGTGGCCATCTATTGCTGGAGGAAACACAACGAGTTAACAAAGACGGGGACTGTGGCCATCTATTGCTGGAGGAAACACAACGAGTTAACAAATACGGGGACTGTGGCCATCTATTGCTGGAGGAAACACAACGAGTTAACAAAGACGGGGACTGTGGCCATCTATTGCTGGAGGAAACACAACGAGTTAACAAATACGGGGACTGTGGCCATCTATTGCTGTAGGAAGAGCTTTTGACCGGAGATGGCGGAGATGAACAGAGACTGGTTGTGCTCCGGGAACTGCCCCATGGATGCCAGACTGCACATCTGAGGAAGAACACGGTCATCAACACATACTAGTTGTTGAGTCACTTTGTCGTGCCTTGTCTTGTCTGTTGAGTCACATTGTCTTGTCTTGTCTGTTGAGTCACATTGTCTTGTCTTGTCTGTTGAGTCACATTGTCTTGTCTTGTCTGTTGAGTCACATTGTCTTGTCTTGTCTGTTGAGTCACATTGTCTTGTCTTGTCTGTTGAGTCACATTGTCTTGTCTTGTCTGTTGAATCACATTGTCTTGTCTTGTCTGTTGAGTCACATTGTCTTGTCTTGTCTGTTGAATCACACTGCCTTGTCTTGTCTGTTGAGTAACATTGTCTTGTCTTGTCTGTTGAATCACATTGCTTTGTCTTGTCTGTTGAGTCACATTGTCTTGTCTTGTCTGTTGAATCACATTGCCTTGTCTTGTCTGTTGAGTCATATTGCCTTGCCTTGTCTTGTCTGTTGAGCCACACTGCCTTGTCTTGTCTGTTGTCACATTGTCGTGTCTTGTCTTGTCTGTTGAGCCACATTGCCGTGCCTTGTCTTGTCTGTCGAGTGACATTTTTGTTTGTCTTGTCTGTTGAGTCACATTGCCTTGTCTTGTCTGTTGAGACAGATTGCCTTGTCTGTTGAGTCACATTGCCTTATCTTGTCTGTTGAGTCACATTATCGTGCCTTGTCTTGTATGTTGAGTCACATTGTCGTGCCTTGTCTTGTCTGTTGAGTCACATTGTCGTGCCTTTTCCTTCTGTTGAGTCACATTGCCTTGTCTTGACCGTTGATTCACATTGCCGTGCCTTGTCTTGTCTGTTGAGACAGATTGCCTTGTCCTGTCTGTTGAGTCACATTGCCTTGTCTTGTCTGTTGAGTCACATTGTCGTGCCTTGTCTTGTCTGTTGAGTCAGATTGCCTTGTCTTGTCTGTTGAGTCACATTGTCTTGTCTTGTCCGTTGAGTCTCATTGCCGTGCCGTATCTTGTCTCTTGAGTCACATTGCCGTGCCTTGTCTTGTCTGTTGAGTCACAATGCCGAGTCTTGTTTTGTCTATACAGCCTCAATATCTTGTCTTGTCAGTTGAGCCTCAATGTTGTGTCTTGTCTGTTGGGTCACAATGTCGTGACTTGTCTATTGAGTTTCAATGCTTTGTCTTATCTGTTGAGTCAAAATGTTGTGTCATATTTTTGCCTGCAGAGCCACAATATCTTATCTCGTCTGCTGAGCCCCAATGTCTTGTCTTGTCTGTAAAGCCCCAATGTCTTTATTGTCTATTCAGCCTCAATGTCGTGTCTTGTCTCTTAATCCCCAATGTCGTGTCACGCCTTAATGCCAGTCCACTGGCTGCCTGCAGTTATATCGTATGTGTGTAGGATATATTCTGGTCCATGAGTGCCGATAAGCCTTGTGTGAGGTTAGAGTTCTCCTTCTCCTTCGTGTTATGTGGGGTGCTATGACCCTTGAACTGTTACAACATCTTCGATGCTGTCAGTCCATCTGGATCTAGGTCCATCTTGTCATGTAGAACCACATATTGTATACTTGTAGGTAAACTGGGGGTTCTGGGTCCACCTTGTCATGTAAAACCACAGATTGTATACTTGTAGGTAAACTGGTGGATCTAGGTCCATCTTGTCGTATCATCATTCTCATCTAGTGCCTTTCGGCTGGCGTGAGAGATCATGCCTCTCCACAAATTGAGATCTCCGACGTCATGGATCACTTCATGTGTTGACTCCCTTCCTTGCCATGGCACAAGACTGTCACTAATCTTCTCACGCTGTCTTCCTCGATCTCTCTTTCCACACAAATATTCCGGTTGTCACATGTTCCAGTTTTTGTCTTCTCATAACGTGGCCAAACAACGATGACTGCCTCTTTCTGATGTTTGTGATAAATTGTCTTTGCGACTCATATAGAACCAGATATTGTACACTTGTAGGAAAATGTGTACAGTAGGCTATGTTACGCCCGTGCTTGTTTACCTTTGCCTTCAAATTAGGGAGTCTTCGATGCGGAGTGGTTACACCGCCTGACTAGCGATCAGAAGGTTGTGGGTTCGATTTCTGACTACGTATTTCGGTTGACGAATGCAGTTTTCTCAGACTCTTGTGTGTCGTCGCTGGAGCTACGGAGTTCGTTCTCTGTGTGACGATTTAGGCAGTCTGCCCTGCTGAAAGAGACCGAGCCATATGAGATAAAACTCAGTGCAATGAAGTCGATCCTTATGCCTGTTTAAACCTTTTTATTTTCTTCCAGTTGACAACGCTGTAGAGGGGTGATCGTCAAGGTTAAGCACAGCCTCGTGTCTTGTGTGTTGCCAATAATTTCCTAAACAAATGTTTCCTGTGTGTTGCCAGTAACTTCCTAAACAAATGTTTCCTGTGTGTTGCCAATAATTTCCTAAACAAATGTTTCTCCAGGGCCAGGGTTGCGTTATCTTACATCTTCTCTCATCTATTGTTTCAAGCCCCGCCCCACTTTCCTGTTGCTCTTAGCTCATGTTAAATTCTCCAGGGAGGTGTTACTTGTTGGCCGCTGGTTCGAATCCCGGGGTGTCAAGCATAGATTCTAAAGTTTATATTGTCTAATGCATTCACTGATCTCCACTTCTTTCCTCTACCGCTATGAGATCTATCTATCAATACGAGAAACTTTATTTAGTATACTGTTTCAATGACCATTAGGGTTCCCCACCATTTGACTTACGGATCCCTCAGAACATAAGTTTATCCTTCAGCAATCACACTCAGGGATAAGGTGTATGGAGATGTGAGAGCAGTGAAAGTAGTTGACAAGTTCGAAACTAACAAGTGACAGAAATTAGAGAAAGATAGGTAGGAGAAGAAATAATAGCAGCAGAATAAGACGTGGAATGAGGCAACCCCTGAAAACCAATCATTTTTAACTGCAGAATATGTTACGGAATCACTTTAGCTGCCTAATAATTTTACCTTAGTCCTCGATAGTAGCAGATTCCTCGCCTTTATCAGAGCGCCATCTTGGCCAGCCCACATTTTGATGACATCATTGTGAATTACCCGACTGTAGCAGAAGCTGATTGCGTGTGGCTTCTTCATGGGGAATCTGTTAAGCTCGTTCAGGATCTCCACCGAGTCGTCCAACGTCTCGCGTCTGCAGAGCAGCACCTGTGTCCAAAATTAGGTCCGTAGAACCATGCCTTCTACGAAACTGAGGACATTTGTTGCTGCTGCTGCTGCTACTGTTGTTGTTGGTGTTGTTGTTGTTGTTGTTGGTATTTATGCGGTTGTTTTGTAGTAGTAGTAGTAGTAGTAGTAGCAGTAGTAGTAGTAGTAGTAGTAGTAGTAGTAGTAGTAGTAGTAGTAGTAGTAGTAGTAGTAGTAGTAGTAGTAGTTGTTGTTGTTGTTGTTGGCGTCGTCGTCGTTGTCATTGTTGTTGTTGTTGTTGTTCTGTTGTTGTTGTTGTTGTTCTTCTTCTTCTTCTTCTTCCTCTCTTCTTCTTCTTCTTCTTCTTCTTCTTCTTCTTCTTCTTCTTCTTCTTCTTCTTCTTCTTCTTCTTCTTCTTCTTCTTCTTCTTCTTCCACTACTACTACTACTACTACTACTACTACTACTACTACTACTACTACTACTACTACTACTACTACTACTACTACTACTACTACTTCTTCTTCTACTACTACTACTACTACTACTACTACTACTACTACTACTACTACTACTACTACTACTACTAATGAATGCAACATTAAACACGCCAAGCTCTTGCTTATGACGCCATGATTAAACGGATGCAATAGCAGCTGGACAATTCTCAAGTAGTTTCACAACAGATGCAGAGGCCTTGAAAACTGCAGCTTAATGGAGGAGACTACAGAGAAAGTAACAGCTCTCTCCATAGCCATGAAGTCAGTGGTCTCAATCCAGGAGAACAAAACCACGGCAGACATATGAGCAGCTTCATGTAACATCTTCTGTACAATACTTTATTTTCTAGTTCATACAACATCTTGTGTACAACATTTGACTTTCTGCTACATACATCTGTTGTATAAGACTTGACTCCTCTGCTACATACATCTGTTGTATAAGACTTGACTCCTCTGCTACATACACTGTTGTACAATAATTGACTTTATGCTACATACATCTTCTGTACAATAATTGACTTTATGCAACATAAGAAAACTGCTTCATCCATCATGGTCTGCTTAACTTATTGATCAAATTACACATAAAATCGAGAACAGGAGTAATTTTATACTATGTTTATTTAAGTAACACAAGTTTCCCACCCGACACTGACACCCCAATTTAGCAGACTTGAACTCACCCCCGCCACGGCGGCTGGAATCCTGCTGTTACAAGCCTGCAGAGTTCCCCGCACCACATCGGCAAGTTTGTATTTCTCTGTGTAGTTCACGCCAGGGAAGGCTGGCGTCAGGCGAATAATCACACTCTATGGAAGACAATCAGTGACAGAAGCTGAATTTGTGAATACATTTACTTGGATACAACAATTGTTTGACATTGTAGTAATAGAGAGTGCTAAGAAAGGACTCTCATTGAATATCAAAACATTAACAATGGTGATATCAAAGAAAAAGGTGACACCAACATGTGAAATTGAAATAGAAGGGAAAATTCTTAATCAAGTGGATAATTTTAAATAATTAGGGTTAATTACTGCCGGTCTCCTTGGTCTAGAGGTTACACGACTTTCTCCGTAATCTCGTACACTCTTGCAAGTAACGTGACGTTGCGCGAGAATCGGTAGCGGTTCTCTCAGCATCGGTAACTTACGGGGTATGTGACCCGGTCGCTCAGAAAGCAATGGCAAACTACTGAGCGTAATCTTGCCAAGAAATCAACAATCAGTTGAAAGATGCTGATGTTGACAGCGATGTCCTGTAAAGGATATGCGAAAAAAGGGGAGTGATTATAACATCCGACGGAAAGTGCACAACAGAGATTAAGAAAAGAATAAGAAAGCAAAAGATGCATTTTTGGAAACTAAGAGTATCGTATGCAATATGTCGCTTTCATTGAATGTAAGAAAGAGAGTGCTGAAGTGCTATATAGAAATTGATTTGTTGCATGGTAGTGAATCTTGGAATGTAAATGAACAAATTAGGAGGAGGAATTTAGAAGTAACAGAGATGTGTTTCCTAAGACGAATGTTGCAAATTCCTTGGACTGCCAGAGTAACTAACGATTGCCTGAAAGAGACTAATAAAACTAGAACATTATATACAACAATAAGAATGATACAAACAGCTTTCTTTTTGGTCATGTGATGAAAAGAGAAGCATTGGAGAACATCGTGACAACTGGAAAGATCGAGGGAAAGAGAGGCAGAGACCAACCCAAAACAAATGATACTGAATGTACTGAAACGATGGCATAGAGGACTATCAGCAGCAGAGTTGATCCATAACACCAAAGACCGAGATCTGAGGAGAGACACGAACGCCTACGCCAGCTGGCAGGGCGCTTGATGATGATGATGCATGGATCGGACGTCTGAACTTCTCGGACAAAGGCGAAACACTCCGAGGTTCTATGTGCACTTTGCTCAAGCTGTTCACGTTAAATATTCATCGGCAGTTGGCCACTGAAAATGCCATAACTTCCGGAACTTTGATTTGAGTTGAGCTAAGAACCGAAATCACTGCATTCAAGACACTCCCTTACGAGCTCCATCCCTCGTTCATCAGGCAGCGAAGAGTCACAGTTCTAATCGTTCCCACCGCTATCTGATTGAAAGTTCTCCTGGTTCTCCCTCTCAGGTGTGAGATTCCATTCCAGAACCCTTGCCGATCCCCCGCAATGTCATTCTACGGATCCTCAGTTTGTTCCCCTGCCTTCTCTACTTGGTCCCACATGCGCACGACCACTCCCACTTGACCATAAGTAACCTACCACCAAGAGGTTCATTCCCTGCCAGCCTATCAGCCTGTTCATCCCCCCCCCCCCCCCCCCCCCCCCGCACTCCCGCATGGCCAAGGCAAAAAATCCACACAATAATCACACTCTGTGACCTCTGAAGCGAGGATAGCCATTCCACAAGAAACAGACCGTATTGTATGATATCCAGGTGTGAAAGGCAATTAGCGAGCCCATCATGTCATGTTGGTGGTCGAGGCAGGAAGGGTAATGGAAGGGCCAGCAATCACTAAAGCTATATATAAGAGATGAAGGAAAACAGATGTTAAGCACACCGGGGAATGTGCTTCCCTGTCCAGAATGAAGGAGATGGGAGAGAATCAAGAAGTCGTCAGACATGAGCATTTTGTCAAGAGCACAAGATCTTTTATTAATCAAAACAGAATTGACGCGATCAATCGACACACTCTAGCGGGGGTGTTAAAGAGGAGATCCAAGCACCTATGGACATCTCCCGAGTGCTATGATGACTATCCTCTCTGGTGATAATAATGTTGTTTGTCCATCAAGAATGATGATGACCATTCATTTCATCCAGTGGGGTTGAAAGTATGGAGCCGTGAGTTCTAAGATGACTGGTATTTGTCCATCAAGAATGATGATGACTATTCATTTCATCCAGTGGGGTTGAAAGTATGGAGCCGTGAGTTCTAAGATGACTGGTATTTGTCCATCAAGAATGATGATGACTATTCATTTCATCCAGTGGGGTTGAAAGTATGGAGCCGTGAGTTCTAAGATGGCTGATAAGGCCTAATTTGGCTCGAAATGTTCTTTGACAATGTGGGCAAAGTTTGCTTGACGTTCCAGGAGGAGGATCTCCTGCAGTTGTTGTTGTTGTTGATGTTGTTGGTTTTTTTTTGTCCAGCGTTTTTTTGTTCACAGCTCGTACAGTCCTGCTTGCTTCACAAGTGACTATACCCTTGCGTAATGATGTACCCCACGAATTTCGGTCTCTACTATCCCTAATAATCACCCAGAGTCAGTGTCACTGTGACCCATTTGGCGAAGGTGTCCACTGCGTCCTCTTCTGAATCTAAAGATCCTGGTGTGCTGGATTCTGCTATGTCGTGGTCTAACCTGTCATGGTTTATGAGCTTACCTGTCACATTTTTAGCCCCGACTCGGGCAGCTTTTAAGGAGGACCCATAGAAATTCAATTGGCATCATCGTTATAGAACAGTTGGGTCGGCCCGGGAACCATTGATCACTTTAACCCATAAGTGACGCTCCATCATGGAATAAACATGTGTGTCTTGGACCATGTGATCACTTTGTCTGAATACCTATAAATCGGCTGTATTTTCTGTCGGTTGATTTTGGGTCGTTTCGTCATTATTGCCGTCACTTCATACCTATATGTTGCCCCATTATTGCCGTCACGACATACCTATATGTTACCCCATTATTGCCGACACGACATACCCATATGTTACCCCATTATTGCCGTCACGATATACCCATATGTTACCCCATTATTGCCGTCACGACATACCCATATGTTACCCCATTATTGCCGTCACGACATACCTATATGTTGCCCCATCCCATTCTAGTTCCTCGTCCGACATCCAGTAAGTGGATGACGTGGCCGAATGGATAAGACCGCTTGCTCGTAACCTTCTGGTGTGCTGACGGCGAGGTAGTGGGACCCTTCCCTACGCCGTCAATAGTACATACAAGATAATTTCTCTTTTCAGAAAGCAATGGCAACTTACAGAAAGTATAAATACTTAGAAAATCAACCAAAGGTTGGGGTTGACTGCAACGGTCTACACACAGACAATCAGAGATAGCAGTTTAATTTCTGAATACAATTATTTGAATTTCAGCCTGTCTTATGCGGCAACTGCTATGATTAGTGGTTAAATTTTGAGAGAAGACAGACAGACAGACAGACAGACAGACAGACAGACAGACAGACAGACAGACAGACAGACAGACAGACAGACAGACAGACAGACAGACAGACAGACAGACAGACAGACAGACAGACAGACAGACAGACAGACAGACAGACAGACAGGCAGACAGACAGGCAGACAGGCAGGCAGGCAGGCAGGCAGGCAGACAGACAGACAGACAGACAGACAGACAGACAGACAGACAGACAGACAGACAGACAGACAGACAGACAGACAGACAGACAGACAGACAGACGAAGAGAGAGAGCGAGAGAGAGAGAGAGAGAGAGTAAGAGAGACATAGAGAAAGAGACAAACAGATAGAGACAGACAGTAAAACAGAAACAGAGACAGGCAAAGACAGATAAAGACAGATAGAGACAGAGACAGACAAACAGATACAGACAGAGACAGACAGAGCCAGACAGAGACATACTGCCAGAGACCCTCAGACAGAGACAGACAGACAGACAGACAGACAGACAGACAAACAGACAGGAGAGGAAACAATGTTTTGGAACCAAGAACATACGACGCTCCACACGACCCACTTCCAAATGCACACGAAACATCTGCAGGGAGGACTATCAGCGAAGACAGCTACGTCCCTGAGATGCCTCTTGGGCCAGCTGCAGATCGTAGTCTCCATCAGGGAGCAGCTCCGCTGACAAGATGGGCACCAAGCCAGCTACCTGACTGACGCTTGCAAACCTGGCCAGCGCGTAGCTGTTGACGGTCAGAGCCTGGGAGACACAAGTAGGTCATTAGTGCCCTGGTATTTTATTGTTGTAGCACTAGGACGTTAGCATATCAACAGTCAGTTCAGATCTACACATTCACAGAAACACGTGATATCTGAAGCATAGCATCACAAAGATGAAGTATATTACAGGAAGCAAGGAAGCTAGAGAGTAGACCACGTCGAGATTTGATCGTGGCAGTGCAGGCGTGTTCACTGGACCTGAGAGTAGGGATTGAGAATTAGGGAAACTGAGAAATTGATTGGCTGTATAGTTGATTGGCTGGCTGGCTGGCTGGCTGAATGGTTGGTTGGTTGGATGATTGATTGGTTGGTTGACTGGTTGGTTGATCGATTGATTGGTTTCTTGGTCTATTGGGTGGTTGCTTGATTGATTGGCTGGTTGCTTGATTGATTGGTTGATCGATTTGCTGGTTGGTGGATTGCTTGATTGGTTCATTAGTTGATTGGTTGATTGCTTTATTGATTGGCTGGTTGATTGATCGATTACTTGGATGGTTAGTTGACTGGTTGGTAGCTTGATTGATTGGCTGGTATGTTGATTGATTGGTTGATTGGTTGATTGCTTGATTAGTTGATTAATTGGTTGATTGGCTATTCTGTGGCTGGTTGGTTGATTGACTGGTTGGTTGGTGGATTGATTGGTTGGTTGCATGACTGATTGGCTTGTTTATTGATTGAATGGCTGGTTTCTTGATTGATTGGCTGGTTAGTTGAATGATTGGCTGGTTCGCTGATTGACTGGTTGGTTGCTTGATTGATTGGCTAGTTGGTTGATTTATTGGCTGGATTGTTTGATTGATTTAATAGTTGGTTACTTGATTGATTGGATGGTAGGTTGATTGAATAGTTCAGTGGTTTTCAACCGGTGGGGAATTCCCCCCCCCCCCCAGGGGGGAATTTTAGGGTTTCCGGGGGGGGGTGTCATCAAGCGATGCTACAGGCATTACGGGATAAACTTCTCTCGCACCACACAAAAAGATTTGTCAGTCGTACGAGAGGAATTGATTACACATTTTATTGCCACTGGCTCTTTACATTACATAAATGCACAAAACAGTCGCTAATGAATCACACATGAAGACACAGAATTGCCTATCACTAGTCGTTCCTAACCCTACTACTAAATCTATCTACTCGGCTAAAGAAATACGCATCGACGCTAAGCGATGTGTTCCCTACGAAGTCTGTCCCCTGTCTGACTAATTCTCCGCGTGCTGATTACAAAGTACGCGGAGGGACCTTGTGCGTACTTCGGCTTTTGCGTGCTGCATCATTCAGCACGCTTAGAGTAGTGGCCTCTCTTGAGTTTCATTCTAGTTCTCCGTGTCTATCACGTTGGCGTGATTATGCCGTGACCAGAGTGCTTACTCTCTGGTTGACACCTCCGTGTCTCATGAGAGAACTATTTGATAGTTCCCCTTCCTATCTACTCCCTACACCTACCCTGCCCTCATGTAGGGGCACTGGGTTACCTCTAATCTACTTGAGGTAGACCACTCATTCAGGGTGGTCTTCCCTGAGTCTTTGACACACACCCTCCCCTCCTGTGTTGCGTTACAAACTTTGACTCATGGTTGTGACGCAAGAGGTTTCTAAAAAATTAGTGTATCTAATTTTTGTCAAAGACTATTGATAACTTGGTTCTGGGTAACTCAATAGACCTCTACTGACTATTGTCACAATGTAGTATCACTTTACTTGGCTACTGGTGATCGCCACAAACTTGTCTGGTTGGCGTGAGCCCTCTTCTCAATCGCAATATTATATTAATTAGAGGTTTGTCTGAACCGGACCATTGTCTTATAAGACCTGCCCTCAAATAGCAAATTAACTCACTACCCATACAAAGTTGACTTTCTTAGGGTCAACACATGAATTGCTTCATGTCCCCCCATATAATATTAAACAACCCTTGCACAAGCTGTGTGCGACAGGCTTTACCTCTCTCGCTTCCGCGTGTAAAGTCATCTTTCACTGTTAAGTTAGTGTTTCGTTGTCTATTGTGTCCCCTGACCCGGAGTTATATCCCTTTGTTTTAACAAATGTATGTAATTTACATGTTGTTTTTCTGGTTGTTTGCGTGTTTGGATCTACCTAATAATATACTTTACCTTCTAACATGTGTGTCTGTCTATAATATGTATGTAAGTTAGTTTTCAAGTGCCATAATTCGGTTAAATGTGGCCACAAACAAGTGTATAACACTAATTCGTGACTACGTTTTCGTCTTATGAGACTTAAAATACTTTCTCTAAGGTCTACACTAAACTACACACAACACATTTGAGACAGCATATTTCAACATTGAAAGCAAACGCTTGACGCAGACAAATAATAAAAAGTCGCGTTGAGTGGTAGAAAAAATCCGCTGGTTGTCCTCACTCTCCATTGTATATTTTCCATTTTCTCTCACTTTCACACATCTGTCACACATCTTTTATTCTCCCAATTATTTAAAAACCTTTAAGTGACACTGTACAAGTTTGGCTCAGTTTGAAAAGAGTTGAGCTTAATGACTGTGCGTAACTTATTGCACGAGTCATGTATTTACAAAATATTTACATGGATGAAATAGGGTTGATAGTTTGTACCCTGATATTATTAAACACTATATTCTACTGAAATACTAATACTACTTCTATAAATATATATATCCTAATTTGTTGTACAAAATCAATCTAATTTAAGGGAAGTAATCTAACTATCTAAAAAAAATGAAAATGATGTGAGATGAGTTATGTACCTTTCTGAAATGGGAAATGTGAAATGTAACAAAATTATAAATAATGTTTTAATGAAAAAATATGATTGATATTTTTACTCTACATGGTGTAAATGATGTATGTTCATCTGTATAATCCTTTTATCCTAATTTTAATCTTAAATGATGAGGTTGTTAACATGTTCATCAAGATGGAATGAAATAAAGTGAAATGAACTAACTGGTACTGTTCCTATCTAAACTTTTTATCCTAGTTTTTAATTAGCTGTTATTAAGTTTAAAGTACTATACTAATCTACTTTTATGCTAAGTAAGTGGGTAAATTAATGATTTATCTAAACTACAAAAAAATCTATTATATTCCCTAAATCTAATCTAACTCTATATTAAAGTAACTAATCTAACTATAATTTATCACTATATTAAAAACGTTATAATACATATCACAATAATTAAATATATATACATGGTATTTATTTACCTCAGGTTAGTGGTTGCCATAACGTTCAGAAATTGCTTTCGTTGGCATAGTTTATATATACACAATTATCCTGGGTATAGTAAATACATTACACAGTCATACTCGTGTCTTATGGGTATTCTTCCACTCGTCGAGTCCGCTGGTGTCGTAACCAAGTATATTCGTGTCTGTTACTTATGCATTGTTCTGACACTGTTCTTCCATGATTAACACAGGTGATTCACCGGAACACCAATGGAGCATAGTAAGTAACGAGCTGTCTATGTACACACGGTGATTCACTTGTTCTTGGAGCACAGTTCTTATTCTGCTGTCTACGGACACATGGTGGTTCACTGTTCTTAGCACACAGTCCTGATCATGATGTCTATGTATTACATAGGATATTTTACACAGGATATTTTAAGTGTACTAAATTATCATTTGTTACACTACCTTTTCATGTGGAATATCAGGTATTTCTACCTCAGATGGTCGACTAAGGGTATCAGCAAGAATGTTGTCCCTACCCTTAATATGCTCTATACTAAAAGTATAATTCTGTAATATTAATGACCACCTGTAGATGCGGTCATTGCGATGCACCCCACTTTGTATGACCGTGATTGGGGAATTATCGGTCTGGACTACGAAGTGATTATCCGCTAGAAATCGATGCAACTTCCTCACCGAATAGATGACGCTTAGGGCTTCCAACTCTGATATGGAATATCTGGACTCAGCAGGTGTGATCTTGCGGCTCACGTAGCAAATTGGATGGAAGATGCCATCATAAAACTGGCCTAGTACTGCAGCGATGGAAATCCTGCTGGCATCTGTCCTAAGATAATAAACGAGCCTAGGATTAGGCAAACGGAGGATTGGTACATTACTAAATAGGATTTTCAATTTTGACAATGCAGAAATTAATAATGCATCTTTGACATCTAATTTTACTGATGCTTTTAAAACATTTGAAAATACACTTGTGATTTCCGCTAAGTTCGGTATGAACTTACTATAATAATTTACTAAACCCAAAAGGCTCCTGACCTGCTTCTTTGTTGTAGGCATGGTCAGGTTCATAATTTTAGTAATAATTCTATTGTCAGTTTTTAGTTGTCCTTGTGAAATGACATGACCCAAAACATCAATTTCTTGTAGGCCCAATTCAACTTTGCTCGGTTTGACCGTGAGACCGAAGAGTCGCAACCTATCGAAGACATGTCTGAGTTTCAGTAAGTGTGTTGTCCAGTCATCTGTATGGACACAAATATCATCTATATATGTCACCGTATTTGTCACTCCATGTAGTAAATCTCTAGTTAAGCGTACGAAAGTGGCAGGAGCGTTACGAAGTCTGAAAGGAAGAAACCGCCACTCGTAAAGACCTAAAGGTGTTGAGAATGCAGTAAGATGGATGGATTGCGTCTGCATAGGGACCTGCCAATATCCCTGAGTAAGGTCTAATTTGGAGAAGATTTTGAAGGTGGACATATCAAGAATAAGATCTTCGCAGGAAGGAATTGGTTCTGCGTCGATCTTAGTGACATTGTTGAGTTTCCTATAGTCCACACAGAGACGAATTGTGGAGTCTTTTTTCTTGACCAAGACGATTGGAAAAGAGTACTCAGATGTAGATTTTTGAATGATTCCACTAGCTTCTAAATTAAGAATTTCCTTATTTAGACTTTCTCTGTAGCTAAGTGGGATAGAGTACGGTCTGCATGTGATAGGCTTAGAGTCCGAAAGAAGGATGGAGTGCTCGATCCTGTCCGTCCTACCTGGAATGTCGGAAAATATGTCCTTATACTCCGTCACTAATTATATTGTCTGTCGTCGTTGCTCTTCTGTTAGTCCCGTTTCTAACCGTATACAATCTAATGTCGCAGTCTTGTCTACAATTGGAACAGGTAGTTCCATCCCGTCGTCGTCTACCTGATTCAGTACGGTGGTGGTGCTAAGTGCGTTTTCTGTAAGCTCACTAAGTGTATGTATATTGTCGGCTTTGCCAGTCTCGCTAACTAGTGTAGTTGCGTTGTGTATGTCTGTCGTCTGATCCATAGGTGTGGGTGCATTGTGTTCGTCTGTCTCTAATTCTGTCTCTTGTCGTGAAAAGTAGGGTTTCAACATGTTGATATGAAATATCTTTAAGTGTCCGTTTATCGATATTTCATAATCGACATCTGAAATTTTTCGTACCACTTTGAATGGCCCTTGCCATGAGGTCAATAATAAATTCCGTTTGTCTGGGAGTAAAAGCAGTATGTCTTGATCTGGTTCAAGATTAATAGTTCTCGCACCTTTATTTGCGTATTGGCGGTAGATTTGACCCTTCCTCTCCAAAGCTGCCTTGGCTATGATACACGATTTCATAATCTTATCTCGTGTTTCTGTTACCATCTCATAAGGTGTTTTAGGGGTTGGAATTTCAATCGCATTAGTTACTAACTGATGGTAAATTGTTAGGGGTCCACGTGGGTTAGCCCCGTATACTAATTCAAACGGTGAGAGATCCGTGCTTGAATGGGGAATCTCCCGATAGGCGAACAGCACTGTTGGTAACAGTGTATCCCAATCAGCTGGGTTTTCTGCTGTCACCTTAGCCAGCATATGCTTTAGGTCTCCGTTAATTTTCTCTACTATTCCATTGCTGGCTGGATGATAAGCCGCTGTAAAATACTGTTTAATTCCTAACATTTTCGTAAGGGCTTGCGTTGCAGCCGATATGAATTGGGTTTCACGGTCGGATAAGATGGTACGTGGAAATCCGAATCGTGAGAACAAGTGTAGAAATACATTGGCAACGTCTTTGGAGGTGATGTATTTCAAAGCTACTGCCTCAACCCACCTTGAACATAGGTCTACCATCGTTAAGATGAAGCGATTTCCTTTGCTGGACACCTGGTTTAGGGGTCCAACAATATCGACCGCCACACTCTCAAATGGCCTAGAGGCCAGTGTTGAAGGTTGTACTTCAGCTGTAGGATGTTTACCCTTACGTACTAGTTGTTGACAGACATTACATGAACGACAAAATAGTTTTATGTCATTACAAAAACCTGGCCAACAAAAATGAGCCTGAATTCTGGCCCTGGTTTTGTCGTATGCAAGGTGACCAGCAAACGGCGACTCGTGTGCAATCTTTAGCACAGTTTGGCGGTGTTGTACAGGTAACACCGTTTGCTGAATCTCATGGTTACCAGTTGTATAATAACGAGTAAGAATACCATTACTAAGTCTAAAGAACCATGATGCGTTTTTTGTTACTTTGGCTTTTTCTTTTAATAGCTTTAGATATGGAGACACACTCGGATCAGCTTTTTTGCTGGTCTATGAACTTTTTGTCTGGTGGTATCATCCGTGCTAGTTGGTGATAGCAACAGTAGTCTTTCATCCTGTAGTGTGTCTTGGTGTTTAATATTATCGGCTCTGGTTGTTGAATAGGCGGATTTAAATTTTTCCCATGCAGCTATTTCTTCGTTAGTGCAATGTTTCAATTGGGGTAAGCATCCCAAAATTAAATCAGTACAAGGGTTATCTAACATCGCACATGTAAAGGTACCAGAAAGGAAAGGAGTGTTAATACGGGCTCTTGCCAAAGGGTAAATTTCAATATTACCCGAAAAGGTTCGGCATTTGACTGAGTCACCTGTATAATCATTTGGATTCACCAGTTCCTTTCTAAGACCAATAAGAGTGCTCCCACTGTCCAGCAAACATTGGCATGGTATTTCGTTGACCAATGCATTGTGGAACACCAAATTGCCTCTGGAGGCTAATGCTTGCATTTACACTCTCAGTGGAGAATGGTACTGTATGTCCACATTCTAATTTTTCCGTCTGCATGGAATTGGTGACATCGCTCACAACTGTCAAAGCTTAATATATCGTTTACACAACAAACATCTTCAGATTGGTTAAAAGGTAATTCATTCTCGACCTCACACTCAGTCTCACTCCCACTATCAGAAGATGTATCAATTAACATTGCACTGTTTGCCTTCATTCTTTGGCGGCCCAGGCACTTATTGGAATAATGCCCGTAGCTAGAAAAGAAGAAGCATTTGACTGCACGCCTGTATGCAGTTCTCTTGTTTTGTTGTTTCTTAATGACCATCTCAAGATGTGTAGGATAGTTTGGTGATTTATCCCACATAGAGTAAGTATCATGAAAAAGTTGGCAATACACACATTTAGGCAATTTTTGGTCTTTCTTGTCGACTCTCTGAAATGGTTTTTTATTGCTACGATAGCTTTTAGGTTGGCCCTTAACAAAAGAGACTATTTCAGAGTCGATATTTGATGTTTTAAAAATATCCCTATTTGAGGAAAAATATGCAGAGCCTTTCTTCTCAAATTGTTCTATGGTTTCGATGTCTGACTGCTGAAGGAATTTAGCGAAAGGAGATGGTATTGTGGATATGACTTTATCCATGGCTATTAAATTTTTAAGTTTTTCAAAGTCCTTTCCTATTTTTGCTGCACTAAGCCATCTATTTAGCACGCTTTGGACATTCGAGACATAATCGATGAAAGTCTCACTTGGTTTTGGTTTTAAGTTAGAAAATTGCACTTGAAACCCAGGGGCATCAAGTAAAAAATGTTGCATTATCCTATCGTGAATGTACTGATAGTTAGATCTAAGATCAGTTGGTATAGATTCTATAACTTTAAGGGGCTCCCCACTGAGGTTCTTCATGTAAATCATGGCCCACATATCGATTGGTACTTGGTGGTATTTCAGCTGATATTCGACATTTTCTGTCCAAGCTGATATGGAATCTTCTTTACAAAATGGCTTAATAATATGTTTGTATTTATTAAGTTTATTCTCTTCTTGCTGACTCTTAAGTTTTGTAGCGGAGATCTCTAAGTGTGAGTCTACTTCCATACCTTTCATCTTTAATTGAGTCTCTGATTCAATCTGTATTTGTTTTTCTTTCACTCTTGCCATTTCATCTATCTCTCTTTGCTTTAACTCTCTTTCCTGATCTAATTGTTTTTGCTTTAATTCTAACTCTAATTGTGCCATCTCTTTTTGGTGTTGTCTTTCTAGTGCACGTTCATCTCTCTCAGCATCTTTTGCTTCCCTAAATTTTTGATCAGTATATTGCTCTAATTCCTTTCCTGTGTATTCTAATTCCTTGCCTGCTTTTATGAAATCAGCTATATTTGCCATGTTGTTGGATAATTAGCTAGAGTTGATAGGCACTCAAATATTTACTCACTTATTTATATTAGATATGTTAAGTTTTTAAATCCCTGTGTATAAGAAATATACTCTTAGATTACACCCTGAAAAATAGATCACAAAAATATACTAATAGATTACACCCTGAAAAAGAGATGCATTATTAATCATATTGCATTCAAAATAATTTGGGTATACTCATCTTAACATTCCAGAAAATCAGGTACAATCGTTTGGCACCTCAGGTCCAATCGTTCGGCACTTCGACATACAGCTTGAGTTATTCTCATAAACAGCTCTTGTTTACATCTGGTTTACAAGAGCATCAACAATTAACCATTTGCAAACGACATATGACTTTAGACAATTTTGTACAATCACATGCCCCCGGACAACACAATGTGGTATAATTAATAATAAATGTCAATGTCCTGTCTTCGTTCTAACGTCTTCTGCCTTCCCTAACTATTGCTGTTTAATTTATGGAAGTGCTGTGCAGACCGAGTCTTATTTGCATAGCGAAAGTAGTGCCATCGTGACGGTAACAAATAGAAAAGGTATACAAATAATTAAATAAATGCTTTGAAATAAATATAAAGGTAATAATAATGTTCAAATAAATAAATAAATTCAATAAATAGCTTGTATAAATAAATAATATTTAATATAAGCCAAAGATTCAGGCGAGCAGCCGCTTGGCGATTTGTAAACAATCCGTCGCTGATTGCAAATGGCGTAGGGCAGCTGTTTGTCAGTCGCGATACGTCATAGGCGCAGCGCTATTTTTAGATTGGAAAAATCGATATTGTCGCCGGCTCATTTCTTGTGTATTGCTCCGCCGTAAATCATTTTTGACAAATACTCATAAATAAATCAGTAATTGTAGAAATAAATGATACAAAACTATAATAATAATACTTACAAATCAGAAGAAAACATCTTCATAAAGCACAAAACATTTTAATTAGCATAAATAAACGTTAATCGCTCACGATGGGCACAGCTCGCAATTTGTTCTAGTCTGCACACGCCATTGTTCACTAACATAAATTAAACCCTGTGATTAACTGACAGTAATACTATTTTAGAGCCGTGGGTGAGTGTTTTAGCTTGAACAATTGTCCAAGCTACACTTCTGACACAACTTTTATCCTAGCCTGTCATCAAGCGATGCTACAGGCATTACGGGATAAACTTCTCTCGCACCACACAAAAAGATTTGTCAGTCGTACGAGAGGAATTGATTACACATTTTATTGCCACTGGCTCTTTACATTACATAAATGCACAAAACAGTCGCTAATGAATCACACATGAAGACACAGAATTGCCTATCACTAGTCGTTCCTAACCCTACTACTAAATCTATCTACTCGGCTAAAGAAATACGCATCGACGCTAAGCGATGTGTTCCCTACGAAGTCTGTCCCCTGTCTGACTAATTCTCCGCGTGCTGATTACACAGTACGCGGAGGGACCTTGTGCGTACTTCGGCTTTTGCGTGCTGCATCATTCAGCACGCTTAGAGTAGTGACCTCATTTGAGTTTCATTCTAGTTCTCCGTGTCTATCACGTTGGCGTGATTATGCCGTGACCAGAGTGCTTACTCTCTGGTTGACACCTCCGTGTCTCATGAGAGAACTATTTGATAGTTCCCCTTCCTATCTACTCCCTACACCTACCCTGCCCTCATGTAGGGGCACTGGGTTACCTCTAATCTACTTGAGGTAGACCACTCATTCAGGGTGGTCTTCCTGAGTCTTTGACAGGGGGGGGGGGGGGATAAAGATCATTTCAAGATCGCGTTAATACAAGAACCGATTACTTGGTACTGCTTTTCCTTTCATACTTTACAGTTATGCACGTCTCATCCTTCTAAAATTCATTTTATAAAGTAAGTAGACCCACAAATCACGTTTTATGTGGATGTCTAGACCTGTTTTAACATATCTACCTTCCATTTTTACGTATACTGTGTAGGGGTGGGGGGATTTTATGGTAGGAAATGATAATTATAATGAATACGCAATAGCAGCGGAACAAGTATCCATGATATCGACAGCAAAGGAAGAAATGAGTGACAAAGGCAAAGAGGAAGCCACCCAGGCATTCATCAGACGTAGTCGTCTAACTTACAAAGCACCATGAACAGACCAACCGCGGTATGAACCACCTTGGTTATAACCCAAGATAAAGAAGCTGGTTGAACGAGGAGGTTTTTTTTTATTTCTACAAATAGGATCGTATCGGATATCATACCACAATAAAAAAAGTTAAATACATATCCTTTATAAGACGTCGCAGCATTTTTTGATAACTGGTAATTTCTTCGCAAGTTTACATTCAATATTTTGTCATTACTTTCTGAACGATAGGTACTCATACCCTATGCTGCTGCTACTACTACTACTACTACTACTACTACTACTACTACTACTACTACTACTACTACTACTACTACTACTACTACTACTACTACTACTACTGCTACTACTACTACTACTACTACTAACTACTACTACTACTACTACTACTACTACTACTACTACTACTACTACTGCTACTGCTGCTACTACTACTACTACTGCTACTACTACTACTGCTACTGCTACTACTGCTACTACTACTACTACTACTACTACTACTACTACTACTACTACTACTACTACTACTACTACTACTACTACCACTACTACTACTACTACTACTACTACTGCTACTAATGCTGCTACTACTACTACTGCTACTACTAATGCTGCTACTACTACTACTACTACTACTACTACTACTACTACTACTGCTACTACTACTACTGCTACTGCTACTACTGCTACTACTAATGCTACTACTACTACTACTACTACTACTACTACTACTACTACTAATACTACTACTACTACTACTACTACTACTACTACTACTACTACTACTACTACTACTACTACTACTACTACTCATCAGTGAATGTTTGTTTATTGTGTGTGTGCTAACGAAGGCTTTAGCCGCAACGTCAACTGTATCTCATGTGGTCGTGTTCTAATAGAGCTGAAGGGTTCTACTTCTCGTGTTTGCTGATCCATTCTAATCATAAAGAACAAGACTGACTTTGTCCTTGAGTCTGTAGCTTGTCTTCGAGACTGGAGCTATGTCTTTGCCATCCCTGGGACTCTATCACCGAATACACGTGACAACAACTCGATATGATGGCGGTATGCTGAGGACAGCAACAGCTATAACAATAACACATACAACAAGAGTATCAACTAATCTCATCTCATCTCATCATGTTCCTCTTGTACCTTGCGGTGTCGAGGTGAAGTATAAACATCGTGAGATTATCAACTAATATACCTACAAATACAGCAACAACTGTAACAACAATAAATGAAACAAGAGCAACGACCATTCCAACAATAAATACATCAACAAACGTATGGCCTAAACAAACAACAACAGACAACAAAAGCAATAACCAGCCTGGTCATGGGAATCTTATTCCCATCGGAATCCCATGAGAAAGGTCCCATGGGATGGGATGGGACAGGCATAAATTACCACGGGATGGGATGGAATGGGACAGAAGATTATGTCCCATGGACAAGCCTGCCAGGCTTGGTCATGGGAATGCTATTCCCATGAGAATCCCATGGGAACGGTACAATGGGATGGAATGGGATATGGCAGGAATAAATTACCTTGGGATGGGATGGGACAGAAAAATGTCCCATGGACAAGTCTGGCTGTAACGCCAACAAATACAACAACGACTACAACACAAATAAATACAACTTTAACAACTAATACAACAACATCTTTAATAACAAATGCAACAACAACATCTTTAATAACAAATATAACATCATCTTTAATAACAAATGCAACAACAACAACTTTAATAACAATGTCAACATCAACTTGAATAACAAATACACCAGCAACAACTTTAATAACAAATACAACAACAACAACAACAACTTTAATAACAAATACAACAACAACAACTTTAATGTTGTTTGTCCTTCAAGAATGATGATGACCATTCATTTCATCCAGTGGGGTTGAAAGTATGGCGCCGTGAGTTCTAAGATGGCTGATAAGGCTTATTTTGGCTCGAAATGTCTTTGACAATGTGGGCAAAGAATGTTTAACGTTTTAAGAGGAGGATCTCCTGCAGTGATTTTTCTGTCCAGCCTTTTCTTCACAGAGCTTGCAGTCTTGGTTGCTTCACACGTGACTGCACTCTTGCGTAATGATGTACGCCACGAATTTCGGTCTTTGGCAGCAGTCTCAAAGGTGTCAAGATGAGGATATAGAATGACTTGCGCGATGAATTGGATTAAAGGAAGAGTTGCGTAATTCGTCGACCTCACTCTCTCGCCTGAGTCCATCTGAGTCCTGTGGCAAGACAAGTCAAGACGACTGGAGACGAATACAGGTGCAGTGGATAACCAGGGTGCACAACGTACCTTGCCGTGCTCATTACATTCCACAACGCTTTGCAGGTAAACGCCGTCTTGCCCGTTGAATCAACAATGATTTCTTCCGCGCAGTCTGCCGAGTCCTGTCTTTACATGCTGGGTAGGTACACCCTAGTTCACCGATTGGTTTGACACCGAATCGGCTACCCATGCCTGGTTTAGCCAGCCTGTCGCAGCTGTTGCCCGAGGGGTGGCCAATATCGCATGCTAACAGCTGCTAAGGAGCCACAGGAGTGAGCTGGATGTCAGGCTTGGACCAGTTGGGGATGTGCTCTAAGAAGAGCGTGACAGTCATCCTTACCAAAGGTACTACGATTGCCTGACACCCAGTACCCCACCCCCCTCTTTTTTTTTCTCACACAACACACACACACAATTTAATAACAAATACAACAACAACAACTTTAATAACAAATAAAACAACAACTTTAAAAACAAAAGCAACATCAACAACTTTAAAAACAAATTAATAACGACATTGATAACGATCAAATCAATCAATCAATCAATCAGTCAATCAATCATGTGCCATGCCGGAAAGCGTGGGCGGTCATGACTCGCTATTTCACTCGATCACCAGAGTCGTGGATCAGCTCAGTGTTCCTGTCTCGTCCATGCCATGTGGCCAAGCCATCCAGGTATTTTCCTCTCGGTCTTCCTCTTGGTCTGTTCCCTTCGATCTTGCCAGTTGTCACTAAGTTTTCCAACCCATTTCTTCTCACAACATGTCCAAAAAATGTTGACTGTCTACGTCTAATTTCTCTAATCAATTTACGATTTTCATTTGTCTCCTGTAGTACTTGGCCATTGGTTTTTCTGTCTGTCCATGGTATTCTTTGCATTTTCCTCAGAAACCACATTTCTGCAGCCATCAGATGTTTTTCAGCTTGACTGCTCATTGTCCAAGTTTCACATCCATACAAAAGAACAGGCTCTATGTATCACCTCAACACTCTTTTTCTCGTTTCAATTGACATCTTTTTATTGGTCAGTATGTTTTTCATCTTGCTAAAGGCTACTTTCGCCATTTTGATATTTGTTCTAATCTCTTCAAGGCATCTCCCATCAGATGTTATGACTGTTCCGAGATAATTGTACCGATTCACTTGTTGAAGAATATTCCCATTTTCTTCTATATTACATTGTGGTATTTCGTTCTTCCTAATGACGACCATAACCTGTGTCTTTTACAATTTAATTATAATCCCAATTGTTCACTATGTGCAACAACCGCATCTGCTATGTTGCAGATCCTGCTCATTGTCTGCAATCAATACTGTATCATCTGCATATCTAATGTTACTGTTGTTTCGTCCTCCAATGCTGATTCCATCTATATCTTCTACATTTCTGAAAATATTTTCACTGCATAGGGAAAATAGATTTGGAGACATTACACATCTCTGCCTAACACCTCTCTTAATAGGCTGTTATTGTCCCACTTCATTATCAATCCTTACAGCAGCTTGTTCTTTCCAATATATGTTTTTTTTAAAAATAATTCTAATGTCTTTCCCATCAATTTGTAGATCTGCAAGCATACCTACCACGTTGATATGTCTTACTCTATCGAAAGCCTTTTGTGTAGTCAATAAAGCAAAGATGTATATCTTTGTTTACTTCTATAGAACGTTCAATAACTGTTCGCATCATATACACAGCATTTACTGTACCCTTTCCTTCTACAAACCCACATTGTTCTTCTCCTATTTCAGGTTGTATTATCTTCCTCACTCTTTGCATGATAATTCTTAGCAAAATCTTTGTGATGTGACTCATTAACAACAACAACAACAACTTTAATAACAAATACAACAACAACTTTCATAACACAACGACAAGAGATGATCACAGTTTACCAACCAGAGTCGATGGAGTTAACAGCGACACCTTATACACACACCGCCATAGGGCGAAAGCTGCACCTTTCTCCTTGTACCTCTTACAATCTTCTTCAAGTGTGTCCAGACCAACGGTCGCCCACTCGCCGTGCGTGCCCAGTATTTTCAAGAAGCCTCTATCTGCCTGCCAGACCAGGAAAAAATACTGAGATTAGCATGGTTACTTATTGTAACAGCTCTTAAGACAATAAAAGGGTTTCAAAGGCAAGATAATCGATATCATCGCACCGGGTTTTATCCCATATGGCTTGGTATCTTTATACTGGGCGCGAAAGCTGTAGCTCCAGTGACGATCCCCAGGATTCTCGCGAGAAAACTGCACTCGTCAACCGATCGACGCAGCCCAGAATCGAACACTTGACATTCGAAGCGGCGGGGCAAGCGTCATAACCACTTCTCCACGGAGAATCCCGTCTTAAGACAATTTGGTGCTGGCATCAGCAGGGAAGATTTGTCAAAGACACAGACGATAGGTGGTTGTGGAGATACATGATCGCCGGAACAGGATAAGATGATGATGATGATCACCGGCATGACGTCTCTGGGAGCGTTCCAGTTGAAAACAGCTTATAGGAAAAGTTGTTTTAGTTGCCATGTGATATATTGTTATGCTGTGTTTATGTTTGTGTGTGTGTGTGTGTGTGTATGTGTGTGTGTGTGTGTGTGTGTGTGTGAGAGAGAGAGAGAGAGAGAGAGAGAGAGAGAGAGAGAGAGAGAGAGAGAGAGAGAATCGAAAAGTCGGTAGTCCTGTGTGTCGTATTGTACGCGTTTGTGTGTAGTTTATCTTATTTTATTTTATTATTCATTTTATATATTTATTGAGTGCTTCTGATTTCGGATTTTCACCTGTATTTCGCGATACGATGGATCTCCTTGTAAGGTATGTGCAACGTTGTTGATGTTTAGTACGTTTCTTCTCGCAGGGGTTTTATATACCTATTTGTTTCCAATTCATATTTGTTATATCCTGCTGCAGCCGCTGCTTTTTCTGTCTATTCCACAACATTACATTGTACTATTCATAGAAATTGTAAAACACAAAATTACATTGTACGATGCATTGGACATGGTTAAACACAAGATTGCATTCTACTGTACACAGAACATGCTAAACCACAACATTACAATGGACTAAAAACAGAAGATGGTAAAACGCAATATTATATTGTGTTATACACAGAACATGGTAAAACACAACATGAGTTGAGTTGAGTTGAGTTGAGTTAAGAACCGACATCACTGCACTCAGGACATTCCCATATGTGCTCCGTCCCCTCGTTCAACAGCCAGCGAAGAGTCATACTACTAATCGTTCCCACAGCTATCTGATTAAAAGTTATCCTGGTCTTCCTACTCGCAATATTACATTGCATTATACAAAGTAAAGTAGCGAGTAAGCAAAGTACCCATTAAATGCCTTTGGCACTTTTAGCATTGCACTATACAAAGTAAAGTAGTGAATAAGCAAAGTACCCATTAAATGCCTTTGGCACTTTGAGCATTTAGTGCAGTGGTTCTCAACCGGTAGGGAATCCCCCCCCCCCCCCCCCCCCCCCCCCAGGGGGAATTTTAGGGTTTCCAGGGGGGATTTAGGATTATTTCAAAATCCCGTTAATACAAGAACTGATTACATGATATTGTTTTTCACTTCACGTTTTTGCTGTACGGTTCTGTACGTCTCACCCTTCTAAAATTCATTTTATAAAGTAAGTAGACCCTCAAATCATGTTTTATGTGAACGTCTAGACTTGTTTTAGTATGTGCTATTAAATTTAGCTTCCATTATTACGTATACTGTGTAGGGGCGGGGGCGGGATTTTTAGGTAAGAAAAACGAAAAGGGGGGTGGGGGAAATGACGTTCTAAAAATATGGTGAAGGAGGGAACGGGCCAAATTTTTAGGTCGGAATTACGAAAGGGGGGGGGGGGGGTGAAGGGAATATGGTGAAGGGGGGCATGGACCAAAAAAGGTTGAGAACCACTGATTTAGTGCAAGACCTATATTTGTATAGACCAACCGGTACTAGGTAATTCATGTGATGTCGTATCACTTCGGCAGCCTCTACTTGTCAATACATGTCCCATTTTAATCGACATAAACCTGGTAACCGAGATCTATGTTAATATTTCGCCTCGATGGATCCCCGAACCCCAGACCATCATGCCACCAGGCCAGCATCTAGCCATTTTGATATCATTATTCCCCGTACTAACTAGAATGAGCAGCTGAATTCAACACGGCACGGCGACAAAAACATCACCAACAGCAAACTCTGTCACCAAGAACACAAACATATGCGTGAGCACTGACCCGGATCCCCAGCTGCATGTGAGCGGTCTGTAGCAGCAGTGCAGGATATCTGCCCTTGATTGTCTTCAGCTTGCTGAGATCTTCACTCAGCAGCACCCCACTGGCGTAGTGACACAGCTGACTGCCGTCCCCGATCAGCACATCCAGGTACCTGGCCCTACAAGTTGATGTATGGAAGATGCTGAATATTGTGTTGGCTCTCTTTGAACTCAAGCGTAGTCCATACACGTGCTACTCCTTCTTGGGCACTGGATTGATTTTTGCATGTGGATTAACTTTCTCTGCTATCCAATGTCCCTCGCTATCAGCCGAACCCACTTCGATTTATGAGGCATTTCTAATTTACGTCTCCAGGTCTAGAATGAGAAGTCAACATTTTAGTCCAACTAGCCGGCTGCAGGGTTGAACCTGCCATCTCGGCATCAACATACCGGAAGTTTAAGAGCGAGCACTCTTATTAATTCGTTCATGCTGATCTCTGAATACTGAATTTAAGAATCTCCATCACTGCACTAGGTACATTGCCACATATGCCCCTCAACATTCTTCACAAACCATCCCAGAGCCTCCGTGCTGATTATTGTGCGAAGTTGTGGTGTCCTCTTCAGGCTCGGAAAGTGTTGGTTCACTCCCAGTCGTAGGGGTAGGAATTTTTCCCGAGGATAGTTGCTATCTAATAATAAGACAGCAATAGGAGGTCACCGGTCTCTGTGGCTAAGGGCTTGCGAACGCGGTTTGTGAGTCCGTATACCCGGGTTCGAAACACGACGGTGCTGGTTTTTTCGAAAAAGGTATAAGGGCCGGTCGTTCAGAAAGCAATGGCAAACTACTGAACGTAACACGTGCCTAGTACATCAACAGCAGCTGAAAATGCTGGTGTTGACTGCAACGTCCCGTAAGGGATACGCAACCAAAAAAAATAGGAGGTCTGGTGTGCACGTAAAAATTCCACGACAGAGTGAAAGTAGCAAAGAGCAGGCCATAAAGCCCCTGCTGTGGCAACACTTTAAGTAAAAGCAAATCGGCCCATATGTAGATAGAATACGTTACCTTGGATGGAATCTGTCTGGAGGAAGCAAACCTTGCACACATGTAACATGACAACCATGACGCTCTTCACCACCTCCATAACGGATCACGTTATTAAACAGTGGCTAGCAGGCTTGTCCGTTGGCCTGTTGGTCATGTGTTCGAATACCCTGCCAGTCTAGGATATTCTTTATACTACTAGTCTGGGCTCCAGAAAAATGGGTACTAGAAATATTTCGGGAAGAAAAGTCGCCCGGTGTAATATTGACTACAGCTGAGTTAAGTTGTGTCAAGAACAGACATCACAGCGCTCGGAACATTCCCAGACACGCTCCCTCATCATCTTCAACAACCAGCGAAAAGTACCAATGCTAATGATACAGCTAGCGGTCTGATTATGTATCCATCTGGCTTTCCTCGGAGAACTGAGTAATTGTTATTGGCTACCAGCTGTCGAGTGCCTATTGGTCAATAAACATATTTGGTAAATGCCATATATCATCACTGCTTATGGCGTGAGAAGGGTTCCTTGACTTTACTCTCACTTACCATTCTTGACTTTTCTTCGCGTCTTAGAATCTGACCTAGCAATTAAATCCTATAATACTCTTCTATAACTTTAAGACATGCTGGAGTATGTCGTCAAAGCAAGAAGGCTGAAGGGAAGTGAGACATCGGGAGGCCAAGAGATAAGTTGCGTAACAGTTTGGCCTCATAGGAAGGAGGAACGATGGCATCAGAAATGATTAGAAGCACGAGAGGCAGAGGGCTGTGGACATATATGATCACCAACGTCACACGGCGAAGATTATAAGAACAAACAAAACTTTAAGAAGTCGTCTTTTTTTCTCCTGTTTCCCGTAATACTTTCGTGTATAGTGTCTTATTCTATAGTGGAAGCAGTATAGAATAAACTATGTCCAATGAAGCATACCTTGAATGAATAAAATCAGCCAGGAAACTGGTTGATACATCACATATTAGAATCATTCTTAAGTCTCCTGCGTGGACTGGTTAAGGGATCTGCCTCATGCTCCGATTGTCCTGTTGTTGTTGTTGTTGTTGTTGTTGTTGTTGTTGTTGTTGTTGTTGTTGTTGTTTTAAACTTCGTCATTCGGTTCACGAGCGCAGTTTGTTCATATTATTTTTCGGACAACACTGAGTCACTATTTTGATCACTTGAAACGTCACGAAAGTTTGGAGAGAACAATAATGGAGGGGTATACGCTTGGGAAGAGAGGAAGAAGAAGGCCAAAGAGAAGATGGGTGCAGGATGTGGCGGATGATCTCCAGATGGGTGTATCGGACGCGGGACATCTTGTTTATGATCGAGAGGTTTTCCGGAAGGTTGTTATGGGAGCGAGGTTCTGCAAAGACATGCTACTGAATGAATGAATGAATGTATGGTACGTTATATATCTTTTTTATATATCATATGAAGTGTGGAAATGAGTAATACTCAAAACAAAAACAATAAAAACACATAGTCACTGGTATTATTCGAATGTGGAACATCTGTTATCCCCACAGTAATTTCAAATTTAACACGAACTCTTTCTGTTTGCATAACACCGGCTGAAACCGCCTAATTGCCACAGTCTCACTATATTTGAGCATTCGTTTATTGTTCTTCGAATACATTATGACTATAGTTTATGAAGTATTGAGAAATCGACGAAGAGATTGTTTTATTGCCTTTCGGCGATTTGGGACGCAGATGTGTTTCCAAGGCACCAGGACCGGGTTATATACTGGCCAAGACCTATTAACGCGTCCTCGTCGAGCGTCCTGGGCAACAGGTCCCTGAGGGGTTCTGGCTAAAGTCAGTAGGATCGCCGATTCCTCCGAAGTCAGAGAGTGTCTGCCTGTACGGCGAGGAACCACCAGTCTGCACACCAATAAGCCAGACATGGGACAACGGATACTCACGCAAACCTCAGGTCTAGTATGACATCACACTGATGTTGGACAACAGGATGTCTTCATCCGACATACAGGACTTCACGTTGGAGCTCAAGCCAACGAACACAAGCAAGCAAGCATTGCCTTTCAGCTGCAGGGGGATTCCCGAAGACTGATTAACTCTCTTTGCTACCCACACTGGAGACGCATGAAGCTGAAGGATACTTTAAGAAAGGTCGCGGAATGTGTTTGTTTCCCTGTTAGTATTTAGGTCAGCACACTACTGTATATACTTCGTTGTCTTTCCGTTCTTCATATGTAACTTGCTCTTGCTGTTATACTCCTTCTTTTATACTGCTCTATTTCCCCACAACATGACATATTTAGAAGTAATAACTTTGGCATAATTTCTAGTAGTTATACTCATTACATCACAGGACTTCTATTCGAATCTAAAGTCAGTACTTACCTGTTGCGCTCTGTGCCACCCAGCTTCATTGACCGCAGGCAGTTATCGATGGTGTTAATGGACTCATCAACTGCAACAACATCGACATATATAACGTAAAGTGTTCACCAAATAATCAACTTCAACAACATCAACATCTACACAGCAAATTGCTCACCCATCAGTTTATTTTTTCACATCGCACATTTATTTCCCAGAATGTATTAACCGGGGTCGACTTGGCAACCTAGGTAATTCTTTTTTCTTTTTTTTTAAAATCCCCTTCTCATCTCATCTCATCATTATCTCATCTCATCTCATCCTATCTCATGTTATCATCACCTCATCATCATCTGATCTCATCATCATCTCATCTCATCATAATCTCATCTCATCATCATCTCATCTCATGATCATCTCATTATATCGTCACCTCATCTCATCTCATCGTGTATTTCTTGTACTTCGAGGTGAAGCATAAACAGCGGGAGAGTGCCCGTTAACGAGCTTCATATATCGAGATTCCCGCGGACTCTGTTATTCTTTCTGTCCATTGTTTACGTGGCTTGTAATCCCCGTCTGGAGGAAATTCAAACACACGACCGCCAAGCTGGCAGGCAAGAATGCTAGCCACTGCGCCACCTGCCTCTCTTCTATCTCCATACATTAACATCAATAAAGTAAAGAACCATTTACAAGTCATAGCCGCAACGGTCATCCGATGCTGGACCCATATTTCCAGAGATCCATCGGCACTCAGTGAGTGAAGTGGTCAGTGTCACACCGGCGTCCCTGACTCTCCACACCATTTTCTGATACTGAATTTACTCTTGGTCAACCAAATGTAGATATAATCTGTTACCTTGGGTGGAATCCATCTAGAGGAAGCAATCTGCCAAAACGTAGATAGAATCCGTTATCTTCCAATTTTAAACATATGATGAGGATTTAAACCCATGAGCATCTGGCCGGTAGGCGAAGGGCTAGCTACTACTCTATCGCGGATCCCATTACCCATAACGTAGCGATCGACCCGAACCCTAAGTTGATTTACTAGACAATTAAGGTCAGTAGTTTGCTAATTGTTTTCTGAACGAGAAGTCAACTTTTTCCCGGGAAGGTTAACTCGATCAATAAATGCCCGAAGATGTCGGATGTGTCGGCCGAAAGGTGTAAATATCGCAGCTATGCTGTGAACAGTCACAACGCAATTATGCCCATAACAATATCCCGGACGAACGCAGCAATAGAAGAAGTAAACAGTTAAATGCAAATGGACGATAATTGATTTGAACCCACTACCCGACCGTCAGCGCAAGGGAAGTTTAAGCTCAAGAGCATTAAACATCGCGACCACGCTGACCTCTAAAGGGAAGTTTAAGCTCAAGAGCATTAAACATCGCGGCCACGCTGACCTCTATCTCCATATACTAACATATAATTTTTTTTTATGTTACACATCCTTTGCACAGGAACTGGAGACATTTCCTGTTCAGTCGCTTTGTTGGAATCAAACACGCGGATTTCATGAAACATGTAACCAATCCACAACAAGGATATAGATGAGAAACGTGTATATATTAATACTGTCATGTAGTTTTATATTTTCATTTAGTTGTATCGGTGTGTGGGAGTCTCCGTGGCGAAGTGGTCAAGCCGTCTCACTCGGGTTCCGAAGGTTGTGGGTTCGATACCGGGTAGCGTCCTTCGGTTCACGAGTGCATTTTTTGAGACTCTTGGGGGTCGTCACTAGAGCTATGGAGTTCGTGCATTGTGCGACGCTTTCGGAAGTCCGCTGCGGAAAGAGAATGAACCATATGGGATAAAATCCCTGTGCAATGAAGTCGACTCTGTCGACTTTTAAGCGACATTTTTTGTTGTATCGGTGTGTGCTTGTTGTTTCTGTGCTGATGAAGGCTTTGGACGCAACGTTCATTTTATTACTTGTGATTGTGTTCTAGTAGAGCTTACCATCTACTTGTTGTTGTTGTTGTTGTTGTTGTTGTTGTAGGTGATTGATTAGTATCTGTTTGCAGGACGTTGTGTTCAATCCCAGCAAATACGTACAGCAGCTTGGAATTTTCTTTCTGAACAAGAAAATATTACTAATAAATTAGGAACAGCCTCATAAAATACCAGCAAATATTCCTTTCCCAGGTTCCATGAGAATGGAGGCCTGTCGGCGGAGTTGATCTTCCTGGTTTCTCGTCAAGGAGTCGATGAACGTGCTCACCACAGCCTGCGTTTTAATTGTCGCCTGCTTCGACTTTCCCGTCGTTTTCCGGCCGACCTTGACGGTGTCTTTGGACCTGAGGGGCTGGGCCTTTTTGGTTGCCGGCATTATTACTGGGTTTAGGTTCAAGGTCAAGTGAAAACAAACTAGGCACGGCTCAGTATGTACTGCTCCACCGACGTGGAGTTGTGTGCAACACCTCCACTTGAACACCTGAAAATGCAGTATGGTGTAGCGGTAATTTCAGTGGCAGTAGCAGGAGTAGAAGGAGTGGCAGTGGTAGTAGCAGGAGTAGTAGGGGCAGAATTAGTCGCTGGAGTAGTGATAGTGGTAGTGATGTTGGTAGTGGCAGTGGTGGTGGTAGTGGCAGTGGTGGTGGTAGTGGCAGTGCTAGTGGTAGTGACAGTGGGAGTGGCAGTGGTGGTGGTGGTGGCAGTGGTGGTGGTAGTGAAAACGGTAGTGCTAGTGGTAGTGACAGTGGGAGTGGCAGTGGTAGTGACAGTGGTAGTGGTAGTGGTAATGATAGTGGCAGTGGCTGTGGTAGTTGTAGAGGTAGTGGCAGTGGTAGTGGCAGTGGTAGTGAAAATGGTAGTGGTAGCGGTAGTGACAGTAGTAGTGGTAGTGAAAATGGTAGTGGTAGCGGTAGTGACAGTAGTAGTGGTAGTGAAAATGCTAGTGGTAGTGGCAGTTGCAGTGGCTGTGCAGCAGCAGTAGCAGTTATAGTAGCAGGAGTTGCAGGAGCAGCAATAATAGTAGTAGAAGCAGTAATAGTAGTAATAGCAGTAATAGCAGTAGTAGTAGAAGTAACAGAAGTAATAGTAGTAATAGCAGTATTAATAACAGTAATAGCAGTAATAATATCAGTAATAGCAGCAGTAGTAGCAGTAATAGCAGTAATAGCAGTAATAGAAGTAGTAGTAGCAGTAATAGTAGTAGTAGTAGCAGTAATAGTAGTAATAGCAGTAATAGCAGTAGTAGTAGCAGTAATAGTAGTAATAGCAGTAATAGCAGTAGTAGTAGCAGTAGTAGTAGCAGTAATAGAAGTAGTAGTAGCAGTAATAGTAGTAATAGTAGTAATAGAAGTAATAGCAGAAGTAGAAGCAGTAATAGTAGTAATAGCAGTAGTAGTAGCAGTAATAGCAGTAGTAGTAATAATAGTAGTAATAGCAGTAGTAGTAGCAGTAATAGTAGTAATAGCAGTAGTAGTAGCAGTAATAGTAGTAATAGTAGTAATAGAAGTAGTAGTAGCAGTAATAGTAGTAATAGTAGTAATAGTAGTAATAGTAGTAATAGAAGTAGTAGTAGCAGTAATAGTAGTAATAGTAGTAATAGTAGTAATAGTAGTAATAGAAGTAGTAGTAGCAGTAATAGTAGTAATAGTAGTAATAGTAGTAATAGTAGTAATAGAAGTAGTAGTAGCAGTAATAGTAGTAATAGTAGTAATAGTAGTAATAGTAGTAATAGAAGTAGTAGTAGCAGTAATAGTAGTAATAGTAGTAATAGTAGTAATAGTAGTAATAGAAGTAGTAGTAGCAGTAATAGTAGTAATAGTAGTAATAGTAGTAATAGTAGTAATAGTAGTAATAGTAGTAATAGAAGTAATAGCAGAAGTAGAAGCAGTAATAGTAGTAATAGCAGTAGTAGTAGCAGTAATAGCAGTAGTAGTAGCAGTGATAGTAGTAATAGCAGTAGTAGTAGCAGTAATAGTAGTAGTAGTAGCAGTAGTAGTAGTAGTAATAGTAGTAGTAGTAGCAGTAATAGTAGTAATAGTAGTAGTAGTAGCAGTAATAGTAGTAATAGCAGTAGTAGTAGTAATAGTAGTAATAGTAGTAATAGAAGTAGTAGTAGCAGTAATAGTAGTAATAGTAGTAATAGAAGTAATAGCAGAAGTAGAAGCAGTAATAGTAGTAATAGCAGTAGTAGTAGCAGTAATAGCAGTAGTAGTAGCAGTGATAGTAGTAATAGCAGTAGTAGTAGCAGTAATAGTAGTAGTAGTAGCAGTAGTAGTAGTAGTAATAGTAGTAGTAGTAGCAGTAATAGTAGTAATAGCAGTAGTAGTAGCAGTAATAGTAGTAGTAGTAGCAGTGATAGTAGTAATAGCAGTAATAGCAGTAGTAGTAGCAGTAATAGTAGTAATAGTAGTAATAGCAGTAGTAGTAGCAGTAATAGCAGTAGTAGCAGCAGTAGTAGTAGTAGCAGTAATAGTAGTAATAGCAGTAGTAGTAGCAGTAATAGCAGTAGTAGTAGCAGTAATAGCAGTAGTAGTAGCAGTAATAGTAGTAATAGCAGTAGTAGTAGCAGTAATAGCAGTAGTAGTAATAATAGTAGTAATAGCAGTAGTAGTAGCAGTAATAGTAGTAATAGCAGTAGTAGTAGCAGTAATAGCAGTAGTAGTAGCAGTAATAGTTGTAATAGCAGTAGTAGTAGCAGTAGTAGTAGCAGTAGTAGTAGTAGTGATAGTAGTAGTAGCAGTAACATTAGTACAGTAACATTAGTAGTAGCAGCATCAGCAGCAGTGGTCGTAGTAGTCGTAGTAGTAGTAGTAGCAGCAGCAGGAGGAGTAGTAGTAGTAGTAGTAGTAGTAGTAGTAGTAGTAGTAGTAGTAGTAGTAGTAGTAGTAGTAGTCGTAGTAGTAGTAGTAGTAGTTGTTGTTGTTGTTGTTGTTGTTGTTGTTGTTGTTGTTGTAGCAGTAGTAAGCTGACCACATCACGGCAGAGATTAAACAGTATTAACATTTGTAGTAACACTGTTGAACACATACATCTTTCTGTGGCAACATGTGGGCGGAGTCATGAACAATGTCGCCATCATTAAAGAAACAAATTGAAGCTCAAATACTGAAGACAAGTTCTTAGAATATCGTGGACCAAGACGAAGAAAAATATTGAAAGTCTACCAGATCTGAACATGTTGAACACATACATCTGTCTGTGGCAACATATGGGCGTGGGTCGTGAACAATGTTGCCATCATTAAAGAAACAAATTGAAGCTCAAATACTGAAGACAAGCTCTTAGAATATCGTGGACCAAGACATAGAAAAATATTGAAAGTCTACCAGATCTGATCCTGGAAGAACACTGAATCATGAACAGTTTCATGTCTCGGACACTGAAATACTGTGGTCATATAAAAAGTCACATCTGCTGGGGGAGATCGGTGATGGGAGGCGTGGTTCCTGGTAGAGGTGACAGGGTTCAACCAGCACGAAGATGGACACAGGACAGTGCGGACATCTTTGACATGAAGGTGCAGGAGGCGGGAGAAATAACAAAATATCAAGAAGCTTTTGCGAACCGCCGTGATGAGATACACTTCTGCAGACGCGCCATAATGAGATAAACTTCTGGCGATACGCCGTGATGAGATAAACTTCTCGTGATATGATGAGTTGAGATAAACTTCTGTTGGTGCGCTGTGGTGAGATAAACGTCTGTTGATGCGATGTGGTGAGATAAACTTCTGGCGACGCGCCGAGATGAGATACATTTCTGGTGACACGCCGTGATGAGATAAAATTCTGGTGACGTGCCGTGATGAGATAAACTTCTGGTGATGCACCATGATGAGATAAACCTCTGGCGACGCGCCGTGATGAGATAAACTTCTGGTAATGCACAGTGATGAGATAAACTGCTGGCGATGCGCCGTGATGAGATAAACTTCTGGCGATGCACCGTGACGAGATATACTTCTGGCGACGCGCTGTGATGAGATAAACTTCTGGCGATGCACCGCGATGAGATAAACTTCTGGCGACGCATCTTGATGAGATCGACTTGTGAAAAGGACCTGATACATGCTGATGTTATGAGGAGAAATACATTATAAAACTTATTTACAACTGGGAAAATTAATGGGGGAGAGCACGGGGAGGGCAGAGAGAACAATACCCGGATGGCTTGACCACGTGACACAATCTAAACATAAGAACAGAGATGATTCAGGATTGGCGATCTTGTCAGATGCTTATAGACATGGTAGACGATGTTGATGAATGATTATTTCATCATCAACATCAATTGCCATGTCAGCTGGCGTAGGCGTTCATGTCTCTCCACATATCTCCGTCTTTGGTGTTATGGATCAAATCTGCTGCTTAGACGCAGAGGTGTTTCCAAGGCACCAGGGCCGGGTTATATACTGGCCAAACCTATTGACGCGTCCTCGTCGAGCGTCCTGAGCAACAGGTCCCTTCGGGGTCCTGGCTAAAGTCAATAGGATCGCTGATTCCTCCGAAGTCGGAGAGTGTCTGCCTGTACGGCGAGGAACCACCAGTCTGCACCCAATAAGCCAGACATGGGACAACGGATACTCACACAAACCTCAGGTCCTGTATGACATCACACTGATGTTGGACAACAGGATGCCTTCATCCGACATACAGGACTTCGCGTTGGAGCTCAAGCCAACGAACACAAGCAAGCAAGCAAGCAAATCTGCTGCTGATAATTCTCCATCTATCCATCATCATTTCTCTTGGACGGCCTCTGCCTCTCTTCCCTCGATCTTTTCAGTTGTTTCCTGTTTTCCGATGTATCTTTTCTCATCACATGACCTAAGAAAGTTGGTTGTCTCATTCTTATTGTTGTATGTAATGTTCTAGTTTGATTAGCCTCTTTCAGGCAGTCGTTGTTAGTTATTCAGAAAATCTTGGGAAAATAATGTGGTGGTTTCCCCTTATCTTTCACATCCACATCGGGCTCTTTTACCTCTGCTTTCGATAGCCATTTCCGGCTGTCAGGACAAGTGAGTGCCCTGCTCAGCTGCAGAGTTGTCCACTTATTCGGGTGGATACTTGGTCCCTAGGACTGCGTTAGCCGCACCGTGGTGTGTTTCCCATTCTCTACCACTAGGAGATGCAGCTGGGATTTTCTCTTCCTAAAATTATGGTCTATGATGGCCAAAGCTCCCCAGTACTTTTAGAGAAATAGTTATTTACCTAATATTAATCTGATTCGTACAGCTTTGGTTATAAACATGAATATGTCAACAACAACAAAAATATCATTGAACACGATCTTATTAAAATTTTTGACTTTTAAAATTGGTCTTCCTTTTTGACTAAAATATTGACTTTTTTTTCTTCTTTCTGATGCGTCGTTAGCAAAAATACTTGCTCTGTTCTGCATGGTTTCCAATACAATTGAGATAACTGTCTGTGCATATTGGCCCCCTTATTTGTCGTCATTACATTAATGGCAATCTGCTCAACGTAAAATTATCCTTGTAAATAAGAGAAGTAGGGATATAACAGCAGGATATAACAACAGGAAATAAAAACAGGTACATAAATGTAATACCCACGAAAAAGTGACAGATACTAGACCAGTTAGTTAGTTAGTTAGTTAGTCGCAGTTCCAACTTCACAGCAACGGGTCGTCCCCATTATGCTCCGTTCCTGTGCCAGTGAATATCACACAAAACGCTCCCCATTGCCCAATGTGAAAAGTGGAAAAGACAGGAGTCTCGACAAACAACAGCCCGCACAGACACACTGTGCATAATGCCGCCACCAGAATGTCAACACACTAGTCCCCCCACGAAACACCCTGTTCATCTCTGATGGAATCGGCAGTATTTTCCTATCTGGATGTTTCCTAGATGGTCACCCACACAGTCCACGAAAATACAGTTCATCGTCAATGGCAGTGGCAGTCAACCACAAGCCCAGCAGCCACGCATTTCTGCATAAGGCAAAAACCGGTCAACTCTGGGACATAGCCATCTGCCATCAATTCGAACATGCAGTCACGTTCCAAAGAAACTCAGGCAGATTCAAAAAGCATTTCACACGAAACTCACAGCTCACAGTGTCGCGCCACGCACTCACTCAGTAGCAGGGCGACGGAACCATCAAGCCTCCTTAGTCGCCTCTTACGACTTGCGTGGTAGGCTACAGTGTTGCTATTCTTTGCTTCCCTTATGGGCCCCGGTAACACACGGGAGAGATACTAGACCAGTGGTTATCAACCGGTGGGGAAGTTTAGGGTTTCCATGGGGGGGGGGGGGGGGGGGGAATTAAGATTATTTCAAGATCGCGTTAATACAAGAACCGATTACTTGATATTGTTTTTCCCTTCATACTGTACGGTTTTGTACGTCTCACCCTTCTAAAATTCAATTTATAAAATAAGTAGACCCACAAATCATGTTTTATGAGGACGTCTAGACTTGTTTTAGTATGTGCTATTACATTTAGCTTCCATTATTACGCACACTGTGTAGGGGTGGGGCGGGATTTTTAGGTAGGAAATACGAAAAGGGGGGGGGGGGATGACGTTCTGAAAATATGGTGAAGGGGGGCATGGGCCAAAAAAGGTTGAGAACCACTGTACTAGACACAATCCACTGTACACTATGTCTGTGTTTAGTATCTGACAGATACTAGACACAATCCAGTGTACACTCTCTCTGTGTTTAGTCTGACAGATACTAAACACAATCCAATGTATACACTACAGTCCTACTCTCTCTGTGTTTAGTCTGACAGATACTAAACACAATCCAATGTATACACTACAGTCCTACTCTCTCTGAGTTTAGTCTGACAGATACTAAACACAATCCAATGTATACACTACAGTCCTACTCTCTCTGTGTTTAGTCTGACAGATACTAAACACAATCCAATGTATACACTACAGTCCTACTCTCTCTGTGTTTAGTCTGACAGATACTAAACACAATCCAATGTATACACTACAGTCCTACTCTCTCTGAGTTTAGTCTGACAGATACTAAACACAATCCAATGTATACACTACAGTCCTACTCTCTCTGTGTTTAGTATCTCTCACGTTTTCGCAGTAGTTACACCAACCTGGTTTTTTTTTTTTACCATAGCCGAGTAAATAACAGAGAATAAATAATGCTGGGTTGATTGTGACGTGCTGTAAAGGACGCACAACTAACTAGTAATTACATAAGAACCAACCTAAGATGAGACCCATGTTTGAGTCAGGAGAGACGTCTGTCATCATAGACGCGACATAATTTGCATGTTATAATAAAGGCGCATTTTCTGATTACGTAGACATCAACATTACCAGGAAGGAAGTCCTCCCCGGAACATCGCTTTCGGTACATCCCGCTCGATAAAGTTTTCGTCACCATTCTGATGACGTCATTTTGACAAAATATTTATTTGTTTATATGTGTATCGCTTCATTCATTCATTCATTCATTCATTCATTCGTTTATCATGTGCCATGCCGATACGAGTGGGCGGACATGATTCGACGTCTCACTCGATCACCAGAGTCGTGGATCAGCTCAGTGTTCTTGTCTCGACCATACCACGTGGTCAATCCGTCCAGGTATTTACTTCTCTGCCTTCCCCTTGTTCTCTTTCCCTCGATCTTGCTAGTTGTCACCAAGTTCTCCGAATTATTTTTTCTCATAACGTGACCAAAAAATGTTGACAGTCTACGTCTAATTTCTCTAATCAGTTTACGATTTTCATTTCTTTCTTGCAGGTCTTGGTCATTGGTTTTTCTGTCTGTCCATGGTATGCTTTGCATTTTTATAAGAAACCATATTTTCACAACCATCAAATCATTTTCATCTTGTCTGCTCACTGTCCACGCTTCACATCCATACAAATGTATAGGTTCTACGTAGAACCTCAACACTCTGTTTCTCGTTGCAATGGACATCTTTTGATTGGTCAATATATTTTTTCATCTTGCAAAAGGTTACCTTCGCCATGGCGATTCTTGTTCTAATCTCTTCAAGGCATCTCCCATGAGATGTTATGACTGTTTCGAGATAATTGTACCGATTCACTTGTTTAAGAATATTCTCATTTACTTGTATATTACATTTTTTTATCTCCTTCTTCGTGAGAAACACACAGACCTAATCGAATACTGGCGATCGTGTGACATGGCAAATCACAACAGCCCAAGATTATTGCTGTGGGACAGTGTAGTAATATATATATATATACCTAGGTGGATTTAGACTTAGATGGATAGGACACGTTAGGAGGATGGATGATGGTAGAATACCAAAGGACATCTTTTTTGGTGAATTACAGACGGGTAGGAGATCTCAGGGTCGGCCTCTACTACGATACAAAGATGTGTGTAAGCGGGACATGATTGATACAGGCATTGATAATGCACAATGGGAGCACGTCGCCGCTGAACGTGTTGCATGGAGGGCAACTATCAGAAATGGAATAAAGACAAAGGAGAAAATGATTGCAGATAAAGCACACACAGAGCGTGAGAGACGTAAGCTGGTGCAAAATGGTGGAAATGACCATGTTTTCACATGCACCTACTGTGGGCAAACATTTGCAGCAAGAATTGGACCTTACCAGCCACACTCGCCACCGCCATGGATCGTAGTTATTGCCATATGACAGTTATTAAGCCTTTTTGAAGCACAATGTACCAAACTATCGTCTGTCAAGACGGAAAGGTGCCAATATATATATATATATATATATATATATATATATATATATATATATATATATATATATATATATATATATATATATATATATATATATATATATATATATATATATATAAATGAGCCATGCCGGAAAGCGTGGGCGGTCATGACTCGCCATTTCACTCGATCACCAGTGTCGTGGATCAGCTCAGTGTTCCTGTCTCGTCCATGCCATGTGGCCAAGCCATCCAGGTATTTTCCTCTCGTTCTTCCTCTTGGTCTGTTCCCTTCGATCTTGCCAGTTGTGACCAAGTTCTCCAATCCATTTCTTCTCATAACACGTCCAAAAAATTTTGACTGTCTACGTCTAATTTCTCTAATCAGTTTACGATGTTCATATATATATATATATATATATATATATATATATATATATATATATATAATATATATATATATATATATATATATTTGGCACCTTGCCGTCTTGACAGACGATATTTTGTTACATTGTGATTCAAAAAGGCATAATAATTACAACCCATAGCTGTAGCCAATGTGAATGATCAAACCAATTCGGGCTGTAAATGTTAGTCCACAGTGGATGCGTGTGAACACATGGTCATTTTCACCTTCACGTACCATCTTACGTCTCAAGCGCTCAATGTGTGACTTATCTGCAAATACGTTCTCCTTTGTTTTTATTACATTTATAAAAAAATATTTTCCATTCATGCTACACGTTCGACGGCGACTTGCTCCCATTGTCCATATATCAATGCCTGTATCAATCATGTCCCGCTTACACACATCTTTGCATCGTAGTAGAGGCCAACCCTGAGATCTCTTACCCATCTGTAAATTACCACACACAAAAGATGTCCTTTGGTATTCTACCATCATCCATCTCCCTAATGTGTCCTATCCATCTATGTCTACAAAGACTGAGCACGGAACAAACCGTCACACAATCTTATCTTTCCAATACTTCATCATTTTGTGATTTTATCTTGCCACTTAATACCATAATTTCTTCGCAGACACAGCATATGAAAGCTGTTTAAACGTTTCTCTTGGTGTGAATAAGTTGGCCAGGCTTCACTGCCAAAGAGAAGAGTACTAAGACACAGGCTTGATAGACAAGGACTTTTGTGTTGGCAGTAAGCTTCATGTTCTCCAAGACTTTTTTGCTAACATGTCCATTGTGGTTGCTTCCTTATTAATCCTGATTTTGATTTCCTGATCTAATGAAGATATTAATATTGATGGGAAAGATCTAAGAATAATTTTACTGGAACCAAGTAGCAGCAATTAAAATTGGAAATAAGGAAGGAAATTGTGAAAAAATAATCATTGGAGTACTACTACAAGGACGTGTTTTGTCACTAGATCTCTTCTCCTTCTATAGTGAAGTAATAATGAGAGAGATCAAAGAGAAACCGGGAATAACATTCGGAGGTTATTATATAAACAATAAATGCTATGCAGATGGCACAGTATTGATGACGGATAATGCAAAAGATCTACAACAATTGTTGGACATTGTCGTAACAGAGAGTGCAAAGAAAGGACTCTCCTTGAATATCAAGAAAACAGTTACAGTGGTTATATCAAAGAAAAAGGTGACACCCAAATGTGAAGTAGAGATAGAAGGGAAAATTCTTCACTAAGTGAATAGTTTTAAATACCTAGGGGCACTTATATCATCAGACGGAAGATGCACAACAGATATTAAGAGCAGAATAGTTCAAGCAAAGGCTGCATTTAAGAACATTAAGACAATCTTATGCAATAAGTCACTATCATTTACTGTAAGAAAGAGAGTGCTGAAGTGCTATATAGAACCTGTTTCGCTGTATGGCTGTGAATCTTGAAATGCAAATGAACAAATAAGGCAGAGATTGGAAGCGACAGAAATGTGGTTCCTGAGACGAATGTTGTGAATAAAACACGTACCACCCACACACACCCCACCACCCACATATACCCCACCCACACACATCCGCCGCCCACACAAACTTCCCACCCACATACACACACATCCCCCACTCACACACTCATTACTCACACACATCCACCCACTCACGTACTCATCCATCATCCACTCACACCCACACATCCACCACCCACCCATCAAGAAATGTATCTCCCATCTACCCACCCACCCACCCACACACACCCTAACCACCCAGCCAAACACACAGCCACCATCCTCACATACATCCTTCATCCACCCGCACATCCCACACCTCCCCCACCCACCCCTCACACATCTCCCCTCCCACACAACATCCACCCATAAATACATTCCCCCACCCACACCCCACATGAATTCTCCATACACATCCCCGCCCACACATCTCTCCCTCACACACATACATCTCCCCACCCACCCACACATCCCCCACCTACAAACACCCTCACCACCTACACATAACTCTCTACCCACTCACATTTACCTCATCCACACTCACACACTCCCACCAACACAGACATATCCTATTCACAGACACCCCCATACCCATCCTTCACGCCCATCACACACCCATCCCCCAACCTACACACATCTCCCACACACGCATTCACCCTACCCACACCCCCAACCCACCAACACCCACACACTCCCAATGATCCTCCCAAATATCCCCACCCAAGCACACATCCCTCACACACACACATACATCCCCCACTTACCACACATCCCTTCACCCATCCACACATCACCCATCAACCCACACATATCCCCCACACACAACCCCTCCACAAATATATTCCAAACACCCACACACACACACACACACACACACATACACACATACACACACATCCCTCACATACACACCCACACACACATCCTCACATGATGCCTCACATGATGCGTCACATGAGAAACGATGCAGATGGATTGAAAACGGTGGCATTGAGAAATATTATCAGCAGAGTTGATCCAGAACACCAAAGGCCGAGATCTGTGAAACATCTACGCCAGCTGACAAGCCACGTGATGATGATGAGTTATTAGTGTTTCCGGTTGGTTATTAACTCGACCGGTGTAGAAAGAAAAACTAGGCACAAACAAATGTTGAAGTATGCTCCGCCTGACCTTTGCTTAGTTTCAAGTTAAAGCGGCAAGACCTGCATGACTAAATCCCCTGTTCAGTGAACCGTCTCAATGTTTGAAGTGTCAATGACTCTAAAATTAGATACGCCCCTAAACGATATGCTCCCGAGGACAGATCATATACTCGTCTCCAACTGGCAGGAATTTGTCAGCGCCTGTGAATCCATCAAAGACCTGGTCAAAATAGAGCTACAGAACTCGCTGGGCTTTTATTGCCATGAAAGGACTGCAGTTGAGTTATTAAAATGCCCATCAATGACGTCCCACGGAAGAGATCCACAACAATGGAAACCTACCAC
>JACEFZ010017199.1:0-30000 GCA_014155875.1 Cepaea nemoralis | reverse complement strand
GCTGGGTGAATTGAGACGGTGGCATGGAGGAATACCGTCAACAGAGTTGATCCAGAACACGAACGACCGATATCTGAGGAGAGCCATGAACGCCTACGCCAGCTGGCAGGGCACTTGATGATGATGAGATCAACTCCGATGATAATATTTCTCCATGTCACATTCTCAGTCAAATCAGCAGCATTGGTCTGCCTCTGCTTCTTTTCCCCGTGATATTCCCAGTTGTCAGAATGTTTTCCAATGCCTCTCTTCTCATCACAGGAGCAAAGAAAGCTGTTTATCTCTTTCTTATTGTTGTATATATATTCATAGACACTCATCGGAATTACTTACTCTTATTCATTGCCCCACTTATTGTTATAATTCCCTCGTCTTGACGTTAATCCCCGATGTAAAAGCGAAACGACGCTGCAAAGTAACCTTTCCTAGATGACAGAAATCTTCTTCAGTGGTCAACATCTTGCATGTGTCCTTTCCGGCATGACGGCTCCGTGGCGAATGAGGTTACGGACGCAGTTCGTAATCTCACAGACAGCGTTCGAAACAAGCTGCGGGCGATTTGGCAGCAGACCACCTTACGTTGGTTTGTTTTTTTACGACATGGTATGGATGCCGGTTGTTCAAAAAGCAATGGCGAACATAAACTTGCCGAGTGATGGCTTACACCTAATGATGGGGTTGACTGCGACGTTCTGTAAATGATATGCAACTAACTAACTAACAATTCCGGCATGGGTCACAAACAGACGGCTGGTTTGCTTTAAGCAAGAAATCTTAAAGTTGTCAAATAAAATTCTCCTTAACCAAGCTTCCTTCTGCTGCCGTGATTGGCACCAGCTGCTATCAATCAGGTGTTTCATTTGGGCAGGTGTTCACAGGTAGAAGAATACCACCAGGTCGACAAACTTCTGCACTAGCTTACCGCGGATTACTGTTTCGATTTGCCCGCCCCACCCTGGAGACAAACCACGCGAACTGAATAAACTAACGGTACGTCCTTAGTTGATCTTTTCAGTCCCCATATTCAAAAGTAATATCTCTCAAATATTGCTTTAACGTCAAAATAGTATGAATATAAATGCATATAGCCATAAACAGCGCTATTCGTTTCTGTTAACTGTTCATTATTAACTCTTCAATGGAGAATTTAAACATGTAAAATCGGTGTTTAGAATGGTTAGTTATTCACTACAGTATAGCTACTTCTATTGATAGGAGACACTGGGTTATGCTGCGATCAATTAATGTGTACCCAGTTACAGGAGAAAGTGATCGATACGTCCGTGAAGTTAGAATATCGACTATAGTATCCTGCTCTCCCACGCGGCGGGTATTCAGCCATTTTACTGTCATTATTTGGTGCAGTTAAGTCGCGACCTAAATTATTGCTTTCTGCACTTCCAGGGACAGTCCTGACATTTCCTAAAATCGTTAACATTTAGCAAGGCCTCTGTAGAAAGTAGCTCCCATCATGGCTGGCCGGAAATACTCTTGGCTCCTTGTCAATCCCTCTGCCATGAGGTATTTTCATGCTTAACGCGTCTTTAATTTTCTGTGAGCACCATCGTTCCTTGCCGGTCAAAACTTGTCTCTTCTTCGTGTAGCTATGACTTCCACTACTTTTCGTTCTAAAACACAGCATTCTTGAATATAGTCAAAGTTAGTTAGTAAGTTTTATCCTCATCACACATCAAACCATTCAGTCCATAAGTGCTCGGATCCCATCCTCAGTAAATCCCGCAGCGTGTAGCGGCTAACGACACCAGTTCTGTGTTAGTTTATTAATCTTCTTTGGCTTCCTGCGTAGTGTTCTTGTTTGGCCACACCTCTTTTAACTTGCTTATCTCGCAGTCTGACCACGGTTGTAGATTCACAGTCATCACTTGGTTCTCGCATAAACCTTACTTCTCATAGAGCATTCAGTATACCAACCTGATCCATGGGACGTTCGTTCTCCACGGTTTTCCTTGTGCACCCGCAAAGTCAAAGTGTTTAAGATCACAATGCTGTTTATAAGACATGTTTCCTAAAAGAATATCAGTATTTGTTTCCTACTTTTGCACTTCTAACGAGCTCAATCGAGAACGAAACTCGAGTCTAGTGTTTCCAGTCTGTCGTGGATAAGACCCAAGTTTCGTACCAGAATACGATCGGCGTTTCCAGTAGTGGCTTGTGCTCCATCTTCAAACTTTAATTGTTGGTGTTGTGTAACAGGCTCTTAATGTTGTTCAATCTCTTCATTGCTATTCTTCTGACTTCTTCTAAACCGTCTCCATGTTTGTTAAATAGTATGTTCTACATCTCATCTCATCTCATCTCATCTCATCTCATCTCATCATGTTCCTCTTGTACCTTGCGGTGTTGAGATGAAGTATAAACAGCGGGAGAGTGCCCGTTTATGGGCTTCATGTTGTACTTGTAACTTTAAATGTTCATGTTTTCTAGTTGTTTCTAAACATATATGTCATAACTGTTACTTTTAATGCGTCTGCTCTAGTTATTACCTTAAAATTTCTGTCCATTTCGGTATTTTATTGTTCAACTCGGTATTTTATTGTTCAACTCGGTATTTTATTGTTCAACTCGGTATTTTAATGTCCAACTCGTTATTTTATTGTTCAACTCGTTATTTTAATGTCCAACTCGTTATTTTCAGTATCCTAGTTGTTGTTTTCACTGTTGCTTACCAAGTTGTTACTTGAAGTGCTTCTTCCCTAGCTGTTACTTTCAATGATTATTTCCTGGATCTTATTTTGACCATTGCTAACCTACCCGATACTTTTTATAGTTTTGCTCTAGTCATCCTAAATATGTATGTCCTGTATGCTATTTTAATTGTTTATGTTTTAATTATTACTCAACTGTCTGGTCTTAGACATGACTGAACTACAATAGACAGAACTACCTGCTTTCTGATAGCGCTGAATGTCGGACGGCGCTCACCGAACCCCGTGTACAGTGCGCCTTAAGGCCCGTAACATAGCGTTTTATTTTATTTACTTATATTAGAAGACTGGTGATGATGATGATGATGATGATGATGATGATGATGATGATGATGATGATGATGATGATGATGATGATGATGATGATGATGATTATACTGATGGTTAAGATATTAGATTGTAACTAAGTGATCTTTCGGCATAACGCATACGCCTGGATGAGATAATTGCTTGATTGGCAATGCTTCTTCCCCAGGTATTAGTTATTTCATTACCAACAAACTCTACCCTACATCCCAAGGGGATGCAGAGATCAAACCAGAGGCAAGTGCACGGAACCTAAACCAGGTGGACGGAAAAGGCCGGTATGAGGCGAAGCGGAGAGGTTACACAAAGTGCCTAGTTTTGTAACTGTCCAGGGTTTGTACAAGCCAATCCAGTTAAAAGGCCAACAAGCGGATCAATTGATGAGAGAGGCAATTTGTAGACAAGGGAAAGCCCGGGAATCCGCGGACGCCGCTGATTAACTCTGTGTGTTTAGCACAAAAAAGGGATGATTGCATGATAGGATACATTCTCTTCTCTTGTTATCTGGCCCCTTTTTAGGTAATTGTGGCGCCATTTTATAGTCAAAGCTTGTTTTATGACCTTGGTAGGTCAAGGTAACCGTATTATCTGTATTAATACATGTGAGAATGAAGGTCAGGGTGGTCTTTTTATAGACAGTGTGATGAATGCTAATTTAACAACAGAAGCCACATACATTAGGTTGAACCATTTATGGCCTGGTATATTTCGTTGCATTTGGTCAGGCGCACGTTGCAGAGTCATATCATCATATTTTAGCTGAAATACACAACACACAAGGTCATTGGTACTGTTGGAATGTGAAACATTTGTTACCTCCGCGACAATCGCATAAAGTCCTTACGTCTACATAGCTCTGGTTTTGGACACTTAATTGTTCACGGCTCGGAGTGTTTGAGTGATGGTTTACTATCAATAATAAAATATTATTCATTAAAAAATATTATTCATCTATTCACTTGATCAAAATATTTTACCCAGGTGCCTAGGTCAATTTCCAAACGCTGCCTCGGATCAGATTTAAACCCACGACTACAGTGCTGGCAGGAGAGCGTCTAGCCACTGGACTGCCATGGCACCCGGATTCATTCTGGAACATTAATAAAAAGCTGTCAATTGCAGAAATAAAAATAATATTTTTGAAGTACTAACGCTGTCTGCGACCATATACTTGTCAAGTCCACAAGGAAACAGTTGAGTAACGTTTGTATATACCGAGTGTTTGCAAAGTCTCACTATACACTTTCTATGTAGAGTAAATTTTAACAAAAAATAAGGTACATGTTGTCATCAAAATATATGCTCCACATCAATATGCGTGAAGCAAATTGCATTAATGGATGTCGTAGGAGTAGTAGTAATAGTAGTAGTAGTAGTAGTAGTAGTAGTAGTAGTAGTAGTAGTAGTAGTAGTAGTAGTAGTAGTAGTAGTAGTAGTAGCAGTAGTAGTTGTAGTAGTAGTAGTAGTAACAGTAGTAGTAGTAGTAGTAGTAGTAGTAGTAGTAGTAGTAGTAGTAGTGAATAGTAGTTGTAGTAGTAGAATAAATGGTGTTAGTGGTTGCAATGGATGCAGTAGTAGTAGTAGTAATAGTAGTAGTAGTAGTAGTAGTAGTAGTAGTAGTAGTAGTAGTAGTAGTAGTAGTAGTAGTAGTAGTAGTAGTAGTAGTAGTAATAGTAGTAGTAGTAGAAGTAGTAGTAGTAGTAGTAGTAGTAGTAGTAGTAGTAGTAGTAGTAATACCAGTAGTAGTAGTAGTAGCAGCAGCAGCAGCAGCAGCAGTAGTAGTAGTAGTAGTAGTAGTAGTAGTAGTAGTAGTAGTAGTAGTAGTAGTAGTAGTAGTAGTAGTAGTAGTAGTAGTAGTGAATAGTAGTCAAAGTAGTAGAATTAATGATGATAGTGGTTGTAGTGGATGCAGTAGTATTAGTAGTAGTAGTAGTAGTAGTAGTAGTAGTAGTAGTAGTAGTAGTAGTAGTAGTAGTAGTAGTAGCAGCAGCAGTAGTTGTTGTAGTAGTAGTAGTAGTAGTCGTAGTAGTAGTAGTAGTAGTAGTAGTTAGTAGTAGTAGTATAGGAGTAGGAGTAGTAGTAGTAGTAGTAGTAGAGTAGTAGTAGTAGTAGTAGTAGTAGTAGTAGTTGTAGTATAGGAGTAGTAGTAGTAGTAAATAGTAGTTGTAGCAGCAGCAGTAGCGGTAGTAGTTGTAGTGTTTATTGTTCACGTTGTTATTGTTGTTTTCGTTTTTGTTGTTTTTGTTGTTATTGTCGTTGTTTTGCAATTGTAGTAGTAGTAGTAGCAGCAGCAGCTGCAGTAGTAGTAGTAGTAGTAGTAGAAGAAGAAGAAGAAGTAGTAGTAGTAGTAGTAGTAGTAGTAGTAGTAGTAGTAGTAGTAGTAGTAGTAGTAGTAGTAGTAGTAGTAGTAGTAGTAGTAGTAGTTGTTGTTGTTGTTGTTGTTGTAGTAGTTGTTGTTGTTGTTGTTGTTGCAGCAGCAGTGGTATTAGTAATGTAGTAGTATCGTAGTAGTACCAGCAGTGGTAGTGGTAGTAGTAGTAGCAGCAGCAGCTTCAGTAGTAGTAGTCGTAGTAGTAGTAGTAGTAGTAGTAGTAGTAGTAGTAGTAGTAGTAGTAGTAGTAGTAGTAGTAGTAGTAGTAGTAGTAATAGTAGTAGTAGTAGTAGTAGTAGTAGTAGTAGTAGTAGTAGTAGTAGTAGTAGTAGTAGTAGTAGTAGTAGTAGTAGTAGTAGTAGTAGTAGTAGTATATAAAACAGCATTTGTTGTTAACAATAGTTGTGTAATTTGTCAATTTATTTTTTTCAGCCCTGTAAATTAATTCGAAGTAAGGTAAAATTTCAACAGGCACGCCCCTGGAGATAAAATATGCAGACTCTAATGACAAGCGTGCATCACAACGCATATTTTCCACATATTATGACAGTGAAAAGAACAAAGAGAGCTGCACGTACTGCCCAGTAAGAAAGACACCTGTTGCCTTGCAAGAAAGTCACTTTTTGCCATGTCAGAAAGACACTTGTTGCCTTGTAGGAAGGCATTGTTTTGCCTTGTGAAAAAGGACTTGTCTTGCAGGAAGGCATTGTTTTGCCTTGTGTAATAGTATTTGCTATCTTGTAGGAAGGCACTTGTTGCCTTGTAAGAAGACAATCGTTGCTTTCTGAGATAGCCACTTGTTGCCTTGTAAGAAAGACACGTATTGTCTTGTAGGATGGCACTTGTTGCCTTGTGAGAGTGTACTTGTTGTCTTGTAGGAAGGCACTTGTTGCCTTGTAGGAAGACACTTGTTGCTTTGTGAGAAAGGCACTTGTCTTGTCAGAAAGGCACTTGTTGTCTTGTAAGAAAGACACTTATTGTCTTGTAGGATGGCACTTGTTGTCTTGTGAGAGTGTACTTGTTGTCTTGTAGGAAGGCACTTGTTGCCTTGTAGGAAGACACTTGTTGCTTTGTGAGAAAGGCACTTGTTGTCTTGTCAGAAAGGCACTTGTTGTCTTGTAAGAAAAACACTTGCTTCCATGTCAGATAGACATTTGTTGCCGTGTAAGAAAGACATTTGTTACCATGTCAGAAAGACACTTGTTGCCTTGTAAGAAAGACACATGTTGCCTTGTAAGAAAGACTCTTGTTGCCATGTCAGATAGACACTTTTTGCCTTGTGAGAAAGGCACTTGTTGCCATGTGAGAAAGACACTTGTTGCCTTGTGAGAAAGGACATGTTGTCTTGTAGGAAGGCACTTGTTGCCTTGTAGGAAGACACTTGTTGCTTTGTGAGAAAGGCACTTGTTGTCTTGTCAGAAAGGCACTTGTTGTCTTGTAAGAAAGACACTTGCTTCCATGTCAGATAGACATTTGTTGCCGTGTAAAAAAATAATCAATTGTTGCCCCCAAACAAAGACAATTGTTGCCATGTCAGAAAAACACTTGTTGCCATCTAAGAAAGATACTTGTTGCCTTGTAATAAAGGACTTCTTGCCTTGTACGAAAGGAACTTGTTTACTTGTACGGAAGGCACTTGTTGCTTTGCAGTCAGACACTGTTGCTTTGTGCTTCCGGTCAAGATGCCTACGGACTGTTGTTTTGTTTATGTGACAGTTACCTTTTTTTTGAGTAGGAGATGGATACTTTCATCTCCTAAGTGTAACTTGTGTGCCAGGATGTAAAACCAGGAGTTTCTTCCCAAGATCTGGGCCGATGCTACGGAGTTTCGTGCATTGAGCGAAGCGAGCCTTGAGTGAATTTTCGCAGCGTGTGTGGTTCTGATGTGTTCGGTCTTTTCAACATGGCGGAACAATTTGTGTGTTTCAGGAAGGCAGTCAACAAAACAAGGCGACGGGGCCAACGTGGTAGCCGCAAGCGTGGAGGGGTAAGACGCTTCAGACTTAAATGTGACCGTCTGGGCCTCAGGTATACTCGTATCCTATATTGGAACTGCGCCAGCGTAAAACAACGTGGCCCTATTCTCGAAAACCTGGTTTACAGGAACGACATTGTAGCACTCCAGGAGATGACACTGGGTGATCAGCTACTCAAAATGGCCGGCTTCAAATGTTTCTACAACAGGCGAAATCAGAGAATGGTGATTCTCATCCGCGACAGAATGGTGGCTTCAGAGCTAGACATGCCCAGCTGGGACAATGACGACATAAACATACAGGCGGTCAGAGTTCAATCCGGTCTACCATTCGTGTTGGTTAATGTTTATGCCCGTAACGCGAGTGGGGACTCCCAGAAGTGGCAGTGCTTAAGTGACATATTAGGTCATAAATAAAATGCTGTGGCGATTTCAACGCTGAAGGCAGATTATGGGGAAACATTTCCTCCAACACACAGGGGGAGGAGCTCGAGAATGCACTTGAAACCATTGACCTGGTTTGTATCAACAGTGGCTGTGTCACCAGAACAGCAAGCCGCCCAAGTGATGAGGACAGTGCTATTTATCTGGCGCTGGTTTCTCCTGCACTCACTACAGTGTGTAGATGGGGTGTCCTAGGGTACAATGGCAGCAACCACCAAACTTGCAGCATATTGGTGGAGTAAGGCAGAACCAGGAAGCACAAGTCAACGATCAAGACTTTCCAGTATGACAGTACAGGGAAAGATGTGGTGAGTAAAATAAGGCGCGACAAGCGCAGGAAGTTTCAGGGCAGGAAAAACAGCTGGTAGCAGCCACCCTGGTGGAATTCTGAGATGGAGAAGGCTTGGATGGATAAGCGTAGTGTTGTAAGGAAATAGCAAAACGCCAGGAAGAACAGAGTTGCCCGTCCTAATCCCTGCATGCACTTAGAAAGAGAGATGCACCAAAAGTAAGCAATTTAAAATAAAACTGGTTAAGGTGGTTAAAAGTGAAAAATGGGCAGAGGTATGTCAAAGGGTAAGCACAGACAAGTCACTGAAATTGTTCTTCCGACTACATAAAAGCATGAGTGGGGTAGTCAAGAATAAGAGAATTTCTGACTTCTAAGGTGCTGACCTCATCTTGTAGAGGACTGATGAAAAAAAGGGCAGAGCCCTCTTTGAACGCTATCTTGAGCAGAGCAACCAGACAGACATGAGAGGCCGAAATTTTGCAAGGAGATCACCTCACACAGGTGTAAGACCCAGAACATTTCGGATGAAGACACATTGACAGTAAAAGTCATCAAGGCTGTGCTTCGACGATACAAAAGACAGTGCTCCAGGGCCAGATGGCATAAGATATGACGACATCAATAGGTGTATTGACAACGAGCTAGAGAAACTAGCAGACATGTACAACAACAATACAGGGAGTGCTAGCATCAAGGAGGAGTGGTTACACAGCTATCTGATTCCCTTGCCGAAGCCTGGCAAAGACCACACACAATTTCAGGCATATCGAGTAATAACCATGCAGAATACAATGGGCAAACTGCTGGGAAAGTTAATTGCCAGAAAATATCAAGCCAGCTAGAGAAGCAGGGTGTATTCCCACCCACCCTGGGAGGGTACCGTCCCAAAAGAGAAACCTGGACCAATGCAGCAGTTTATGCCCATGATGTTCATGAAGGCTACCACTGAGGCATCGAAAACTTTGCTGCAACGATTGATCTGGAGGACGCGTGTCATATATATTTTCACAAGAGTAACATGCACTAAATAATTCCAGGCAATGAAAACACCGCTCATTCTCGGCAGCGGTAATCCGACTTTTTCATCAACCCATTGTGACGTCACCACGTCACTAAAATAGACTAAATAGCAGAAAACCACCGGAACACAGTCTGTTTGTGTGAACCAGCCCAGCACAAGGCGAGGAGAAGATCGGAGGCGAAGGGAATGATGAAATATATCTAAATATAAGATTTAAATATAAATATTTAAAATTAAGATAGGAAACATCAGCCTACAACATCGCACCCAGATTCTGAAACCTGACGCTGAAGTGTTGGAAGTCGTGTTTTGATGAGGTGAATATAAATAGTTTACATCTTAGATTAAGTGTGAAGCCTATTTTTCCTAGAAGAAGATTTGGTAAGTAGACTCGGTGAACACGTGTGGTGAATTAAGAAGTTAATTTAATTGTTATAGTTTATAGATAAAGCTATTCATTAAGAATACCCATAGATAAAGTTATTTTCTCCCAAAAGTAAACACCTGATTTAATGTATAAAAAGCATTAATCCAAGTTGTACATTTATTTCTTAAGCAACTCAATCTACAATGATTTGGAATGGTGAGTTCTTAAAGAATTTAATTTAGTACAAACTAAATATTATTATACTCAGTTATCATAGTCATAAGATAAACTGTACTATAGGAGAAAACTACAATGTTTATTTTCTCCCAGCTAAACAACTTAGTTAATGTATAAAGCATTAGATCATATGTTGTACATTTTATTTCTTAAGCATGAACTGAATCTACAATGAATTAGAGTAACTTAAGACTTAAGGAAACTATTGTAAATGTGTAAACACTGGTAAGTACAAGCTAGTGTAATGTGTAATTAATCAGTAGATTTAATTGTGACATGAGCACATGGACAACCAAATAGGTTTCTTATAATTCATGACTCCATGAGAACCAGATTCTACAGGTATCATAATTTTGTGTGTTGAGTTAAGGCACCCGTGCAGTGAGTCAAATGTATTTTCAATGTTGTAAACATATGGAATTAATGTTTGTGCCACATCATAATAATACTTATTCAACCGGCATGTTAGAATGGTTAAGATTCATAATGCCTGAAGGTGAATTGGATATATCACCTAAATTGTATGTATTTTATGAGATCATGTGATAACTCCTGAATTTCATGTTGCTAAATCCCTGGGTGAATTGCCTAAATGTGTCTAATGATCACAATGATCACTATGGCATTCCTGATAGCATGTCTGTGAGGATTCATGTGTGATTTCATCATTGTTAAACAGATGTGAATGTATCATTTCATAAACCCCATCAGCATGCATGCTAAATATCCATGAAATAGTATAAGGTAGGTTGAAGGATGAGATTTAATTGTAATATCATTGTTACTGAACCTGAGAATTTATCAGGGATAAAGCACGTACATATGCATGATTGTTATCCATAAAGATATGATTGTGTCTGATGAATGGGTGAGATCTCATTGTGAGGTCAATGGTGTAAACATGTTATGTTGTCATTTGGAAATCACCTAAGTACCCACTTTACATGACAGTATGAATGATGTGTCATGAATGATTCCTATATGATCACCCATACCAATATGAATGTGTCTATGGACTGAGTGAAATTATCATCCATACATATGAATGATGCCAGAGAGAGTGCATTGACCTCACATACATAGATGATATGTTGACTGATGCATGAGGAAATTGAGTGAGTGAGTGAAGTTACATGCTGAGAGAGAGGGAGTATAAGCCAACAGTCAATCTCATGATAGCCGGCAACTTTGATGTGGTATGCCATGCTTATCACCAGAGAAATGCTTCGGTGTAACCTATAAACTAAACAATAATTTAGTACTCTCCTGCGCATAACACCACTTTGTATAAACTATCATTCATATTCCTATCATCTAGTTTTGTGCGCTAAGCACGACACAAACCATATCATACATTACGCATAGCACCAGCATCTGTGTTTGTAATTTAAGCACAATCCCAATTTGTAGTTCATGTTAACACATATGGTCTATTCTGATGATAATAATGTACTACAAAGATAATGATGATGACTGTACTGTAATGAAAATGATATAACAATGATTATGATGATAATGATAGAATAATGTAATGAATTCTAATGTCATGATAATAATGATGATTATTGTAATGACAATGTAATAATTATGATAATAAGAATAATAATGATAATGATTGTAATGACAATGTAATAATTATGAAAATAATGATAATGATTGTAATTACAATGATTATAAAAACCAGGATGATGATGATGATAATAATCAATATTACATCCATGAGAATTGAAGAAATTTTCTCACTTGAAGCATTTAATGAAGAAGAATACACCTGAATGCTATTCAAGAATAATACCAGAATGTACTTATCTTGTTTATAAGCAAATACTCATGGAAATGGGAACTGATTTTTAAAAGCCCTTAATGTATGAGGCCCTTTTTCTTGAATAGGAAAAGATGAAGTAGAGAACAAAACTAGATACAGAAGAGAAAGGTCTACATAATTGTCAAATTCCCAATCACTCAAGGTATTACTTCTATAAACCTGAGGACAGGCATATGTGACGATGAAACTGCACATCTACTAGTTTAACCTTGAACCCCTGATAGTGGAAGATTGGAGTAAGAGGAAACATCTATGTTGGTGATAACTCCATGAGAACACCATGACTATCTTTCTCCTATGTTTATTTTCTCTAAGAACAGGATTCATTTTATTGTTTTCACTGGTTATGTTCTTAGGCTTTTCCTTTTAATCCTAATGTCATATTTATGATATTATTCGAATTATGTGATTGATGGAATTTCAGGTAGTGGTCTTATTCATGTCAATCCAGACCTGACTTGGTGAAGATTGAATGCAGCCCTTGATAGAGTAGCGCAGAACCTTATCTACCTGCAACCATTCCATTTATCTCATAGGAGAGGTTATCTTTATTTAAACAATTACCTGCCAAAACAAAGGAAAACCAAGAGCCAACTTATGTTCTACTACGCCCTGTGTCAAAGATCTGGATAAGAGTTTACAGAGTTAAGAATATAAGAAATAGAGCTAAGACAGAGACCATTAGAGAACACCAGACAGAAGAGACACCAGCGCTATAAATAGCTTTACAACGGGACACACTTGTGTCAACCAAGAGGGCATTGAGTGTAAGTGAGCGAGGGTTTCCCAAGACACTAGGAAACTCGCCCTCGACGAGTAACCGTGGAGTACAAGTTACTCTAGTTAACTGACCAGCGTGCTGGGACCACCACGCACGCAAGACTCGCCAGCGCACGGAGGATCCAACGTCCGTGTTTGAACACGCAACTAGAAGCGTGGCTCAGACTGCGACTGAGACGGCTAGAGAGTAGACGTGTTCCTTATGAATACTATAAGTTTATAGACAATAGTGATTGTTAGGCTTTAGATTCCATTCAGTGATTAATAGTACCATTATCACCTCTTCATTGCATCTGTGTAACGTACTATGATGTTTATTGTCAATGAAGTATTCCGCTCGCGGAGCTTGTTTGTAATCAGCTCTAAATAAATTGTATCCCTTTTGCAAATGACACGAGTTATTATTTCGTGTGGTACAAAAGTAGGGGAGTCCTGAAATACCTGTCGCAAGTAAGTTGCTGACAGGCAGGACCCCATTTGGTGTCAGAAGTGGGAATATTTTGAAAGCTTCGGCAAAATTGAATGTTCAAGATGCACGGTTAATTAGTGCTTTATCAAAATTGAAGTATTTATTCAGCGTTCCACCTATTTTGCGTTTGGCTAACCAAAATCTTACCTATTTTTTACGTACAGACGCAAGTAGTGCTATTTCCATATCGGGAGTCCTGGGCCAGTTTTACGAAGGGAAGTTCCACCCAGTAATGTACGTAAGTCGTAAGATCAGCCCAGCTGAATCGAGATACTCAGCGTCTGAATTGGAGGGCCTTAGCTTAATCTATTGTGTTAGAAAACTTCATAGGTTTTTGGCAGGAACACAGTTTGTGATCGAAACCGACAATTCTCCGCTTTCTGTTATGCAGTCTGGCATTCCCCAGAACAATAGGGTCCTCAGATGGGCCTTGATACTGCAGAACTATGCCTTTACCATCCAGCATTTGAAGAGGAGTTTGAACTCTTTGGCAGACACTTTGAGTCGACCGTCAAACATTGAAATACCTGAGGTACAGGAAGAGATCACCAGAAACAGTGACACTGTAATTGCTATTTAGATCAGTGTCGTATGTGGTGATAAAGTTACACTGTAAGTGCGTTATAATCGCCAAGCGTTTAAGTAACATTGCCATTATGAGTAAAACGAACAGACGCATAAGTAGTATGCCTACATCGCTAACACATAAATAAGCCATATTTACATTGAAGTGTTAGATGTGAACCTGCATAGATTAGTAGGGAACTATATATATAAACACTATCAAGGAAGGAGAGCATATAAGACTTTGGCTAAATGAACTTTGTTATGAAAATAGTCTACAAATAACAGTGCTCCATCATCACACCTGCAAGGACGACATTAGTTTAGTGTAATTATATATAAAAGTAATTGTGATATGTAGATAACAGTCGTTTATAAACAGTACGCATAACTTCTTTTTGTATTAATAATTGAATTGCAAAATGTTCAAGTACATATATAACTTTATTTATCTCATTTGATAGTAATAAGTCACCTACATTTAGTTAAGAACCCATTGAAGTCAACACCTATATTAGAAATGTAATTATTGGATATTACTTTACCTTATCACCGCATAAACAGAATCATTTATAAATTCATTTATTTAGAATATCATTTCTAAACTTACCCAACCATTTAGGAATTAACATCATTTCATGTACCAATAACTCTTGAAGGTAACTAACCCATTTTGCTTAAATGTAATTAATTAGTTAGATTATTTCCCTTAGGATAAATTTAGAACCGCACACCAAATTACATCAGTTAGTTAGATTAGGTAGTATTACAGGATCGGTAACAAACCATCCTCACAAACTTGTATATTTTGTATAGGCATGACACGTGCAAAGAAAACGCACAGTCATTTGGCGTGAAAACTTGTACAATTCAGCCAATCATTTAGTGTAAATATGTAATGTTCATTTACTTGATATTATGAACCATATTTTAATGACGAATGAATGTTTTAACAGAATTATGGTATGAAAATGAATGAAAGATGTGTAAATGAGAGGAGAGAATGAATACAATAGTAAACATTGAAAGAGAGAGAGAGAGAGAGAGAGAGAGAGAGAGGAGAGAGAGAGAGAGAGAGAGAGAGAGAGAGAGGTAGCGGAAAATTTTTTGTTCACCGCTTGAGACGTCTTGTTGTGACTTGTCTGTGTCAATCTGTGTAACCAATGTGTTGTCAAGTTTTAAGTGTCTTACTGCAATACTTTAGTAGTAGTAAATACAGAAAATACTTTGAGAATCTTGAAACGGAATTGTGGTCATAAATAAGAATAACAGACATTTGTAGCCACAATAAACCGATTTACGGCGCTCGAAGGAATACACACATGTAGAATAGAAACGCATACACATGTTAGCAAATTAAGTACACTTTAGCTTATTAGAAAACACGCAAACAATCAGAAAAACGAACACATAAAAGTTGCATACACCATTTGCTTCACAGAACAGTAGCTCAAATCAGGGGACACAATAACCTCTTGAAAACCTTGATGTAACATTGAAAATATTTCTTCACAAGCGGAAGCTAGAAGGTGAAGAGTAGAACTTAATGTATACGAGTTGGGGCTGATATTATTGGGAACATGAACATTCGATGCTCATGTGTTGTACTCATAACAGAGTCAACTTGTATTGGGTTGTCATTTTGGGCAATATGAGGACAGGTCAAAAGACATAAGTCAACGGACAGAAGTCAGAAGACATGGGTCATAAGACGGAAGTCAGGACATAAGTCATAAGACAATGGTTCCGGATCAAAACAATTCCCAAGAAGATCTATATCCAACTGTACTGATACGATGGGTTACTCAATTAGCCGAGTGAATTAATAGAACAGTGTGAGTAAGGAGAGGATAGAGTTTGTCCTATCCCTAGAAGAGAGATTTACAACTTATAAGAACTGTGACAAAATTTGACAGCCAATTTTTCAGTGACCATACAACATGTAACAAGCATGAGTTAAAAGGTTGTAACACTACACGGAGAGGAGAGGAGCCTGTCAAAGCTCTGGATAAGAGTTTACAGAGTTAAGAATATAAGAAATAGAGCTAAGACAGAGACCATTAGAGAACACCAGACAGAAGAGACACCAGCGCTATAAATAGCTTTACAACGGGACACACTTGTGTCAACCACGAGGGCATTGAGTGTAAGTGAGCGAGGGTTTCCCAAGACACTAGGAAACTCGCCTCAACGAGTAACCGTGGAGTACAAGTTACTCTAGTTAACTGACCAGCGTGCTGGGACACCACGCACGCAAGACTCGCCAGCGCACGGAGGATCCAACGTCCGTGTTTGAACACGCAACTAGAAGCGTGGCTCAGACTGCGACTGAGACGGCTAGAGAGTAGACGTGTTCCTTATGAATACTATAAGTTTATAGACAATAGTGATTGTTAGGCTTTAGATTCCATTCAGTGATTAATAGTACCATTATCACCTCTTCATTGCATCTGTGTAACGTACTATGATGTTTATTGTCAATGAAGTATTCCGCTCGCGGAGCTTGTTTGTAATCAGCTCTATATAAATTGTATCCCTTTTGCAAATGACACGAGTTATTATTTCGTGTGGTGAAAAAGTAAGGGAGTCCTGAAATACCTGTCGCAAGTAAGTTGCTGACACCCTGGAACACTAAGACTACAGCAATTAGATAGCCAAAGGGAATCCCAAAGCTGGAAGTGGAGAAATCTAAAGTATAAACAGTTCTTTTTTTTTATCAGATCATCCAGGCCAGTGAAAGATTAGCATTACAGGCCCCTGTAAAAACATATAGCTGTTAATATGTACATTATCATTGGCACATCAATTCTGTATAATTCTGTATATGTATATGTCCTTATTTTATGACAGGAAATTGTAATTTTTGAATGCAATTTACAAAATCCATATTTGTGTTTATTAAATCATAAAAACTGAGATCATGTCATGTATTGATTGTATTTTACTTGTCAGAGTCAAATTGTTTTAAATTACCCTAGATAGAATTAATTAGTTGGTAGAGGAGAGGCAAGGAACCACTTAAGGAATAAATTGGGTATAAAAGGGAGTACAACTTTTTCAGTATTTCCTAAAGGTATTCCTTGGTTCTCTAAAACTCTATTTCTGGTCTCAACAATTGAGTCAGTACAGCTAAATTAATTAAACGGGCAGGATCACATTGGGAAAAATGATTTTTCATCATTTATCTCTTTGGGGTTGAGCCATCAATCACAACGTATCCGACAATGCGTATAACAGACTACCATTGGATTTTCTAATGCTTCAGCTTCTTGACCTCAAGATAAGTCCGTTCCTCTTTAGTTGGATCGCTGCAGCCCTCTACCAACGGAAAGTAGTTTTTAGATGTGGCAGTTGGACGTCGGTACCAACAACAATATATCCTGGCCTACCACAGGGATCACCATTATCTCCCGTACTGTTCAACGCCTACACTGTGAGAATCACCAGTGAGCAGATCACTGGACCGGGCAGAACGTTGTCATATGCCGACGATGTTTCAGTGTATAGTCAGGATAAGGATAGAGATCAGGTTGCTGTGGAACTGCAACCCGAACTCAAACGCATAAGTACTTGGTGTGATGAAGCTGGGGCAATGGTCAACCCAACAAAGGCAACAGTGACATGGTTCTCTTTGAATAATCATATTGTCAACACTCCAACACCAACTGTTAATCTGTGTTCAGAGACTGTGGAAAGAACGCAGGCAATGAATTACCTGGGGATACGGTTTGATCGAAGCCTTGCTTATAATGAGCACATAGACCAGGTGATAACAAAGGCCAAGCGGGGTTTGGCTGCGATGCGGATGATGGCGGCAGCAAACTGTGAGCAGCGCCATCTATGCCTCCTATATGAGGGGCTGGTCATGTCTGTTTTTGAGTATGCGATGGCAATCCTGACTCTCAGCCGTAAGCAGATAGAAAGGATGGAAAGGATACAAAACGAAGCTATGCGCATTATTCTTGGATGTACAAGAGATACAGCATGCAGGGCGATGCGCTACCTTCTTGATTTTCCAACCATTGAAGACAGACTACAAATTTGCAGAGCACGTGCCTACCTCAGAGTAACGCAAACACACAACATCCACTGCATAGTGAAATTAGGAAGGTGAAGGGCAGCAGGTTAAAAAGAGGAAGGTCGTGGATGGGTCAAGCCGAAGACATTCTTCAACATGTGTGTTCACTGGAGGACTTAGAAACTGGCGAGGAGTGGGTACAAGTGCCAACAGATTTCTGTACTTCCTTTTCAGTTTGCATCCAACTAGACAGAAAATGCAGACAAGAAAATCCGGCTGCTGTGGAGGCGGAAGTACAAGCATTGATTTTCGAGAATTCGTTAGAAGGTGATGCTATCATTTACACAGATGGGTCGGTCGACCGACATGTGAGAAGCTCATTGGCACGTGGACCGGAGGGAGAATTATGAAGGAGGACTCTGGTGTTTTTGTTGAGACCACAAGTAGCCTGACTATGGAAGTCATGGCAGTAAGTAAAGCAATAACATGGCTCGAGACACAGACATTCACTAGGGCATGTGTCCTTAGCGACTCAATGAGCATGCTCAAGTGGATAGAGACGGGGTGTCCAAAGAGAGTGGTTGCTGTCTCTGGAGCGGTCTCGGATGGCAAAGATTAATTTCATCTTCGTGCCAGGGCATGCGGGAGAACAAGGAAATGAGTGGGCTGACAAGCTCGCAGGTATGGCTAATAGGGAGGGCGGACGCGCTATGGACCAGGCTGACATTCTGAATGCTCTACGAAAAGTAAGATTTTTACGAGAACCAAGTGATGACTGCGAATCTACAACCACGGTCAGACTGCGAGAACAGCAAATTAAAAGAGATGTGGTAAAACAAGAACACTGCGCAGGAAGCCAAAGAAGATTGATAAACCAACACAGAACTGGCGTCGTTAGCCGCTACACGCTGCGGGATTTTCTGAGGAGGAGATCCGAGCACTTATGGACTGAATGATTCGATGTGCAATGAGGACGATCTGTCGACTAACTAACTAACTAACTAACTAACTAACTAACTAACTAACTAACTAACTAACTAACTAACTACCTAACTAACTAACTAACTAACTAAACTAACTAACTAACTAACTAACTAACTAATAAACTAACTAACTAACTAACTAAACTAACTAACTAACTAACTAACTACCTAACTACCTAACTAACTAACTAATAAACTAACTAACTAACTAACTAACTAACTAAACTAACTAACTAACTACCTAACTAACTAACTAACTAACTAACTAACTAATAAACTAACAAACTAACTAACTAACTAACTAAACTAACTTACTAACTAATTAACTACCTAACTAACTAACTAACTAACTAACTACCTAACTAACTACCTAACTAACTAACTAACAAAACTAACTAATAAACTAATAAACTAACTAACTACCTAACTAACTACCTAACTAACTAACTAACTAACTAACTAACTAACTGTTGCTTTGTGAGAAAGGTACTTGTTGTCGTGTAAAAAATGCACTTGTTGCCTTGAAAGGCAGGCATTTGTAGCCGTGTACAAAAGGCACGTATTGCCTTGTAAGAAAGACACTTGTTGCCTTGTAAGAAAATAACATGTTGCATTGTAAGAAAGATACTTGTTGCATTGTAAGAAAGATACTTGTTGCATTGTAAGAAAGATACTTGTTGCATTGTAAGAAAGATACTTGTTGCATTGTAAGAAAGACACATGTTGCATTGTAAGAAAGACACTTGTTGCATTGTAAGAAAGATACTTGTTGCATTGTAAGAAAGATACTTGTTGCATTGTAAGAAAGACACATGTTGCATTGTAAGAAAGACACTTGTTGCATTGTAAGAAAGATACCTGTTGCATTGTAAGAAAGACACTTGTTGCATTGTAAGAAAGACACATGTTGCATTGTAAGAAAGACACTTGTTGCATTGTAAGAAAGACACTTGTTGCATTGTAAGAAAGACACATGTTGCATTGTAAGAAAGACACTTGTTGCATTGTAAGAAAGATACTTGTTGCATTGTAAGAAAGGCTACTGTTGCCTTTTATGAAACGCTTCTGTTTCATTGTAAGAATGCTTCTATTGCCTTGTATGAAAGATTCTGTTGTCTTGTAAGGTATTGATCATTTCTATTGTGATGTTATCAATACCCGGGGTCTTGCCAGTTTTCATATGGTTAAGAGCATTCTGAACTTCCATCTTCAAAATTGATGGTCCTTCATTATTATTCTGAAGATCATATTGTTCATCTCTTGTATCATCATAAAGGTCTTTCACATAATCTGACCACGCATGTAAAATCTGATCTTTTTCTATTACGATTTTGCCATCTTTGGTATTTAGGCAACCCGTTGATGTGTGTGTTCTTTTGTTAGTGATGTCATTAATTCTTTTGTGCATTAATTTGGTATTCCGGGTGTCTTGTTGGTTTTAAATTTCCTTGCAATTTTCCTCAAGCCATGTTTATTTTGCCTCTTTGCATAGCTTCCTAATTTTCCCGTGAATCTCTTCATATTTGTCCTTGTTATGTTAGTAATTTCTGCTTATTTCCACGAGTTTTAAGATGTCTTCCGTCATCCATTTCTTGCGACCTATTGTCTTTATTTTTGGGATGGTTGTTACTGCAGCTTAGTTGACTGATTTCTTTAATATAACCCCATTGATCACTGACGTCTTAAAATAATATTTTCATATCGGACAATGCGTCGCATCTGTTCTTTACCTCTACGTTGAATCTATCTTTTATTTCCTCACTCTTCAGTGCCTGTAGATCAAATTTTGTGCTTCATGGTGGTTAATATTTGACTTTCTTTAATTGTATATGTAAATTGCTTAAGATTAATCTATGGTTGATGTTGCAGTCTGCGCTTGGTAAATCTTTTGCGACTTTTAAGGCATTTCAAAACCTTCTGTTGATGAGAATGTAATCAATTTGATTTCTGATGTCCATAATCTCCTTGGGTAAGGTGTTGCGTGGACTCGAGGCATGGTGTCCGCCTCGAGTCAAATTTTGTGCTTCATGGTGGTTAATATTTGACTTTCTTTAATTGTATATGTAAATTGCTTAAGATTAATCTATGGTTGATGTTGCAGTCTGCGCTTGGTAAATCTTTTGCGACTTTTAAGGCATTTCAAAACCTTCTGTTGATGAGAATGTAATCAATTTGATTTCTGATGTCCATAATCTCCTTGGGTAAGGTGTTGCGTGGACTCGAGGCATGGTGTCCGCCTCGAGTGCTGGAGGTCACGGGTTCAGGCCCGGTGAGGACCGGGATTTTTTTTCACATGGACTTCTAGCAACAAAATTCCCCCTGGTCTCTGGGTAGTGAGTATTGTTGCGCACGTAAAAAATCCCTCGGCAGTCGGAAATCGAAAAAGAGTAGCCTAACGGCGCTGCCCGTGAAAAATTTTGAGTTAAAAATCTACCCAAATTATTTCAAGATCCTTGTCGGTGCGACGGAATTCGTGCACTGAGCTGAGTTTCTCTAGACCCAGGTTTGAGTTAGGAGGAGAACGGAGCACTTATGGGTTACACCCGTGTGCCGTGATGTTGATCCATCGACTAAACTAAACTAAACTCCTTGGGTGCTGTTGATATCAGGTATTTCCAATAATCAAATCATGCTCTTTTGCCCACTCTACAAGTCTGCAACCTCTTTCATTCTGTTCCCCTAGTCCATACTTGCCTACTATGCATCCGTCCTGTTGATTTCCAACTTTGGCATTCAAGTCACCCATTATGATATTTACTTCAGAATTCTTGAATTTCTTGAAGGCCTAACAGAATCTAGAAAATGTCTAGAAACATGGACGGAATATTGCAGTGAGATGTATGATATGAATGACTGAATATGTGAATGAGATAAATGAACATATAACAGCAGAGACAGAACCTCAACCCTCATTAGACGAAATATTATGGACAATAAAGAACCTGAAGAATGGTAAATCACCAGGAAGTGGTGAGATACCAGCTGAACTAATTAAAGCGGGATGAGACAAAGGCATACAAGTCTATCACACATTATGTAAAACGATATGGAAATATGGTATATGGGCAAAAGTTTGGAAGAGAACTATCTTCATTCCAATGCCAAAAGAGGGCAACCTGAAATTATGCACCAACTATAGAACTGTTGCCGTGATCAGTCATGCAAGTAAAATTCTGCTAAAAGTCATAATGGGAAGACGTCGTAAGAAAACTGAAGAAGAGATTAACGTGGTTCAAGCTGAGTTTAGACAAGGAAGAGGTCACATACTCAACATGCGTTTAATAATAGAGAAGTACATAGAATTTGATGTAACATCAGAAACTTTGGGAAATCACGAGGAAAATTGGCTTTCCATCACATTAATACAACTCATATAAATTCTCTAGATCAACAAGCAGCGGTCAGAATAGATGGCGAGACCTCACGGTGGTTTGACATCAAGCAAGGAGTCCGTCAGGGCTGTGTGTTGTACCCCTATTTGTTTAATCTGTGCGCCGAAAATATAATGAGAAATGTCAGAGATGATATAAATAAGGAGCAATATGATGCCCTAAATATCCATGATCATGAAATACAAGAGATCCGATGTGCTGATGACGCAGTATTGCTTACTATCCCCATCACAGCATGGTATAGAACAACCAATAATCTCAACCCAAAAGAATTACGAAAATCACAACCTATATCGTAACATAGCAAAAGCAAAGACAATGTATACAGATAAACCTATTATGGAGAAAGAAATATATGTTAATGAGGAACAATTGGAAATTATGGGAAATGTTGAATAAGTTGGGTAAGTAATTACCAACAATGGTGACAAAATGAAAGAAATTAAAAGACGAATATCTATTGCTCTTCTAAAGCTAAAACAACTGAATAACTTGCGGAGGGGGACAGATAGAACTACAAATATTAGATTTTGAAGAACATGAATCTTTCCTTTTGCAACATACGCCGGTCAGACCTGGATACTTACTAGACAAGCTGAATAGCGAATAAATGCCTTTGAATATAAATGTTATAGACGAGTTCTAAGAATATCTTGGATACAGAAAAGAACAAATGCATCCATGCGACAAGATTTGAATATTAAAGAAGTTTGGTTATTAAAGACGATAAAACAAAGAAACTTGAAATATTTTGGTCACTTGAAACGCCATGAAAGTTTGGAGACATCAATCATGGAGGGGTATATGACCGGGAAGAAAGGAAGAGAAAGGACAAAGAGAAGATGGGTGCAGGATGATCTCATGATGGGTGCATCGGACGCGAGACATCATGCTTATGATCCAGAAGTTTTTCCGGGTGGTTGTTAGGAAGCGTTGGTCTGCAAGGGACATGCTACTGAATGAATGAATGAATGAATGAACGAACGAATGAATGAATGAATGAATGAATGAATGAATTCTGTTGCCTTGTATAAAAGACTTTTGGTGTCTTCTAAGAAAGGCTTCTTTAGTCTTGTAAGAAAGGCTTCTGTTGTCTTGTAAGAAAAGTTTCTGTTACCTTGTACGAAAGGCTTCTGTTGTCTTGTAAGTCTTCTGTTGCCTTGTATGAAAGGCTTGTGTTGTCTTGTAAGAAAGGATTCTGTTCTCTTGTAAGAAAGGTTTCTGCTGCCTTGTATGAGAGGCTTGTGTTGTAAGAAAGTATTCTGTTCTCTTGTAAGAAAGGCGTCTGTTGCCTTGTAAGAATGTTATCACGGAAACTATGCAATACACAAAAGTATAACAATTACATCAGCGCCAGCAAATGTCATTACAAAAGTTAGCAACGCATAAAAAATACACCAACAAACAAACAAAAACGTCATTAATGAAATGAGAATACCTGGTGTCACGTGATACAGGATCAAACACCGAATTCCCTCCCGTGGCTAGCCGCAAGGGAGATCACACACATACAAACTAACGTTTCGATGCCGTTGTAACAAATGCTAATTAGCGATCGGATGCGAATAAGCGCCATTTTTTGTTAGTACAAAGTAGAGCCCTTCCATCAGGATCAGACACGCAAGGTGAGAGATGCTTTCAGATCTATCGCTAATGATGCGGGTGGCATAGAGCAAATTAGGTCACTGATCCATTCGTGTTTACCGTAGTTGGGAGTTATTTGCCCATGGTTATGGCAAACGATGAATAAAAGGGGCAGACCTGGTACAGAACTGAGACAAAATGAGTAGATTAAACGTGTTTGTTATCATTTTCACAAATACGAAAGTCAGCGAGGTTTGCTACAAAAACTGAGACACGATGAGTAGATCAAATGTGTTTGTTATTATTTGTTTCACGAATATGCAAGTCAACGAGATCTGCAGCAGAGCTGAGATGTAACGATGGACCAAATATATTGTGTCAATTGTTATTTATGTCAAAAGACGTTGTTTATAAATAGTTGCCATAAATAGACACATAGGCATATGAGAAAGTTAAAACGTCGTGTTGCATATCTGCCTCTGATTTGGCATTTGTTGTTTGTCCATCAAGAATAATGATGACCATTCATTTCATGGCATCCAGAGCGCAACCGTCAGCAAACAGGAGCTCTCAGACTGTGTCGAATGTGGTTTTGGTTTTAGCTTTCAGCCTTCTTAAATTGAATAGCTTTCCATCCATGCGGTAGTTGATGCTTATTCCAATACCGTTGTTTTCAAAGGCTTTGGTCAGCGTAGCTGTAAGCATGAGACTGAACATGGTCTATCTTGGTTATTACACAGATTCATCTTGACTATTAGACAATTCAATTCAATTCAATTCAACTTTATTTTGAAAGGGTCACAAATTGAGCACGCAGGCTCGTCTTACATTAGGCCCTTCCAATCATTCATCTTTCCTTCATCAATAGTGCATTATACATTCACATCAGATCCATCTAGGGTATTTACACAGATGCATCTTGGGTAATACACGGACCCATCTTGAGTTACACACGAAACAAACTTAAGTGTTACGCGGAATCAGTTCTCACAATTGGCCGTAAGCCAGCCAAGTGACAGGATGGCATTAACCAAACAGAAAACAAATTTGAATAACGAAGAAATAAACAAGATATTGCACGATTTATTTGCCTGGAATTTTTCGCTGCATCTCGTCAGGTACACACTGCAGAATTCACACAACATAAAGTAAAATAACTAGATAAATCCTTCAAGTTGATATATACAACAGTAATGTCAGTTGTCTACCACAGTAATTTTAAACTGACTATCATTCCGTTTTGTTTGCACAAAAGTGGCCTATGTAGATTAATCATTATGGTTTCTTCCAGCTAACCTTTCGAGGGGTTGACGTAATGCAACGTCTACAGGGCATTACAGCAGTCGGCCGAATATTATGTGCTCCAACTCCAGTTATTAGGTACAGAATCAAACCTATTCCCACCCCAGCAGTAAAAGAATCTCTCTCTCTCTCTCTCTCTCTCTCTCTCTCTCTCTCTCTCTCTCTCTCTCTCTCTCTCTCTCTCTTTCTCTCTCTCTCTCTCTCTCTCTCTCTCTCTCTGTCTACGCCAAATCCAATTGCATTACCAATTCACATGCAGATGCCAGTCTACCTACATCGGCAGAACAAAGCGGCAGTAAAACAGCAGGGACGTTGAATACACACCAAATTGGATTGACAAGATACTACATACTGGCGATGGGAGCCTAGTAATGCCGACACACCACAAACTTATTTTCTGCATCGTCAATTGTACGTCACGTTTTGGAAACGCGCCGTGTGATTGATAGAGACAGTGTGTTTTGTGTGTTGTTTAATACAAACAATGGTCGCTTGTTAAAGTTTGCAGAAGACATAATGATTAATCTACATACGCCACTTTTGGGTAAACAGAAAGGCATGTTAGTCAGTTTAAAATTACCTTGGTAGACAATTGACATTACTGTGCGAATATGTGTATATTTCAGCTTGAAGGATTTATCTGGTTATTTTACTTTATGTTGTGTGAATTCTGCATTATGTACCTGACGGGATGCAGTGAAATATGCCAGGCAATAAATCTTGCAATCTATTATTTGTGTCTTCGTTATTCAAATTCACTACGTGAGAAAAAAAATTGCCATAATAATTAGAGATCTTAGATGTGGGTGGAGTCAAGATTACTTGGGCAAATCGTGATTAGACATACATTTGAACAACTGATGACAATTGATAAATTAGGCTGCAAAAAAGAGTAAGAAGAAGACACAGAGATAAATTCCAGGATGGCTTGGGCAAATGGTGTAACCGCTTCAGTGCTGCCCGGAATCTGTGGAGATCGTAAGAGAAGGGGAACCACAGAATTTGAAGATGAAGATGATGATGATGATAATGATGATGATGATGATAATGACGATGATTGTGATGATAAATCTGATGATGAGGATGTTTATATAGTGGAGAAGGTGGAGAACTTGGTGACAACTGGCAATGTCGAGGGGAAGAGAACAAGGGGAAGGCAGAGAAGTAAATACCACGTTGTATGGTCGAGACAAGAACTCTGAGCTGATCCACGACTCTGGTGATCGTGTTTAATTCTAACCCTAGTTGTTCACTATGCGCAACAATCGAGTCAAAAATCAATTCAACTCAACTTAAAAAAAATTAACTTAACTCTACTGAACTCAACTAAAATCATTTCAACTCTACTCAACTCACTAAAGATCAATTCAACTCTACTCAACTCAATTAAAAATAAATTCAACTCTATTCAGCTCAAATAAAAATCAATTCAATTCTACTAAATTCAACTAAAAATCAATTCAACTCTACTCAACTCAACGAAAAATCAATTCACCTCTACTCAACTTAACTAAAAACAATCTTACTGTTTTCAATGTGTTATTTCTAGGTTTGTTTCACGGGATTCTTGATTATTTTTAATGTATGCGTCATTTCTTATGGTCCATTTGTAATCAAATCCCTTCTTATTTATTACAATGTTTTAAGGTCAGCATTATCGAATGGCTAAGAGCACTTCCGCTTAAACTTCCGGTGTGCTGATGTCGAGGTTGTGGGTTCACATCCTACACCAGTCAGTTTGACTAAAATGTTTTCTTGTCCTTGACTTTGGGAAGTAAAGAACAAATACATCAGAAGGCGGAGTGGATTGGCCTGATGATGAGAGACAAGGTAATAGGGAAAGCCAATCCACTCACAAATATCAGTCCAATGCACTAAACGTTGTAGCACGTGTATGGACTACGCTTGAGTTCAAAGCGAGCGGACGTACAACTACATTATTAGAATTTTTGTTTTGTTTAATCTTGATCGCCTATCTTTTTCTCATACTCATGCTTTCTTGCCAAATATTATTATTACCACCACCACCGCCACCACCACCACAACCACCACCACCACCACCACCACCACCACCACCACCACCACCACAACCACCACCACCACCACCACCACCACCACCAGCACTACTACTACAACTACTACTACTACTACTACTACCACCACCACCACCACCACTAACACCACCACCACCACAACCACCACCACCACCAGCACTACTACTACTACTACTACTACTACTACTACTACTACTACTACTACCACCACCACCACTAACACCACCACCACCACCATCACCACCACCAACGCCGCCGCCACTAATACTACTACTACCACCACCACCACCACCACCACCACCACCACCACCACCACCACAACCACTACTACTACTACTACTACTACTACTACTACTACTACCACCACCACCACCACCACCACCACCACCACCACCACAACCACTACTACTACTACTACTACTACTACCACCACCGCAACCACCACTACCACCACCACCACCACCACCATCATCATCACCACCAACGCCGCCGCCACTACTACTACTACTACCACCACCACCACCACCACCCATCACTACTACTACTACTACTACTACTACTACTACTACTACTACTGCTTCTGCTGCTACTACAGCTAATGCTATTACTACAGATACTGCTACTGTTGCTTTCCGCTGCTGCTGCTACTGCTGCTGCTACTATTATATAGTGATGACAAGAGAGAGAGAGAGAGAGAGAGAGAGAGAGAGAGAGAGAGAGAGAGAGAGAGAGAGAGAGAGAGAGGGTGGGAGAGGGAGAATATCGGAGATAGTGAGGTAAAGAGATAGAGAGAGAGAGAGAGAGAGAGAGAGAGAGAGAGAGAGAGAGAGAGAGAGAGAGAGAGAGAGAGAGAGAGATTGCAATACCATTTTCAGACTTTTTTAGCATATCCTTTTACAGGACTTAGCTGTCAACACCAGCATCTTTCAGCTGTATGTTGATCTCTTGGCAAGATTACGCTCAGTAGTTTGCCATTGCTTTCTGAGCGGCCGGCTCAGTATCCCGCAAGTCACGAGCGGGGGTCGAACCGCCTCAGCTCTCGCTCCGCTACGAGACTCTGCGTGATAAACGGGATTACAGAGAGAAAGTGTTGTAACCCCACAGCCAGAGAGACCGGCATTTTCAGACTATGGCAGTATTAAATTTACAAGCACTTTTCAGACACACAGGGGAAACAATCCAGAAAACTGCTTCCTAATTTGACAGATTAAATTATATCCCTTAGAACTCATCTGCGATATCATTTTCCTTTAATTCGTAGCTTGCTGCTCGCCTTTCGGCCTGCACATCATGGGTTCAATCCACATCGAGGCAGATTCAGATTTTAAAAATAAAATGGACTCCCACATCTATCTTGGACACATGAGTATTAGAAAACGTCTTGGGAAGAAAAGGAGTCTCTAGAAAAATGCACTCTACAAAAGTATGTGTCTGGCAACATATTCTCTGTACGCCTTTAGGCATGTAAATGAATCCTTTACTTACTTACTATAAGCCTAATGGGCCTCGGACGTGTTGATAAAGACCTTTTCTTTCTTTCTTTCTTTCTTTCTTTCTTTCTTTCTTTCTTTCTTTCTTTCTTTCTTTCTTTCTTCGTATGCCATCAGTCTCCCAATGAACCACAGGTCCTCAACCAGCTCACTCCAAGCCCCTCCACCCCTATCTTTAGCTACCTCATGCAGCTCTGTCACGTCCTTCCCATATTATTCATTTATGTTTCTAATTCTTCTCTCCATTATTTTTTTTTATGTCTCCCTCTCGTTCTTTTTTGCTCTGTGGCTTCCAGAATAGGGCTTTTCTAGTTGTACTCTTCTCAGGTTCTCTCGATGTATGGCCTATTTATTGCCAGCGCCCCTTTTCACCCATTCGTTCATTGGTTTTTGTTTATTCTCTCCATGGGCTCCACGTTGGTGTTTTTTGTCATACCAACGTATTTCTTCAATGTTCTAAAAGATGGTAATGAAACTTGAGCATTAAATGCAACAATAAGAAAGAGACAACGAGCTTTCTTTGGTACGTTTTTTTTTTTCTTTTTTTTTTTTTAAGCGTCGCTCGCTTTGAACTCAAGTGTAGTCCATAACACTTCTCTAGTAGGATGGCCTGAATGTTGCGTGTGGTTAGTTTTTCCCTATAAACAGGTCCATCGCCATCACGCGAAGCCACTCAGATTTCAGAGATATGGTCACTGATGAAAAGAGAAGCATTAGAAAACACTGTGACACTGAAAAGATCAAGGGAAAGAGAGGAGAGGAAGACCCAAGAAAATTAGCTCATGATGAGACAGTGGCATGGAAATATCATCAGCGGGTTTAATCAAAAAAACCAAAGACCGAGATCTGTGGAGAGACATGAACGCCTAGCCAGCTGACAGGACACCTAACGATGACGATATTTCGCAGGCTACAATTAGCGAAGTTTGAGTTTATTTGTAATGGTTTTTGTTCCCCGTGTTTTTGATATATACAGCAACACAGTTTTAAAAGCTAGAATTGAATTTCCAAGTGTTTGCTCAGTTGGGATTTCTTTTTTCTTCTGCAAAAAGCCAGGTTTTGAAGCCCCCTAGCCTTCTTTCCTTTTTCTCATTCTGTTTTGTTCTTACACAGACTTAACATTCAGCAGAAGCCACAGTAGGGTCACAATTTCAGCCCGGCTTTTGGGGGGCCAACTTGTTTACCCCGAGGTAGCGGTGCACACTGGCACATCTGAACTACAAACACACCCACACACGAAACACAACGCACAACATACATGCACACACATACACTTTTACCACACTCTCCCACACATACACACACTCCCACACAAACATACTCCCACGCACACACTAACACGCATGCAAACCCCTCCCAAAACATACATAACCCAAAATACATTTTACACACACCCCCCATAAAACACACACTCCCACACATAAACACACTCCCACGCACACCAACACGCTGCACACACTCCCACAAAAAATACCCCACTATCACACAACACTTTTACATATACACACATACACATATCCCACAGCACACACTCCCACCAAAATACAAATCACAATACATGCAAATCCCACACACAGACACTCCCACACAAAACACACCACTCCCAGTCAACATTCCAAAATGATACACACCTAACACTAACCTACAAAACACATTACACACCCACAACCACACACACCCGCCCCTTTCACACTTACACCCGACACACTCCAAAGACACTCACACCCACACCACTAACACACACACGCCCACACATTCACAAACACACACACACGACCTCCACGGGTCCAGAAAAAAACA
>JACEFZ010017198.1:0-18432 GCA_014155875.1 Cepaea nemoralis | reverse complement strand
AAAGGAAAAACTTTGAAACGGTGACACAAACTTTTGAAAAATAACGTATCGTTTCCAACAATAACAAACAAACAAAAAAAAAAAAAGAAAAAAGAAAAGAAACAGGGAAGTGTTTAAAAACACCGAGAAGGCTATATTTATCAACATATTAGGGACGTTCATTTGAAACCCGTTCCAGCGGCTTTATGGCAAAAGCATGAAAGAAAAATTAACATGTGTGGTAGAATTAAACAAAGCATTCATTTTGAATGAATTATGCCCGGGAAGGTTAACCCGGTCAACAAATGCCCGCAGAAGTCGGATGTGTCGGCCTAACGGCGCAAGAACGCAGCTCTGCTGTAAACAGGCACAATGCAGTCACATCTGGAAAAAAAAAAATCCGGATGAACGCAGAAGAAGAAGAAGAAGAAGAAGAAGAAGAAGAAGAAGTAGAAGAAGAAGAAGAAGAAGAATGAATTATGCACCATGGGTTGGTCAGAAGAAGTCGCCGTAGGCATTCAGGCAAAAATACCATTGCTTAGGTAGGCGGCGAATGCCGTCCGTAAAAAAAGGATTTTGGTTGCTCACTGAATCAAGTGTTTACCGCGCTCATTACGTCTGCACCTGTGTGAAATCGTTGCCACCTGGTAGCTTTTCTTTAGAGGTCCGCACAAATGAAAATCACATGATGACAAATCAGGACTATAGGCTGGATGTTGCATAATTTCCCACTTCTTCCTTGCTAAAGCTTCCTGCACAATCTTTGCAACATGCGGACGAGAATTATCGTGCAACAAAATCACACCGCAAGAAAGCATGCCGGGTCGTTTATTCTAGATGGCTGTTTGCAGCTTGTCTAGTGTTTGCAAGTAGTGGGTAGAGTTGATGTTGACACCAGGTTCTTTAAAGTCGGTCAACAATAGCCCTTCATGGTAAAAACATGCGCTCGGTATAACCTTACCAGCAGAAACCTGTCACTTGAATTGTTTGGCTTTTGGTGATCCAGCATGCTTCCATTGCAAGCTCTCTCTCTTTTGCTGCTCGGCTCAAAGTGGTGACACCATGATTCATCGCCTGCCACTATGCATCATGCACCACCCTCCACTCTGTAACGCAGCAAGTGGTTCAAACACCATCCCATGCGTTCATCTTTTTGGTAGTCGGTCAACATCCGTGGTACCCACTATAAACACACCTTCCGATATTGCCGTTTCTTAAGAACGACCTTTTGGATTGTCCCAACTGACACATCAAATTCTTTCGCTTGCGAACGTACGCTTCGACAACGGTTCATCTGTACTGCTGCATCAATTTTGGTGATGTTTTTTTTTCTGTTGCAACAATATGCACTTGACCCGGCCGTCGAAGATCTGTCGTGAACTGACGTCTTTTCCGAAACATTCGTGCCCAGTCTGTCACTGTTGTCTTAGACACACATTTTTTACCGTACGCTGCCTGCATTCTTCGATGGATATCCACTGATAGACAGCCTTCAAATGAAAGAAACTGAATCACCGCTCTTTGAGCTTCTTTGGACGAATTTTGGATTAACCTGGCCATTTTCTCAACGGTCAGATACAGAACCTATGTATCATGGGATAAACACGTGCTCTTTTATTCATTGGAGGTCTGCAGTCTTACCAGTATCAACCCCGGCAAGGAATGGGTGCCGGTGCCTCCAGCTTTTAAGTGCACTTTCTCCTGCATTATCACACTCGACAGACGGTGCAGAGAGCAGAACCCTGCCACTGTCAATGCAGAGGTTAACGCGCTCATGTATGAACACTCAGATAGCCCCGAAGTGCTCATCTATACAGATGGATCTGTTGTAAAGCAGCAGAGAAGTGCGTGGGCATTTACAGCCCGTTCAGCGGGCCGAACCGTTCAAGAATCCAGTGGTGCCCACTCTATGACCACGAGCAGCATGACGATGGAGGTGATGGCAGTTTCACAGGCTTTCATATGGCTGGAATCACAGCATTATACCAACGTGTGTGTACTAAGTGATTCAATAAGCATGATTCAGAAGGTCGAAGCTGGATCTGTACGTAGACAGTGGACTGAATCGCTGCGGAAGTCTTTTGTCCGTAAAGTCACCTTCATCTTCGTCCCGGGACATGCGGGAGTCGAGGGAAATGAACGAGATGACAAACTGGCTGGCTCTGCACCCCCTGTAGATGGCCAGCCCATGGATCGTGCCGATGTTATTAACGTCCTTAAAGATATGGCGAGAACAGAGGACTTTGACGTCAGTGATTCCACATCGCTGTCCAGGATGAAAGACCTTGGAGTAAGAATCGGCACAGCCAGACGCGAGAGGTACATCGGGAAAACAAAGCGCCTCGTCAACCAACACAGAACTGGCACTATTAGCCACCGGACGCTGATGCATATGCTGGTGGGGGAATCTGAGCACCTATGGACATGTCCGGAGTGCAATGAAGATACCCCAACTGATAACTGATAACTGATGTTCAACGTACGCATTTACGCGTGATGCGGCACGAACGGATTTCAAAAGAACCCCCCTTATATTAACATGGAGGATAAACATTAACATCATTTTATCTAGATTTGCTAGCTATCTTCTACGCCATCCGGTACAGTGACTCTTCTGCAATTCCTTTGTCTGCGAAATATTTTCTTCAGTGTCAACTGCATTAATTAATTCGTCGGTGAAGATCTGCGTCAATGGCCGCAACAGTAAATGGTTGTAGGACTTTGCCAGATTCGTCGTCCAGTTATAATTTCTGATGTGAGTTAACACACCCGTTTAATCAACAAACACTCGTCGATCAAGTATGACTTCAGAAAAACCAACTATGATTGTATAGGGACTGTTCAATTATTCCTTTTCCCAGTTCTGAGCATGAACCAAGGCTTCACCAGGCCTTGATGTTATCAAGACGGCATATTGAGTACTATTCAGTATATGGATCTAGCCTTAGCCGGGAATTTCAGTTCACACATCAGCAATGAGTACAATAAGGGCCACAATTCAGAATTATTCAGTATTATTTATTTATTTCAAGGGAAAACATATCTTTTAAACATAACGTTAAAGGTATCACAATGAATATCACAGCGTTTATCAATTAAATACAATCATCATCATCATCTTCATCATCATCATCATCATCATCATCATCATCATCATCATCATCATCATCATCTTCCACTTCTGCCGTCAAGCGTCGTGGGGAGGAATAATTTGCGTTCCAACGCACGGTGGACGGCATTAAATACAATAAAGGTTATATTACATAAAACATTCCACACAGTTCATTTTGCAAAAAAAAAAAAAAAAAATCTTAAACTGTAGTTTCTCATTGAACAACTGTAGTTGATAGTTCTGATTTTTAATAGCTGTTAGCAAGTTAACAAAGAAAAGACGATCGTATACTGTATTCGACAAAAAATAATACTGTATTCGACAAAAAATAAAAGTTTGCTCAAATGTAAGCGTACGCTCAGAAAGTAATGCACCACAACGTTTTTGTCAGGAGATGTTTATTCATAACGCATGAAACGTATACACAATATACATGGTTATGTCATGTAAACATTGGTATTATTTAACATAATACCCAGCAACTTGTGCGCGTGTACGCCAGCGGGAAACAAGTGTACGTATTCCTTGCCCGTACCAGAATTTGTCTTGATCATGTAGCCATTTCTTCGCTGCATGAATCACTGCTTCATCATCTTCACACCTTGTCCTACGGAGTGCAAGTGGACCAAACAGATAAAAATCAGAGGATGCCAAATCGGGACTATAGGGTGGATGGGGTAGTACAGTCCAACCCAATTTTGTGATTGCTTCCCGTGGTGCCAAGAATTTCGTGAGGGCGCGAATTGTCGTGAAGGAGAATCAGGTCTGTTGCATTCTTGTGCGGCAGAACTCTGCGAAAACGTTGATTGAGTTTCTTCAATATCTTAATGTAAGCTTACAAATTGATTAATTCTCCTCTTGGCATAACACCCACAAGAATCACATCTTCAATGTCCCAAAAGACAGTGATCATGACCTTTCCAGCTGAAGGAGTTGTCTTGAATGTCTTTCTTTGCGGTGATTGCTTATGATACCACTTCATTGACTGTCCTTTTGTCTCAGGTTCAAAGTGATGTGCTCAGGCTTCGTCACTTGTAACGATCTTAAACAAAAAGTTCTCTCCATCAGCAGGGAAATGCTCCAACTAATCAGAAGAAATTGCTTTCCTTTGCAATCCATGGTCCTTTATGGGACTTCGAGGATCCCATCTTGCGCAAACCTTACAAAATCATAGTTTATATAACTGCCTTTGCCCCACCATTGCTGACTGACAGCTGTAAGGCCAATAGTTGAGTAGCGATTCAAATATCCGTAAGAATAATGCGCTCAGGTCATTTCAACAATTCTGTGTTGGTGGCTGTGGCAGGACATCCAGGCGTCGGCGATCAAGCAGCTCCGTATCTCCACTTTCTGATTCTTTGATTCTCTGAATCCAGCGACTAACTGTACTACTGTCCATTGCAAATCTTCCATACACATCAGATAGACGCGTTTGAATGTTCACAACAGTTTCCGTCTCTGCAACGATAAATTCTATCAAAATTCGCTGCTTATAACGCGAGTTGCTAATACGCTCCATTTCAATGGTTTAGGGCAGCCACATTATTTGATCTGTTGGATTGCAGTTTGATGCACACAATCAGCACATGCCATATTTGAAGTGTGCAAAGTTTCATGCTATTATCTTCATTACATAAAACATTACATAAAACTACAAACTATAGCAACTGTGTCCAGGGAACCCGTGATATTGTGTGGTGATTTGACGGTGTATAGACATTTTTCATTGCAGAAAGCAGGTTGCAGCAGTGATAAGTGGTTTTCTGTATCCAAGAACTGACGTCCGCAGACGAGTGAGTCAGACAACAGCCAAGACCCGAAGAGGCGTATCATCCTGTCTGAAGAACGACATCAAGGTGACAGAGGACAGTATCTGAAGGAGCAAGTACTAGTACTAGCATCTGGAGGTCACTACGAACAAGGACAGGATCAGATACATAAGGTGGTAATCCTTTTAGATTGTCGGTGTAACTTGATCTGTATCACGCATATTTATTATATTATTTTATATATATTGATAATAATATTGTTGTAATTTAGTACACAACGATTTAATTTAGTATACATTAAGTATGTCCACATTAGGTGCGTTTATTGCCTTAGGGGAAAAGTGCGGCTTAACTGGACCCGAACTAATAGCTTGGGCTGAGGCCAAGTTGTCCGATTTTCAAATACAAAAGAGGGAAACACACGGCGAAGATGATCGATGAAGAAAGGAAGGCACAGAGAGTATCAGCATGATACGATCTTTGAGAAGCGAGCTGAGGAAACGATTCAACATCCAGAGAATTTAATGAAAGGAGGAATGAAGGAAGAACCAAAGATATGATGGGCGACATCTAAGTTTAAGAGTCACCAAAAGGTCACACAATAGACAATAACCTAAGTTACTGGCGTGAGTAAGTAGTTAGCAATATTTCTGTGAACTGTGAACACTATGGATACATATGATGGGACAGGCGACATGTTTGACTTTAATTGTAGTAGTTATATTAAGTAGGGTATTAAGAAGCACCAGGGGTTGGAAGGATACTAACATTTGCAGATGATATTCTTGCATACAGGCAGGGGAGAGATAGGGATCAAACAGCCCAGGAGCTACATATGACAGTAGACAAAGTGATTGACTGGTGCACTGAAATGAATGCTGTCATTAACACGGAGAAGGCGGCTGTGTTGTGGTGCTCTCTGGACAACAGGATTGTGAGAGATGATGCCCCAAGCCTCACGATAGATGGCAGAAGCGTCATCAGATAGAACAAACTGAAGTAACTGGGAATCACATTTGACAGGAGTCTGTCCTTCAAGGACCATGTGGAGACGGTTGTGACAAGATCTCAAAAGGGACTCAATGCACTTAAAACTATGGCTGCAATGGACATAGAGCAGAGAATGCTCTTCACACTATACCAGCACTTGATCCTCTCAGTGATTGATTATGGACTAGGACTGCTCACTGTCTCAAAGAGTCAGCTGGTGAAATTAGAGCGCATACAGAATGAAGCTATGCGGGTCATTCTGGGATGCACCAGAGACACTCCAGTAGTGTGTATGCGTTACATCCTTGGTCTGCCTACTGTTGCTGGTAGGCACAAGGTGATGCAAGCGAAGGCATACCTCAGAGTAGCTGCAGACACAGATCACCCGTTGCATGAGGCGCTGGACGTAGTTAAGGGTCAGAGACTGATAAGAGGGAAATCATGGATGGCTCAGGCGGAGGATACGATCAGACAGGTGTGCCCCTTGGAGAACATCAGGCGAGGAGAGGAGTGGGTCAGAGTGCCAGCCGAGCAGTCAGACTTGTGCAGGGTTATAATCACATTGAGCCGGGAGTGCAGGGAGTGGCCAGCAGGGGTCACGGAAGTGGAAATTCAGCAACTAATTCAGGACAATGCTCGCCCGGGTGATGTGATTATCTACACGGATGGGTCGGTGTTGAGAGGTAGGAGAAGTGCCTGGGGGTTCTTGGCAAAAACTAATGGTCGGCGTTTGGTGCAGGAGAGCCTGGCGTATGATGACACTACATCTAGCTTAAGAATGGAGGTGGAGGCGGTCAGTGCAGCTTTCCGCTGGATAAAGAACACGATACACACACACATTGTGATTGTTACTGACTCAGAAAGCATGCTGAGGAGGGTGAGAACAGGCAAGCTTCGTGCAGAGTGGCTTGCTTCGCTTCGGAGATCACGGGTAGCAAGAATCACCTGGATTTTTTCTCCTGAGCATGCCGGTGTGCTGGGGAATGAACAGGCGGACAGTTTGGCTGGCTCGGCAAAACTTGGTGGAGTATTGATGTATGACAAAACAGATGTGGTTGCGGCCTTGTGGGAGCACGTGTATACCTCGGAGGAGCAAATGGATCACCATAGTCTGGTAAGAATGAGACAGCGAGGTGTGACGAGGGGATCTGGCCGACGCTCGACGCTCAGAGGAAAGGCGAGACGGACATATAATCAGATTGCTACTGGAACTATTGGTGTTGGAACTCTTCGCTGGCTGCTGAGGATGGGGACGGAGCGCTTATAGGAATGTCCTGAATGCTGTGATGTCGGTTCCTAAATCAATTAATCAATCAATCAATCCATCAATCTTCATTACTAGCTGAGGAAAGCGATCTGATGCATTACTTCTGCAAGCCCCTCGTATATCGATGTATTAGCAATTCTATGGGTCCAGCTACTTTCATGGAAATAAAAAAGATATTATTTTCAATTTGCGATTACCCTAGGGATAACTAATGCTCCATATTCGAATACAATCTATAACTATGTGTTTTAAGTATTTCAGCCAAAGTATCATTCATTTATTCAGTTCATATGATATGAAACTCTGCAGTATACACCTTACGAGATGCAGCAAAATGTAACAGACATCACATCACATAAAACATTGTTTGTGGCTTCCCTGTTTAAATGTACTAAGGGAATACACTAATTTGAAGAGCCTGGCTTGTTGTCAAGCCAACAATTTCAGTGCTTTAAGGTTGTTTGAAACGTTGCGAGCTGACAGTTTAAGGTTTGTCTGGTTGACCTTCGGGTTGAAGTCGAAATAATTTTCGAAAGGTAACTCGGTACTTAGTGCTCATTTTATAATATATAAAAATATTCACAGCCGAGTTGATTGACTCCATGATGACACCAAATCCGAACATTACCACCAACGTATTTTCGTACGTGCCTTCAATTGCCAGCTCTTTTTCTAAAGCCATACCTATAAAAGTGACACAATTGGGAATAAAAGAAATTATAAAAACTGTAGAGATTAACAAAATCATTTGTGCCACTTTCTGATCTCGGCTAGACAAGTTATCAGATATACCAGACGAAACAGATTGCCGCCATTTTGTTTTTCTTTGTAGTTTGCAAATAAGTACAGCTGTACAAACAATGACGGAGAGGTATGTACTAAACTGGACAATGACGTTGATAGTCAACACGGCTTGCTCAACCCATTTGTGATTGTCAGTACGGATAATGGCCAAAATTGTTCTGTTTCTGGCTGGAACAAATACCTCTTTATAGAGGTTGACACAGTACACGGGACAGACGCTTAGAATGAATACGATGAAACCGGAAGCAATGATGATGGTTACTCTTTTCGGTGTAAATATAAGTTTCACCTGAAAACAATAAATCACAAACATGAATGATTAACTGATGATTCACACAACCATGTACATATACAATAGCTTAGATGTATCTGTTCATTCATCATCATTATCATGTGCCATGCCAGCTGGCCTAGGCGTTCATGACTCTTCACAAATGTCGGTCTTTGGCTGTCTGCATGAACTCTGCTAATGATATTCCTCCATGCCACTGTCTCATTCCATCCAGCATCATTTCTGTTGGTCTGTCTCAGCCTCTCTTCCCCTCGATCTTTCCAGTTGTCACGATGTTCTCCAATGCCTCTCTTCTCATCACATGACCAAAGAAAGCTGACTGTCTCTTTCTTATTGTTGTATGCAATGTTCTAGTTTCATTAGCCTCTTTCAGGCAATCGTTATGAGCTACTTTGACAGTCCAAGTAATTCGTCTCAGGAACCACATCTTTGTTGCTTTCAAGTTCTTCCTAATCTGATCAACAACTTGTACAATAAAAACCAGCTAAAGGAATCACATCAGTTTAACAGTAAAAAGGACATACATTCCACACGCCTTGAGTCTCATTGGGAGTATTGGGCCAGCCCCATACATATATTGGCCAATCAGCACTCGCTGAGTGATCCTAGTACATGTCATGCTGCTGTTTCAGTCTGGGTCGATCTGGAGCATAGATGACTAAAAACAAAAACTGGCATAGGTGATTCAAACATGAACACTTAATGGCGAGACAAGCATGCGGGCATCTGCCTTACTGCAGCTTTAAGATTAAGACCACTGTCAGACTATGCTATAAAACCGACGTGTATATATATATATATATATATATATATATATATATATATATATATATATATATATATATATATATATATATATATATATATATGTATGTATGTCTGTGTGTGTGTGTGTGACGTGATTTTTGCTAAAATATACAGTATGTTTGTAAAGTCTCACTACACTTTTGTATGCAGAACGAATCTGAGAAATGAAGTACGTGACGCCATAAAAAATGTGCTCAACAGCCCATCTATAGGCAGAAAATGGCTGTCGTCTGATGGAGTAAATCTTTGCACTCCAAACAGAATATTGTTATCAACGGGAAAAAAATAAAATAATTGTTTTGGTTGAATAAATGTTTCGAAATGGGAGTCTATACGCATGGAAATAACAACAGACACGGTGCAAAAGGTATGCGACAATATGAAAAGACGTGTACAGTCATGTTTTGAAGCCTGTGGTGGACATTTCTAACACCTGTTATAATGGACACTTCATTGGTACTGTCCAGCTGTCCCAAAAACAGCGTAAGTCATAGCAGTAACTATTGTATCTAATGTAATTAATGTTTTGCACACTTTTTGATGACATTTTGATAAAGTGTAGAGAAACTTTGCAAGTACCCTGTGTATATATATATATATATATATATATATATATATATATATATATATATATATATATATATATATATATATATATATATATATATATATATATATATATAAGAAAACAGTATAAAAATAACAAACAAGAATTCGCTAAGATAAATAAAGAAATAAAAGATAAATGTGGGAAGGCTAAAGAAAGTTGGTTAAACGAGCAATGCAAAAAAATTGAATTAAATTCCATTAAAGATTCAAAAAATATGCACAGACAAATCAGTGAGCTTACAGGAAAAAAAATAAGAATAAATACAGGGTGTTTGAAATCAAAAACAGGAAAGATAATATTATAGGAAGATGCTATAATAAAGAGGTGGAATGAGTATATAAGAGAATTATATGAAGGAGAAAGGGCAGAATTAACAGAAGATAGTAACTTAGAAGGTCCACCTATTCTGAAAGAAGAAGTCGCTGACGCTATGAAACGTATGAAGAAAGGAAAAACAGCTGGGCCAGATGAAATCACAATAGAAGAATTAGAAGTATTGGGAGAATTTGGAGTAGATATATTAACCAAAATGTTGAATGATATTTACAGCAGTGGATATTTACCCAGTGATATGCTGAAATCTGTATTTATAGCTATACCAAAAAGACCAGGAGCAATTGATTGTGAAGATTTTCGTACAATTAACCTTATAAACCATATCACTAAGCTTCTACTCAGAATCATAATGAGAAGAACCAAAAAGAAAATAAAAATGGAAATTAGTGAAGAACAGTATGGATTTGTGGAAGGAAAGGGCACAAACAATGCAATTTATACATTGCGGACACTAATAGAAAGGTCAATAGAGAAACAGAGGGACATATATTTGTGCTTCATAGATTATACTAAGGCATTTGATAAAGTGAAACATGATGAACTGATTAAAATGTTGGAAGATATCAACACTGATGGAAAAGATTTAAGAATAATAAAGAATATTTACTGGAACCAAGTAGCAGCAATTAAAATGGGAAATAAAGAGGGTAGTTACGAACAGATAAAGCTAGGAGTACGACAAGGGTGTGTCTTGTCACCAGATCTTTTCTCCCTGTATAGCGAAGTAATAATGAGAGAGATCAAAGAGATGCCAGGAATACTAGTTGGAGGTTATAATATAAATAATATACGCTATGCAGATGACACAGTATTGGTGGCGGATAATTCAACAGACCTACAACAATTATTAGACGTTGTAGTAACAGAGAGTGCAAGGAAAGGACTCAACTTGAATATCAAGAAAACAGTAACAATGGTAATATCAAAGAAAATGGTGACACCAAAATGTGACATAGAAATAGAAGGGAAAATCCTTAACCAAGTTGATAATTTTAGATACCTAGGGGCATTTATAACATCAGATGGAAGATGTACAACAGAGATTAGGAGCAGAATAGGGCAGGCAAAAGCCGCATTTCATAAAATGAAGAGTATCTTATGCAATAAGTCACTGTCACTGAATGTAAGAAAGAGAGTGCTGAAATGCTATGTAGAACCAGTTTTGCTGTATGGCAGTGAATCTTGGAATGTAAATGAACAAATTAAGAAGAAATTAGAAGCAACAGAGATGTGGTTCCTGAGACGAATGTTGCGAATTCCTTGGACTGCCAGAGTAACTAACGACGACTGCCTGAAACAGGCTAATGAAACTAGAACACTATATACAACAATAAGACAGAGACAAACAGCTTTCCTCGGTCATGTGATGAGAAGAGAGGCATTGGAGAACATTGTAACAACTGGAAAGATCGAGGGGAAGAGAGGCAGAGGTAGACCAAGAGAAGTGATGCTGGATGGATTGAGACGGTGGCATGGAGGAATATCAGCAGCAGAGTTGATCCAGAAAACCAAAGACCGAGATCTATGGAGAGCCATGAACGCCTACGCCAGCCGGCACGGCACTTGATGATGATGATGATATATATATCTATACATACTAATTGCATGTCGTTTACAGGACGTTGCAATCAACAACAACCCTAGGTTCATTTTGTAGGCAATTTTACGTTTAGTAGTTTGCCATTGCTTTCTGAACGAATCGTCAACATTGAAGTCCAATCTGACGCGTGTAGTAAACAATACCGCTACCTCGTCTTCATCGTGCCGTAAGCGTAAAACTGTATCTATCATTTTCTGTAGCTACATCTGACATGTTGCTATCACGACATAAGACATCATCAAGACATCAGCATAACGTACGTTCTTTACAGTATGAAACGGCAAAAGTCATATTTTCAATAGATCCAAATATTTTTTTTTTATCATATCCTTTACAGGACTTAGCTGTCAACACCAGCATCTTTCAGCTGTATGTTGATCTCTTGGCAAGATTACGCTCAGTAGTTTGCCATTCCTTGTCCGACATCCTTCTTTATACGCTTAGATGTTCCTAAATGGTTGCAGATCGCTATGCCTGCTTTTTGCTGCCTATACATGTTCTTTATTATTTGTGGATAATATCACACAGGTAATATCACACAGGTAATATCACGCAGGTAATATCACTGTTTGGCGGGCGCTTGTGAAATTGATAGTGAACGCCGCAGGTAATCTCATAAGCACGGTTGGATGCGGATTGAATCCGTGGACTTGTCGCTTACCACAGTAAGGGACAGATTGGCCGTCTATTTCACTTAGCTCTCCGCCCCACAAAATGTGATGGTGCTATCACACAACGGGCCCATAGCAGGAAACTGCACAGGGGCAATTTATTTATTTATTATTTATATAATGTCATGGTGCGCAGGCTCTGTCTTTGACACACACTTACACATTGTGGGTGGAGGGATATTTATACCCAGAAACACCGGTCTGAAAGACGAGTGTACGAGGCAATATGTGTATCGCTTTGAAGCAGATTTAAATCCATCGTCTATTGTGCGAACGAACGTGAGACCTTGAAGTATGATAATTAAAATATATTAATATGTGTCATAGCTATATTTTGTGTGTTTATTTGTTTTGCATATCCTGTTTACAGGACATCGCATTCAACACCAGGATTTTACTGATGTTGTTGATGTGTTGACGAGTTTACGTTCAGTAGTTTGCCATTCCTTTCTGAACGACCGACTCCCATGCCAACACGTTTAAAACTCAGCGCAACACGATCTACTGCCAAATAGGTCGGAGCTATGTTTTGAACACAGGTAAGCGGAATTGCGAACGCGTCCATAACGCCTATGCCACGGAGCCCAGCGTCGCAGCAATTACTGCAGTAAATATTTGCTTCGTGATCATATTTTCGTTGAAACAAAGGGCACCATGTAAGACGTGTGTCAAAACATTCTGAAGCTTTTCAAAATAATATTCCTTTGTGACTTTGTTGGTTCTTAAGTTATAATTTGTCTCACTTTTCTTATTCCTATAAACTTACGTCTGTCTTTGTAACCAAGCGAAATTAAATGCAGGACTGCGCTTCAAGACAACACAACAGTGCTCATGTAGTAAAGTTAATTGTGCATCCTTTAGTGTACGTTGCAGTCAACCCCTATAATCTTTCGGGTTGTTTTTGATTTCTTGGTCCGTTTACAGCAGTTTGTCATAGCTATCTAAGAGACCGGCACTCGTACCATGTATGTAAACCAACCCAAGTCGGTTTGCTCCCAAAACGCCCGCAGCATGTTTCTAATTCGGTATGTTGGATTGTTAATTGCGTTCGTTTCCCTGTGCCACATCACCGGTTAGTAAATGTATTAATTACAACAGACATGGAGATAATAACGAGTATACCTTGAGAGGTAGTGTAATGCAGAGACATCTCTCTAGCGTGATGAAAGCCGTGATGAAGCTGGAAATACGCGAGAACATGACGTGTGGCCAAGAAGCTGTTAGATATTGGGTGTCCATCTGTTCAAACGGGAGGTTTTGTTGCTGAAATGCTGGTGTCAGTGAAATATTTAGCCATATCAACGTCAAGATACATCCTAGATCAGAAATAGCAAGACCTTGGAAAAAGTGATAAATGAAGGTTGATCAATATCATCATCAAAATCGTCATCAGAATTATCAACATCATGATCATCATTGTTATTGTCTTCGTCAGCATTACAAAAATTAAAACCAAAATCGTCACCATAATAACCGTCACTATAAAAATCAACATCATCATCAAAATCGTCACCATAATCACCATCACTATAATCACAATAACGATCGTTATCCTCGACATTATAACCATCACCAACGCCATCATAATATTCACAACCGCTATCACTATTTTCAATATTATTGTCGTCACATTCGTAAATACAATAGCTGTTATTTTGATTTTCAACACTGTGGCGATCACCAACACAACCACTGTACTTTGTATCATTATGACCATCACCTTGGGTCAGGTCTTAGTCAGATATGACTGGGCTACCGATAACAGTAAATGGTACTTCTTTTTCTGCGTTCATCCGGGGAGTTTTTTTTCGGACAGTGAACAACAAGGGTTAGAATTAAATTGTAAAAAGACACAGATTATGGTCGTCACTAGGAAGAACGAAATACCACAGTGTAATATACAAGTAAATGGGAATATTCTTCAACAAGTGAATAGGTACAATTATCTCGGAACAGTAATATCATCTGATGGGAGATGCCTTGAAGAGATAAGAACAAGAATCGCCATGGCAAAAGTAGCCTTTAGCAAGATGAAAACCATACTGACCAATAAAAAGATGTCAATTGAAACGAGAAAAAGAGTGTTGAGATGCTACATAGAACCTATACTTTTATATGGATGTGAAGCTTGGACAATGAGCAGCCAGGCTGAAAAACATCTGATGGCTGTAGAAATGTGGTTTCTGAGGAAAATGCAAAGAATACCAAGGACAGCCAGAAAGACCAATGAACAAGTCCTTCAAGAAACAAATGAAGATCGTAAACTGATCAGAGACATTAGACGTAGACAGTCACAATTTTTTGGGCATGTTATGAGAAGAAATGATTTGGAGAACTTGGTGACAACTGGTAAGATCGAGGGGAACAGACCAAGGGGAAGACCTAGAAACAAGTATCTGGATGGCTTGGCCTTGTGGCATGGTCGAGACAGAAACACGGAACTGATCCACGACTCTGTTGATCGAGTGAGATGGCAGAACATGACCGCCCACGCTTACTGGCATGGCACATGATGGATGGATGGATTGCGTTGTGCCTGTTTACAGCAGAGCTACGTTCTTGCGCCGTTATGCCGACACATCCGACTTCTGCGAGCATTTGTTGACCGGATTAATCTTCCCGGGGAGTAAATGGTACAACCTGTTTTCTGTTATCGCAGAATGCTGGGCGGCGCTCACCAGACCCGACAAATCACATTGTGCCCACGACTTCGGGCAGAGAAGCGCAATTGTAAGAGTACAAGCCTTACCCTAGTGAGAGGTAATGCAACCTAGAGGCTAAATCCCATGGCAGGGCAGACCAGACCTAAGCCTGATTCATCAGCAGATCATCAGCAGATATAGAATGGAAACTCCTACAGGCGGACAGTTAAAGCATTTTTTGCCGAGATGCAGCTTGTGTGGCTTGTCTTGTTCCAGGCGTATTGGTATTACTTTTCTTCAGGAGAAAACTAGGCAGACAGAGAAAGAGATCGTGCTGCTTAGGCAACACATGGTCTCTAACTTCAGCCCAAGCTGTGTGCCATCGAGAGGTATAACTCTATTTAGCAAACTATAGTCTGTTGAATCGGCAAAGTGTCATCCAGTCAGTAAATCAATCATCATAATACTATCATAGTCATAAACAGATATAATTTTCTTGTGCCACGGTAATTAATTGACAGACAGACAGACAGACAGACAGACAGGCAGGCAGGCAGGCAGGCAGGCAGGCAAACAGACAGACAGACAGACAGACTGACAGAGACTTACCAAATAAACTGACGTTTACACTGTCCTTGAAGCCTTGCTTAATGAAGCATACAATGTTAATGATGTTGGTTACCACTCCAAATATATCGATGATCGGGTTAATGGTACTGTAACAGATATACTGATAGATTATCATTGCTGCATCACTGATAAGTGGGTCGGATGGCTCGATTGTCACGTTAAAAGAAACGCCTTTCACGTCAAATCCTTTCTCTACCGGAATGCCCATGGTCAAACAGGTCAAAGGTTTGCTAATCAACTATCATCTGGCGAAACGTCTAAAGCGATTCTTGTTACGGATCAGAATGGAAACATGATTTGTTTGAGTGTGTAGAGAGCTCATGAGCCTCGGCGTAGGATTGTTGTTAATGCATTTACTCCCTAACACAATGATACTCGTTCAACCTCAAATTGCGTCAGATTTCTATTGTACAGTAAGTGAAAAGTGGAGTAAACTTAATGAAACTATTTATAAAACAGCTGTAGGGGTTTGCGGCAAACAGCCAGATACTGCAGCCCTTGATAAGAAGAAGATAGCTCTTTTAAGAAACAAGGAATGAACAACGCGTAACACCCTAAGTGAGCTGAAGCAAGCTAGGAAGGATGTGCAAAAGGCTGCCAGACAGTGTGCGAATGACTATTGGATCAAGTATGTGAGTCCATTCAAAACGCAAGTGATAAGGGAAACATCAGAAGCATGTATGAAGGGATAAAGAAAGCCTGTGGTCAAACTATCAAAAGAAGTGCACCACTGAAAACCTTGACTGGAGAAATTATCACTGATAAGAAACAGCAGATGGATAGATGGGTAGAGCACTATTTGGAGTTTTACTCAAGTGAGACCAAACTAGCGGATGATGCCCTCAACACCATAGAGGCACTGCCAACTCTTGACCACCTGGACACACTTCCCACCATAACATAAGTTAAGTGTGCTATAAATAAACTTGCATCTAGCAAAGCTCCAGGTAAGGATGGGATTCCAATAGAGGTTATCAGGAGTCAGCAGGACACACTCACTCTTCAGATCCACCAGCTAATAGAGCTATGCTGGCGAGAAAGACACGTCCCACAGGATTTCAAAGATTCAAGTATCATAACACTGTACAAGAGTAAGGGCAATCGAAGCGACTGCAACAACTATAGGGGAATCTCACTTCTGTGTATTGTTGGGAAAGTATTTACCAGAATTGTTCTGCGCAGTCTTCAATTCCTGGGAGATCAAGTCTACCCCGAATCACAGTGCGGATTTCGACAGAACTAGAACCGGTCTACCATTGATATTATATTTTAATTGCGAAAAATGCAAGAAAAATGTATGGAACAAAATCAACCACTGTTTATTACCTTCATCGACCTCACAAAAGCATTTGATTTGGTCAGTCGTGAGGGTCTGTTCAAGGCACTAAAGAAGATCAGCTCCCCACCAACTCTTCTGTCCATTGTGGAATCGTTCCGCACAGGCATGAAGCGTATAATCAAGTTTGATGGTGCAACTTCAGAAGTGTTTAAAATCAAGAGTGGAGTTAAGCAAGGTTGTGTACTATCCCCCAGCCTTTCGGAATATACTTTTCACTTCTACTGAAATATGCGTTTCGTGATCAGAATGTCGAAATATACATTCACTCATTTTCAGATGGTGGCCTCTATATTCTCTCAAAGTTATCAGTTAGTTATCAGTTATCAGTTGGGGTATCTTCGTTGCACTCCGGACATGTCCATAGGTGCTCAGATCCTCCCCCCAGCATATGCATCAGCGTCCGGTGGCTAATAGTGCCAGTTCTGTGTTGGTTGACGAGGCGCTTTGTTTTCCCGATGTACTTCTCGCGTCTGGCTGTGCCGATTCTTACTCCCAGGTCTTTCATCCTGGAAAGCGATGTGGAATCACTGGCGTCAAAATCCTCTGTTCTCGCCATATCTTTAAGGGCGTTAATGACATCGGCACGATCCATGGGCTGGCCGTCTACAGGGGGTGCAGAGCCAGCCAATTTATCAGCTCGTTCATTTCCCTCGACTCCCGCATGTCCCGGGACGAAGATGAAGGTGACTTTGCGGACAACAGACTTCCGCAGCGACTCAGTCCACTGTCTACGTACAGATCCAGCTTCGACCTTCTGAATCATGCTCATTGAATCACTTAGTACACACACGTTGGTATAATGCTGTGATTCCAGCCATATGAAAGCCTGTGTAACTGCCATCACCTCCATCGTCATGCTGCTCGTGGTCATAGAGTGGGCACCACTGGATTCTTGAACGGTTCGGCCCGCTGAACGGGCTGTAAATGCCCACGCACTTCTCTGCTGCTTTACAACAGATCCATCTGTATAGATGAGCACTTCGGGGCTATCTGAGTGATCATAGATGAGCGCGTTAACCTCTGCATTGACAGCGGCAGGGTTCTGCTCTCTGCACCGTCTGTCGAGTGTGATAATGCAGGAGAAGGTACACTTAAAAGCTGGAGGCACCGGCACCCATTCCTTGCCGGGGTTGATACTGGTAAGACTGCAGACCTGTCCGACGACATCTTCCACCCGACCCATCCATGATTTGCCCCTCTTTAGCCTGTCACCCTTTTCTCTGAATACAGCGTCATGCAGAGGGTGCTGCTCATCTGCACTTATTTTTAAGTATGCACGAGCTCTCCAGATCTTGATCCTGTGTTCCATTGTCGGGAAGTCAAGGAGGTATCTCATTGCTACACAGCTGGTGTCTCTCGTGCAGCCCAAAATGATGCGCATGGCTTCGTTTTGTACCTTTTCAAGTCTTCCAATCTGTGTAGGGCTGACAGTGAGGATGGCCAGGGCATACTCGATGCGTGAAAGCACAAGTCCTTGGAACAGAAGTAAGCAGTCTTTGCTTCAAATCTCTCAAAGATTGAAGGCCAAGACCAAGATTAGGATGGTACTGATCAGAGAGTTGCTTTTTGCAGATGATGCTGCAA
>JACEFZ010017197.1:0-12500 GCA_014155875.1 Cepaea nemoralis | reverse complement strand
GAGGATCTTGAAATACTTTGATTATAATCTACTTTGGGTAGATTTTTACTTGAAGTTTTGCAGGAGCAGCGCCGTTAGGCTACTCCTTTTAGAATTTCCAACTGCCAAGGGATTTTTTACGTGGGAAAAAAATACACACGGTCGTCCGATCTCACTGCCCAGAGACGAGGGGAAATGTTATTACTAGAAGTCCACGAGAAAAAAAAATCCCGGTCAACCGGGACCTCCAGCACTCGAGGCGAACACCATACCTTGAGACCACGCAGCCCCCCTGACTTTCCTTTACTATCCCTTAGTGCGAACTTTTCCTACAATATGTCAGATTATAGTTATTATCCCGCGATCAGTACCTTTCCTACTGTCAAACTGTCAGTCATTTACTGCCTATGGTACCTTGCAGTGTAGGGCAGGGAGGGGGGATCATCTTGAGCCTGAGGAATTAAGGCTACCTGGCTAGTGCAATCGCCGCGAACTGTGTAGGTAAGCCAATATGTCAAATTATAACCATTACTCTCCCTCTATCAGTAACCTTTCCTAGAGTAGGTCATATTCTAGCTATTACTATATCCTCTATCATTTCCTTTTCTACTGTATAACAACTTCTTGTTATTACTCGTGACAAGAGAACACAACACAGAACATACAGCTGATCCACGACTCTGCTAATCGTGTGAGATGGTGAAGCATAACCGCCCACGCTTATAGGCATGGAACGTGATAATGATGAGTTATTACTCTTCCTCTGTCCGTACCTTTCCTCAGGCATGTCACATTTTAGCTATTACTCTTCCTCCAGTAGCACTTCTTTTTTATAAGTTTCTAAATTCTATATATTATATATGTCCATATCTCTCCTACAATATATACAACTCTAGCTATTTCATAATCATTAAGAATGGAGGTGGAGGCGGTCAGTGCAGCTTTCCGCTGGATAGAGAACACGATACATACACACATTGTGATTGTAACTGACTCAGAAAGCATGCTGAGAAGGGTGAGAACAGGCAAGCTTCGTGCAGAGTGGCTTGCTTCGCTTCGGAGGTCACGGGTAGTAAGCATCACCTGGATCTTTTCTCCTGGGCATGCCGGTGTGCTGGGGAATGAACAGGCGGACAGATTGGCTGGCTCGGCAAAATTTGGTGGAGTATTGATGCATGACAAGGCAGACGTGGTTGCGGCCTTGTGGGAGCACGTGTACACCTCGGAGGAGCAGATGGAGCACCATGGTCTGGTAAGAATGAGACAACGAGGTGTGACGAGGGGATCTGGCCGACGCTCGGCGCTCGGAGGAAAGGCGAGACGGACATATAATCAGATTGCTACTGGAACTATTAGTGTTGGAACTCTTCGCTGGCTGCTGAGGATGGAGACGGAGCGCTTATGGGAATGTCCCGAATGCTGTGATGTCGGTTCCTAAATCAATCAATCAATCGATCATACTCATTACTGCAAATAATACACACACGTAGCAACAACAGAAATATCAAACTTGTAGGCGTATTGTTTACAAGAAAATAATGCAGTAAATATCTTCTTCTTCTTGAGCGTTCCGAGCCATTGAGGTTCTTTGCTGCAGATACAATCCGTCTCCATTCGTCTCTCTGGTTGACCTTCTCTTGCCAGTCGTTGATTTCAAATGCTTGTAGGTCTGTATATATATTATCTCTCCACCGTCTTCTTGGTCTACCTCGGAGTCTACGGTAATTTATTTCCTGAGTGTAAGCGAGTTTTGTTTCCCTATTGTCTTCCATTCTTTCTATATGCCCCAGGCCATTGTAGTCTATTAGCCTTCATGATACTGAATGCCAAAAGCAAAAAGTTACTGCAACAACAACTTTTGTCAAAGGTTTAACATTTCTGAACCACTTGAACGGTAGATTTAGTACTCCTCTCCCTCTTCACCCTCTGCCTCGGCCGAGTCCAAGCCAACCTCTTCGTAGTCCTTTTCTAGGGCAGCCAGATCTTCACGAGCTTCAGAAAACTCGCCCTCTTCCATGCCGTCACCAACATACCAGTGAACGAAAGCTCTCTTGGCATACATCAGGTCAAACTTGTGGTCAAGCCTGGCCCAGGCTTCAGCAATGGCAGTGGTGCTGCTCAACATGCAGACGGCACGCTGGACCTTGGCCAGATCACCGCCTGGCACAACAGTGGGTGGCTGGTAGTTGATGCCAACATTGAAGCCAGTTGGGTACCAATCCACAAACTGAATGGTGTGCTTGGTCTTGATGGTGGCAATGGCAGCATTGACATCCTTGGGGACCACGTCACCACGGTACAGCATGCAGCAGGGCGTGTATTTGCCATGATGGGGGTCGCATTGCTCGAAGCAGGCATTAGTAATCTCAGCAACAGACAGCTGTTCATGATAGGCCTTTTCTGCAGAGATCACTGGAGCATATGTGACCAGAGGGAAATGGATTCTGGGATATGGAACCAAGTTGGTCTGGAACTGTGAGATCCACATTCAGTGCACCATCAAACCTAAGGGAGGCTGGTTTTTTTTTTTTTTACATTTTACGTTTCTTTTAATGGACTGTCAAGGCTAACCAGTAAAACGCCATAATAGCAAACAAACAGAAGATTAAAACTGCGAAAGTAATTAACGACGACTTCATTGTAAAGGCTAATGCACCGCACACACAAATGTCACTGTGACACTAGCCTTAGCTACAGCAAGTGTACTAATCATCAACAAGCACCCCCACTACAAGTTAGAATTAAAAGAGGAAACACATACTACATACAAGACTACACATGTACATTTACTAATCTCCACAACCCAAATATAGCTCCCAAAGCGAGGGAAATTATATATCGTTTGATCTTTAACATGACACCTACTACCGAAAAACAAGCACACAGGTCAAAACGAATATCACCATGTCAACTCTGTAGACAAAACATACAAGAAACAGAAGACCATATTTTTTTTACATGCCCAACAGTACAGACTGCACTAGACACTTTAAGACAACTAATTGAGATATTCGCCAAAAAGAAGACAGATATGTACAAGGCAATATTTTTAAACACAATACCAAAAACCACAGAAAATAATCACATAAGATTGTTGACTGCACTAGCAGAGTACAGGTATGTGGTATGGACCTGTAGAAATGCAGCAACATACAGGTTCAGAACATAAAACACACATATAATACAGCACATGGTCCAAAACAAAATCACACAAATATTCAAAACCATTTAAACAAAAGGGAATATACACATTTCAAATTTGTCTGTAGGATGTGGATAAGGTATACAAACATAGAGATACATCTAAATCTGTATTCGTTCGTGCATGCATAGATATGTCTGTACATATACGTATAAGTGGGTATGCGTGTGTGTGTGTGTGTGGGTGGAAATATACACATGTATATTTGGTATGTATATATCTCTGTCGGTAGTGTCTGTGTTGATGTATATTTGACCCCTAGTCATGCGTGGATAAACGTATAGTTTTCATAAATACGTGACCGAAAAGTGATTTTGTTTCCGTGGAAACCTTTTACAAAAATCCCTTACCCTACTCCAAGCGCCAAGAACCAACACAATTTCAATCCTTGGAATCACCTTGGACCACGGCAGCTTTCCGGTTCTAAACTTCTCATCCCGCTAACTCAGAATACATTCTTGTGATTCACCCTCCCCCCCCCCCCCCCCTCTGCTCTCTCTCTCTCTTCTCTCTCTCTCTCTCTCTCTCTCTCTCTCTCTCTCTCTCTCTCTCTCTCTCTCTCTCTCTCTCTCTCTCTCTCTCTCAAGTGCGCGCACAAGCAACCGCCATATATACCTGTTTTGCATTTTATTTTGTAAAATTTGTTGCTTGCTGCGATGTTTAATATATGGAAATTGTTGTAGTTACATACAAGAATTACCATTTTCAGAAAGAAAAAGTGAATGAAAATACTTGGAGTATGAAAGAATTTATATTGAAAGATTTTACTATGCATGAGAGCAAATGATTACTCCACTATCATCACCAACAAGTAATGTGTAGGTAATTACACCATGCCATGAATTTAATATTATTATGTGTATATGCATGTATATGTTGTATTCAAAAATGTAAATGCACACATACGCACGCGCGCGCGCACACACACACACACACACACACACACACACACACACACACACACACACACACACACACACACACACACACCGCACCTTGTAAATATAAAATATTTTGTTAGAAAAAAAGAATATTCTTTCCACCCTTTCAGCTTCATTTCTTTTTTTCTACGTTGATCCTCAAAAGTTCTCTGGGCCTGTTCTTTTGCCCGAGCAATACGGTTTTCAAGAACTTGCTTAAACTTAAATGGTCCAGTTATGCACAAGTATCTCTCCACGATGATTAAAGCTGTCAGCAAGGCTGTGCTACCAGAGAAGGCTGTGTGCGGCATACCAACCGTCAGGTAAACTATTTCCAAAGTCTCGAAAGGTAAATCCGCAGCATAGACGGCAGGCGTATAGCCGATGTTAATAAAGAGAGCCGTTACTAACCATCCCGAGGTCAGAAATTGCCATTCGGCTTTTTCCTGTGCCATTAGTTGTTCACTGATGAACAGCTGGGAAACCCCACATATCTCAGTCTCAAGGCGGGCTGGCCACAACACTATATACATAAGGCCAAAGTGCCTGCCTTCAAACACCGAGCTGGCTGCTAACAAAGAAAGACAGAAGAAAAGAACTGAGAAAATATCAGGCAACGAAAACCAAGCAAGTAGAAACCAGCCCGATGGGTTCATCAGAAGACGTTCAGAAAGAATAGCGAAAAGACAAAGTGATGACTAAGGGAGGCTGTTTTTTTTTTTTTTTTTTTAAATATAAACTTTTATTTCATACAAAGCAATGTATATTTACAAGTTGTAGTGTGTGTTTCTTTTGTTTGTGTATATTACAGAGCGTTGCCGTTTGTTAGTGTTAAGTGTGACATTGTGAATAAAACAAATACATACATATATACAGTTATGATAATATGACATTTATGGCATAGTGCGCATGTAGATACACATTCCTTGCATATGCTTCACTTCCACTTCTGCAAGCGGAATGCATGAAACACCTGTCCATCTCTCCCTCTCATCTCTCTCTCTCTCTCTCTCTCTCTCTCTCTCTCTCACACACACACACACACACACACACACACACACACACACACACACACACACACACACACACACTACCACACACACACACAATCTCGTGCTTTCTGGAGACCGCAGTACATTAAATGCCCCGCGCTTGGACAATAAACTTTAAACTATCATTGCCATTAAAATGTGGCCTCTTTGTAATTTCTGGGTCACTTAGCTACCGAGGCGAAGGTCGTTGGTGTTGTTGCCTGATGACAAATTACAGGGTGACGCTCTAGTCCATTATACGTTTTGTTTGGGGGACTAGAATCAGGGATTTACTACTAGCAGTTAGAGTCCATGGCCTGTCCCCAGGGAGATAATTGGTCCAAAGTTATGATAGTGTCTGGGTTTCATATACAATGGGAAGGACTTAAAACCTGGCAACTAAAGGCCACCTTAGCTTACTGGGTACTTAAAGGGCTCATTCAATTTGTTTATACATGGTGGTGCATATGTTTCTTTTGAAACATATCATTACCATATAACATCATTTTAATACTTGAGATACCGACTTGGTTTAAAGGACTGCTACACGTACGCACGCTCGCGCGCGCGCATACACACATACACACACACTCATACACATGCGAGTGCATATTCATGCACCACACACATACGCACACACACCTGCATCCACACACAGACGCATACATAAGTTACTGCCAACGGCACAGACACCCATCCACAATATATTTCATGTTGCACATTCAAATATAATAATAGGAAAATTAATAATAATAGTAGCAGTAACAATTATAGTATTAATAATAATAATATAACTGTAAGCTTATTAATACCATCAATAAACACATTTACAGTTGTAGTATCCTTTGTTTAAAACAAGTTATTTGCTTTCTTCTGTAATATGTACTGTCTTCAGCCAAATCTTTTACGAGGGGCTAAGATTAGAATGTTTGCGACTTTTTGTTGATAAAGTTGTTGGACAATTTCTTTGTTGATTGTTCTGTAATTGTATAGTGCTTTGTTTCTTAATGTCCATATAAGATTTCTGTACTCTGCCAATAGAACAAGTAGCTTTGTGTGGATGTCTTGTGTGGAGTAAGGAATGGAATTTATCATGATTGCTTTGTAAATATCTGTTCTTTGTTTCGTATGAGTGTTTAGGATATTTTCTAGGAGATTTCTTGTTGGCATGATTGTGTTGCATTCGTTATAGATGTGCTCTTCTGATTCTTGGACGTTCCGTCTACAAAGCTGACACTGTAGTATTTGTTTAGTTATTTTTGCTGTTCTCTCTGTTGTTCGGATCATGCTGTAAACAAGCCTAAATGTAATTTCATTTGCTTTTGGTGTAATCTGCTTGTTGTGAATATTAGAGAAAATTTCGGTATAATCTTTTATGAAATATCTATGTCCTCTTTTAATTATGAGATGTACCGGAGTTGCTTGTAATTTAACTAAATGCCTGTAGATTGTATGTGTTTTCTTGTGTAGTAATTTTTCGTGTCCTTTAATGGCTGAAATACATGTTTTGTAGAACGTTGGGAGAGTGCCAAAGTAATGTGAGGATGTATTCCTAATAGGTTTTAAATAAGATAGCCTAATTCCAATGTAATAGTGTGCTAAAGGGTGTTTTTCTGGGTGTTGTAGGATTTCACCTACGTGTGTGATCCTAAATGCTTGTATTTTGGTTGTTATGTCTTGGAGGGCGATACCTCCATCTTTTTTGTCTTGCATGAGTGTAGTATGTTTGATACTGTAGATGGTGCTGCCAAACACAAAGCGTCTAATCTCTTTGTTTATGTTTGTGACAGTCTGACGTGGGGGATCTAGGACTGTGCACAGATATAGTATTTTTGGAATTATATATGTATTAACAATGGTACTTCTACCAAATATGATAGTTGTTGTGTATTTGTACCTCTGTAACATATCTGTTATTTTCTTCTCTAGATTTTGCCAAGTGTCTTTGTGTGTCTGATTTGGTTGACATGGGAAGACTATTCCGTACACTTTTATAAGATTGTTTGATGTTAAGTCAATGGAAATCTGCCTTATTTTTCCATTTGCCTAAGCCCATTATAGTAGATTTTGGACGTTTAATTTTGCCCCACTCCCTTTGCCGAAAAAACGAGAACGTCTCCAAAATGATCCGTACAGATTTTTCAGTTGTCGGAAAGAAAATGGTATCGTCCGCATAAGCACGCAGCTTTTGTTCACCCTTCCCTGGTATGAACGTACCCCTGACATTGTCGTCCTGTCGTATCTTTTCTAGAAGTGGCTCTAGAGCGACAACGTACAGTAATGGGGACAAGGGACACCCCTGTCTCACTGACCTAGTCAACCTGAAAGAATTGGTTAGGGTATGGTTTAATAGAAGCCGACTTTCCGGTTTCAACTATAAAATTTTGACCCATGTCCGAAAATAATTTCCCACGTTGCAGTGTGAGAGAGTTTTGTGGAGGTATGAGTGAGATATTCTGTCGAATGCTTTTTCTTGATCTAAAGAGAGAATTGAGGACTGACAGTTTTTCAGATGTGTGTAGTTGATGATGTCCCTTATGAAGTGTGTGTGTTGCTGGATATTCCGGTGTTGTACACTACATTGCTGGTCTTCATGAATGAGAGATGCCATGACTAGTTTCAATTTATTCGTCAAAGTCTTTGTTAAAATCTTGTAGTCTAAATTTAAAAGCGAGATAGGTCTGTAACTCTTTAAAAGTGTCTTGTCAGTGTTAGTTAGTTAGTCGACAGATCATCCTCGTTGCACATCGAACCATTCAGTCCATAAGTGCTCGGATCCCCTCCTCAGCAAATCCCGCAGCGTGTAGCGGCTAACGACGCCAGTTCTGTGTTGGTTTATCAATCTTCTTTGGCTTCCTGGGTAGTGTTCTTGTTTGGCCACCCTTCTTTTAATTTGCTGCTCTCGCAGTCTGGCCATTGTTGTAGATTCACAGTCATCACTTGGTTCTCGCAAAGGTATCACTTCTCGTAGAGCATTCAGAATGTCAGCCTGGTCCATGGCGCGTCCGCCCTCCACAGTAGCCTCACCTGCGAGCTTGTCAGCCCGCTCATTTCCTTGTACTCCCGCATGCCCTGGCACGAAGATGAAACTAATCTTTGCCAGCCGAGACCGCTTCAGAGGCAGCAACCATTCTCTTCGGATCGACCCCTCCTCTATCCTCTTGATCATGTTCATTGAGTCGCTAAGGAAACAAGCCCTAGTGAATGTCTGTGTCTCGAGCCATGTTATTGCTTTACTTACTGCCATGACTTCCATGGTCAGGCTACTTGTGGTTTCAGTGAAAGCACCAGAGTCCTCCTTCACAATTCTCCCTCCGGCCCGAGCTGTAAAGGCCCATGAGCTTCTCACATGTCGGACGACCGACCCATCTGTGTAGATGACCGCGTCACCGTCTAGCGAATTCTCGAAAATCAACGCTTGTACTTCAGCCTCAACAGCAGCCGGATTTTCTTGTCTGCATTTTCTATCTAGTTGGATGCAAACTGAAAAGGATGTGCAGAAGTCTGTTGGCACTTGCACCCACTCCTCGCCAGGTTCTAAGTCCTCAAGTGAACACACCTGTTGAAGAATGTCTTCGGCTTGACCCATCCACGACCGTCCTCTTTTTAACCTGCTGCCCTTCACCTTCCTAATTTCACTATGCAGTGGATGTTGTGTGTTTGCGTTAATTCTGAGGTAGGCGCGTGCCCTGCAAACTTGTATTCTCTCTTCAATGGTTGGAAAATCAAGAAGGTAGCGCATCGCCCTGCATGCTGTATCTCTTGTACATCCAAGAATAATGCGCATAGCTTCATTCTGTATCCTTTCCATCCTTTCTATCTGCTTATGGCTGAGAGTCAGGATTGCCATTGCATACTCCAAAACAGACATGACCAGCCCCTCGTACAGAAGACATAGATGGCGCTGCTCACAGTTTGCTGCCGCCATCACCCGCATCGCTGCCAAACCCCGCTTGGCCTTTGTTATCACCTGGTCTATGTGCACATTATAAGCAAGGCTTCGATCAAACCGTATCCCCAGGTAATTCATTGCCTGCGTTCTTTCCACCGTCTCTGAACACAGCATTACAGTTGGTGTTGGATTGTTGAAAATATGATTATTCAACGAGAACCAAGTCTCTGTTGCCTTTGTTGGGTTGACCATTGCCCCAGCTTCATCACACCAAGTACTTATGCGATTGAGTTCGGTTTGTAGTTCCACAGCAACCTCCTCTCTATCCTTACCCTGACGATACACTAAAACATCATCGGCATATGACAATGTCCTGCCAGGTCCAGTGATCTGCTCACTGGTGATTCTCACTGTGTAGGCGTTGAACAGTACCGGAGATAATGGTGATCCCCGTGGTAGGCCAGGATATATTGTTGTTGGTTCCGAAGTCCAACTGCCACATCTAAAAACTACTTTCCGTTGGATGAGGGCTGCAGCGATCCAACTAAGGAGGAATGGACTTACGTTTAGTTCAAGAAGCTGAAACATTAAAAAATCCAGTGGTACTCTGTTGTATGCGTCCTCAAGATCAATCGCTGCAGCAACGGTTTCAGTGCCTGAGTGGAAACCTTCATAGACATCATGGGCAAAGACTGCTGCATTGGTCCAGGTTTCTCTTTTTGGACGGTACCCACCCAGGGTAGGTGGGAAAACACCTTGCCTCTCTAGTTGGCTTGATATTTTCCTGGCAATTACCTTCTCCAGCAGCTTGCCTATTGTATTCTGCATGGTTATAATTCGATATCCCTGAATTTTTTTGTGGTCTTTGTCAGGCTTCGGCAAGGGAATCAGATAGCTGTGTAACCATTCCTCCTTGATGCTAGCACTCCCTATACTGTTGTTGTACATGTCTGCTAGTTTCTCTAGCTCATTGTCGGTACACCTATTTATGTCGTCGTATCTTATGCCATCAGGACCTGGAGCACTGTTTTTGATCGTCGAATCACAGCCTTGATTTCTTTCACTGTCACTGTGTCTTCATCCGAAGTGTTCTGGGCCTTGCATCTGTCTGAGGTGACCTCCTTGGCCAGGTTTCGGCCTTCCATGTCTGTCTGGTTGCTCTGCTCAAGGTAGCGTTCAAAGAGGGCTTTGCCCTTGTCCTCGTCAGTCCTCTGCCAGATGAGGTCAGCACCTTGGAAGTCAGAAATGCGGCGTGATAATAAATTTTCCATTGTTTGGTAGAAGAGCGGCTGATTTCTGTAGTCAGGCGGTGCGTGTATGTTGACAATTGTGTATGTATTTATGTTATTTCTCACCTGTACTATAGCTATCCTACCCTGGCAGTCCCTGTCCTTCTCTATAATCTGCCACCTGTCCGATGTCTGTATTATTGCTGTACCCAATCCGATATGTTGAGTACTAAGACTAAAACATGAGTGTCTTAGACCTAAGCATTTTGTGATATATGATGCGTGTTCGTCGGTTTTAACGTTAGTTTCCTGAATGAGTATCTTCTTCTTCTTTCGTTCGCCTGAAATATGTCTATAACTGCAATGTTGTCTCTTGCACGAATCTAACAGTCTTTCTCAGCTCACTCAGCGGTCCATAGAGTCCATCTTCCATTGCCGTCTCTCCAGGCCAGAAGGCCCGCATGGACACGTCGCAGTTTGGGCAATCCTGGAGCATGCGCTCCGCTGTCCGCGACGCCAAACCACATGCGCACACGGTCGAGCCACCAATCTTGAACTCCGTATACATGTGGTTGCGTAATCCATTGCGTCCTGTTCCGAGGCGCAGAAGAACGACCCGTTCCGGTCTGTCCACAACGCGGCAGTCGCCCTGAGCAAGGCCCGGTGGCCCTCTGACCGATCCGATCACTCCCCTCCTTTGGTGGTATGTAATAGGCACACCAGGCCGTTCCTCGCCTGCTCCCCCCCCCTAGCCAATCAATCAGCTCCGTCGTCTCCGGGAACTCCACAGTGGGATGGTATCCACTGTATGGTTATCTTACGCTGACTGCCAAGTTCAGAAAGTAGTGTCCTCAGGACTGGCAATTTTCCAGACAGGAGCGCCTCCATTACGGACCCTGCATCTGTCAATATCACCACAGGCCGTGTGTAACAGTAATGGAGTACTGGGGTATTATTATGATCTAGTGGGAAACAGATACAGCACGATTGAGCATTGGGACTGAAAGCGGTGAGAGATGCTCAATCGTGACGTATTAGGTTGGCAAGGGCAGTTAACATCAGGCCTTTGACTAGAGAAGAACCTAACTTGTCATCATGTAGAAATAAACAGCATTTGTATTAAACCAACACGTCTTGCGAGTTCCTGCTCTGTTACAGGACTCGAAATGTTGCCTGTGACCGAGGATTCGAACCTGATATAGTTCGGTTGGTACAAAACAACGCGAAGTAATGCCGAATAACATCGCGGAGAAGATGTTCCATGCTCCAGTTCTATAAGTAACCAGAAACACTTGCGGCACGTTGTGGAACAACTAGTGAACGTAATAAGGCGCAGTCAAAAGATGGCCAGTAAATTGTAAATTTCAGTTATCTGTGAATACAGAGGCCAAAAGCCCGCCCAGGGGTGGTCCTCTGTAAGTCTTTTTCAAGACTTGAGATAACAAATAAATTAGCGTCAAAAGGCTTGGTAAAAATCCGAGCCACAGGTTAATTAATAAGTGAATAGATGACTGCTGGTACAGTGAGATAATATTGAGATAAAGTGAGTCGACCTGTAGTTTACAGTGCTGGCTTAAAAGGACATTTTAGATGTGATGATGTATTAGGAGTTAGGCTGGAAAAAGAAAATTGTGAGGGGAGATAATCAATGTTTGACTTCCAGAAAAAGGAACGGTCAGTTGTTGAGTAGTGATTTTGGATGAGGGGAACAAGTATGGTTCCGCATTATGATGATCTGTAGATAACAGATAGATATTTGTATATATGTATATACGTATTTTGGCATTAATGCTTGGTATGGAGTTGTTTTGTTATACATGACTTCGCTAAATAGATAGGTGTTACATTGGTTAGCATAGGAGGCCAATGTTACTGGAACACTTTACGTGGTTAATTCTAAGAGAATTATATTTTTTTTGAAAACCTTCCCTTTAGCGAGAAGACAGTTGTGTTTATTGTAATTGAGCTTACAATGCCTCATATATATAAAGTTTATTTTGCTTGATTTGGTCCTGTAAAATGATTGTTATTATTTTAGAATAGGGGTATTGTGTCCATAGATATTTTTGTAAAAAAACTACTGGTCCGTAAAAGAGACCAGTAGTATTAGGTAACAATAGATTAGGATGTATGTTGTATTATTTTAATCATCATCACCATCATCATCACCATCATCATCATTACCTTTAATTGAGTTGAGGGGAAACATAAATGATTGTTATAAAAATTTGGGGGGGGGGGGGGGGG
>JACEFZ010017196.1:192500-287129 GCA_014155875.1 Cepaea nemoralis | reverse complement strand
TATTATAATATACCCATATACTATAATCGTGCCAAGTGCCGAAATCATTGCAATATGTCCGACATCTTGGGATTTGCCTAGGGTGTAATATTTTTAATGGCTCGTGCAAACACTTTACGATGTACAGATCTTGCTATGCACAAAACTCACAAGTCCTTTGCGTCCTTAGACAATACAGCCACTTTTATTGTAGAACAGTATGACACGTGGCTGTCATACACCGCTGGCTTCCTGCATGACCAGCACACCCACAGTTTACAAAAACACAATGCATGGTAAATCTAATCGTCATGAAGGAACTTTGGTTGATGCATCGTATAAATGTTTCTGATTTATAATGCACTTGTTAACTTACTTAACAGTTCTATTCCTACTCACGCAATCACTTGTAACCAACACGTCATTGTCACGGCGTGTCTCTGCCCGCCATTCTGGTTGAAATGTTATCAAACTGTGTCAGCTGTCTCGCCACCACTTGTTGGCGTGTACGGCTCCATCGTCAGGTGTCAGCTTCAATGTGTTGCTTTATGATCGCCAACTTGCACAACAGGAACATTCCTTAACTTTGGACTGCGTCTCAGATGATTTCAATCACTTTCCATCGCTTTTAAATGCTCTCAATCACTTTCAATCGACCTTCCTCTTCCACGTCTCAGCGCCGTCTCCCGAACACTCGTTTTCTGGTTTTGGCCTGGGCGCAGTCATGTGAAACCCATTAACTCCGCCCACTCATGCCGCCGGTGTGTAGCTTGATTTTCAACTGTGTGTGTCTTAATTACATATATCTAGCTTCTATGTTTGGCATATTTGCCCTATTTCTCGTATCCAGCTCATGGCAATGTTGTAAACATTTTTACTACCTTTACTCAGTCTTCTACTTCTTGACATTAGTTGGATAATCACACACTACAGTTTCTTATTGTGGAATATGTGGTCGCACGCTTTAGTCCTCATTACTACTCGTACATATGTGTACGTCAATTCTCATTACATATGAGCTTATCTCTTCCATGATTCATTTAGACTCGTGACAAATCTTCATCAATAAACAACATCACCCAAAAAAATATAATATATTATGCGTACATGGTATCCCGTTGTAACACCACTCCTTGGGGTGAGGGGAAACTGATGCCACACCGTACTAACGGGAGGTGATCTGCCTGGGACTACGTAACCTCAGTCTACGTTACGGTCTCTGAATACCTATCTCACTTCAACTAACCAAGGGATACTACCCACCCACACATCGTCCTGACTGCATGACTCAACACTCAACTCTGGCATCTACATGGAAACACAAATGTGTATTATACAAATGAGGGTGATGATGGTGGGGATGATGATGTTGAGATAAACCTATTAACCGATAGAACAGTCCAGACAGCAAGCCTGGGAGAAGCGTCAGGATGGAGCAGTCATCACTGGAAAGGCTTCGAGTAGACTCTACATGTCAGCCTGCTACTAGATCTCACCAGATGTAGATAGTCTTCCATCCAGCTCTCGTCTTCGCCCAGATGAAAAGATATGGGTGGATCGACCTGCACAAGTTCCGGAAAATCTACTCCTTGATGCTCCAAATGGGTGTTCCACACAGATGACGAAATGTTCAAGATCTTGCGGGTGGCCTCAATATTAACACAGAGTTTCCCTCTCTTACAGAGTTCAAGAGAGTGTCAGAAATATGAGTGCAACTTCTCAGATGATGATGTGGGATGTTGATGCTGGAGATACAGTCTCTAGACTCCAGCGGATTCATAGGCTAAAATGGCCTGGCACTCAAAGTCAATTTAATCTGGTTCTAGCTGGTAGTGGATCTGTCAATAGTTCTGATACAAGGCACAATCACTCCATAAAGGTACTTGCCGTGGGTGTAGTCGGTCAGCAGATATCATAGACATAGTAAACATACTTGGTAATGACGACGGCCAAGGGTTAGTCGGACTCAACCTCCAGTGTAGTAAACTCTGGTGACACATACATGGTAGGATTCATAGTAGGGTTCTTGGTCCGCTAATCACACTTGCCTGGTCTCAATCACTGAACCCGTCACCATCTGATAAGACTTCACTCAAGAAGGTAGAACCTGTGGAAGACAACACTCAGTGAAAGTATCTAGAACCAAGCTTACCATGAGCGAGTTCTCTCTCACCACCTTCCTCAACCATATGGACTCTTCCAAGGAGAGTCCCGGTCCCTTCATATGCTGCTCACTGGTGCCGGAAATGAAATGGGTCTAGGACCTGGCAGGCTGCTAAGTGTCCCGCTTCAGTTTCCACGGACTGGTGTATAGCTTGGGCCAAGGTGGCTGGTCACCCGTCACTGAGTTGTCGGCCTAACATGCAAAACTTCTACATGACATATAGGGTTAGTGAAATCATTAGTAATGGTAGGCAGAATGGCCCTGAAGTAGGGCTGGTGATGAAGCACCTGGATCCTTTCCTGGGTCACGCCAATCTCCCTGGTTCACGCCCCTATTCCCAGCCAGTGCAGATATAATACCGTGTCTCAGGTACAAGATCCAAATCCAATAGTATATACATGGTCTTAATCATTCTCCATGTAGCAGATCCACACCCCGTTCTCCACTTCTTCATCAAGGGCTGGAGAATTTAGAACAGTGTCACTGTCTTTATAGAACAGCCCTGTCCCGTCGGTCAATTCTCACACATTGTCCACCTCTCCGGAATGCACTATATATTAAGCTGGCATTCCATTGAGGGACACTATCTATAAGACACATGAGAGGAAAGCCAAGAAGAAAAGCCAGTGGTCGCCTCACCAAGTGACAAAGACTTTTGACTCAAGTCACGACCTTGAAACAACCTCCGATAGTTCTACCAATCTTCGCACTACATTCGCCTCGCCGAACTGCGTCTATCTAGACAGCACATTCCTTAGTATAGGCGACATCCTACACGACTTCCGGTTTCCTCCTCGTGACGTCATTCCGCGTCGACGACGTTCGATTTCGGGAAGCTGGTTCATGTGTGAACTCAAATTAAAGCTCTCGTTGTCCTGAACCCATTTAACCCAACCTATAGTAGCTGTGAATAACCCCAGCGCCGCTAACACAATAAATATCCCGGTATTACACTGCTAGCAAATAAACTCTTTCAACAGGTTTTGTCTTGAGGCAACGCCAGTTGTCTGTTCACACATGCTCAACTTTCCCGGTCACTGAGCACCAAAGTTAAATAAACTAAAGGGTACACTTACCTTCAGATGGCTGAACACCGTTTCATACTGGAGTAGCTGTAATTCAGCAGGACTAGACGTCGGATTTCTTCAACAACCTTGAGACATCGGTCACCCCAGCTCTCCATAATGAAAACACACTGTGCAGAAAAGCGTCTCTTCACGAGCCCTGACAGCCAGCAACTGCCGTCTTTGTCCGCCAGGCCTAATCACTGCGCCTGCGCCAGAAACATGCGCCGTCAGCCTGAGTGAATCAAATTCACTTGGCCTATGTTTCTTGAAACTACTGGAACACCAACCAAAGGGCGATAATTTACCCGAGAACCGGGTCAGGTAATAGTAGGGTTGTCTGCCTTATACTACACGGCGGAATCAATGGTGTCTATCTCGTCACACCCGTCTACAACTTAGACTCCGTGTAGTCACAGCCTCCTTTCTAATTCAGAGATTTGAGATCTAGTCTGACCTAGGATCCAATGTTTCTCTAAACATCACTAGCAGCTCCTTAATCATGTAATTTACATGAGCATCTTAACCTTCTTCAAGCACTCACGCCCTGGGTAAGGCATGTGTGTGTGCTTATGGACTATGGCTTTCACTGTCCCTTCTTGTATCTATGGATTGCTCTTGTTTTGACTTGGGCGTAGATGAGTTATGTTTGATCTTATTGCTGGCTTGATTCCTGTAGTGTCTTTATTTCTTCTGTATTCTACCCAGGTATTATCTGCTTTGGGGTGTGTTGACCTGATATTTATTTGTCTGGATGATATCATTGCACATGGATGTTATGGCGATTCTGGTTCTCTATTTGTTCTCTATACCACTTTTCTATACAACATATTACCTTGTCCCTTCCACTTATGCATTTACTAATGAGATTCATTTACCTTAATGCATCATTATATCTTCACAATGCATTCGTGTTTTAAAATCCTCTATAAATACTAATGACATATTCCATACAATGTGTACATGTTTCATTTTATGCAATTAATAACAATATATTCTCTCTTATGTATACATTTATCCCTATATGCAATTAATGTTATAACACTATTTTGCATTCAATGTATACATGTTTTATAATTTGCCATCACTGTACATTGTATCAATACAGTAATATAACAAATAAACACCGTGTTCGTTGTTTTCTTTATGTTCTATATGAGATATTCTGGTTTAGAACATTTCTGCAGACTTGTACTTGTTTTGATTTTCTCAAACTTCCATTTTCACTTGTTGTTTTTTATATGTTCACTTGAACAGTGACCATACTTTGCTTTACCACTTGCCTCAACTATGAATCTTTTGTTTTAATTTAGACCACATGTGTGGTACTGTTGGGATTATAGTCGTTCTATGTCCAGCCTATACTTTCAAGTAGTAGATTTATTGGCGTACCTCGTAATATGTGTAGTGGATCTTCTCATAAGATCATAAGTTCTAGTGGGACTAGTCAATTTCAACATCTATAACAATGTATGCAACTATACATTAATTGTCATAATGATGATGAATGAAATGATAATAATAATATCAGGGGAAGTAATATTATTTTTTTTCATCATCTTTTTTTTTTATTTCCCTTTTCATCATCTTTTTTTCATTTTGTTTTCTTTTGTTTGTTTATATATATATATATTTTTTTTCCAAGAAAGATTTTGATGATGATGATGATGATAGAAATTATAGTCTTAAATTAATGGTATGAACCTAGTTCTCTTTATGAATACTTGTGAGATGTAGATCCATCTTGTATCCATTTAACAGTATCTTCTGAATCTTATGGTGGTTTATGGACATCTGTGGTGCTCATCATGTGTTCAAGTGGCGTAGGTCTTCTGTCTGTAGTTTCCTTCTTACTCTGCCTTCTGTTGCAGACAATCTAATACTATCTGAGGATAATAATACAATGGGATGTACGTATCTATGTACATATGAATATATTACAAGTATTAATACAATAGATAGCAGTAACTAATTTTAAGCTGTTTCCGGTGACATGCAAATGTCCCGATTAGCAATTCAGAGTGCTGTTGTTTCTTCAAGCACCCTTGCTATGAGCTAATACATCTGTGACTTGTAGGTGATGTGATGTACATTTGTAATTTTTTTTGGTCTGCTATCCACTTAAAAGGTATTAATATTTACATGGAATTTGATCAACATCATAATGGTGTAGAAGTATTATTTAAGCTATATTTTACATATATACTATCATGATAGAGATACTTGGACAGTATGTCGTATCAGACTTCAGCTCTTCTATATGAGCGCTATAGTAATTGTTACTATTTTTCATTTGCTGTTTTTCTTTCTTGTAGTATTTTGGATATGCTTTCTCCGGAGAGTGAAGACGTGTTTTTGTATCTCTTACTTCTCGGATTATTATTACTGCAAGCTGAATCACCTATCATGGATTTTTATATCAATGTGCTCGTTGTGATTCTGAGGATGTGGTGAAATAGTTTTTAGATTAATACAAGTGTTATTATCGCAAAAATGTGGGTTATATCTAATATTCATTTCGAGTGATAGTTGAACACTATTAAATTTCAACCAATCAAGTGCACTAGGCGTGTCAGATATAACCACGGGACCTCAAATTGCCCGCGGCGTGGCTAGATAACAATGCGATTGCTGCGTTCTTCAAGTTTAGTTAGTCGTAATATTATGCAATAATGTCAGGGGAAGGAGAGTGCTCCGTATTGGAAGTGAATGGTGAAAGGACTCGCTCAGGTTTACGTTCGGCTGTCAATAAAACTTACACACTAAACAAAGAGAGGGCCGTGAAGAATAAGCTATCCAAGTGCATAAATCCCAACGGCCCTAGTCGTCAAACACACCAACTCAGGACAGTGTGTTACTATTTCCTTCAACAACACACTCTATTATGAGGCATTCCGAACTTGCCTACTCAACTACTACAGGCTTGAACTAATTGAACACAGGCAAGATAAGCACGGGGCCCACGTTGAGGATCTGATTACGACGCCAGTGATTACGATACATTTGTACCGCAGTAAAAATAAACTCATGACACAGGGCAGTAATGAAAACATTAATTCCTGGCTAAAAGTAGATTTTGTTGAACTTGAAAAACTCGACACAGACATTCACCGAATCTACTCATACGATGAGTGTACATGACAACATCAACACGAGGCCTGCCAACCCACCAGCGCTCTTGGCTATTGAATACCCAATGAAGCGTATCCAAAACAACTTAGAACCCAATGTTGACATTGTTGAAGAAGTACCTGCCTCAGATAACAATAGCATCTTAACTATCAATGGACATTCGTGCGCATTGAGGAACTAGAACAATCACTAAAGGCGCTCATTGTCACTGTTTCAACCAACATTGAAGCAAACAACAAGATAAGCAGTGATTACAATGCTCTCAAGACAGAAGTCGCACTCCTGCGAGACGAAATTTGCTGCTGAGAAATACAGTTCAAATCTTACAGAATGCGTCCTCTACAAACCAAACCGAAGAAGCATGTAATTCTCAAGCAACCGCTTCATCCTTGGGAAATCTTGAGGAAGCTCAATCCCACCCAGAACAGATAATCACTATGAAAACATCTCAACGTGCAGAGGAAGATAAAAAACAACAAACACCTCAATGTGCAGACGAAGATAACAACAACAAGCAGTCTACCCCATTGACATCAAAATAAGCAATAGGTTTGAAGTACTTCAAGAAAAGTCACCAGAAAACTTACAGTGCTTTAACATGCTGCAAACGGGCAAGACAAGCCAACAAGATACATCGGGAGAACCACATGGAGACATAATGACTGCTGATAATCGGAAATGGATGAAACAACGGTCGAGACGTGCTGACAACCAACATGTACAGACAGCACGACCTGACTGTACACATATTATACTAGGCGATTCCTTAATGAAAGGTTTATACAGCGACAGGATGGCCACATCAGACAAAGACATTGTTTCAATAATCCACTGCCTGGGGCTGGTGTAGACCGGCTAACAGACAAGATTAGCAGGTTGGCTGTTAATCATAGTGTCAGAAGGGCAAGCGTACATATTGGCATCACCGACACCATGAACAACCAACACATCACAGGGTCTCAACTGCTGGCACTCTTGAACGGATTACGTCACACTTTTCCTAACTCATCCATTTTCTTCTCCTCCATCATATCACCGAGTTATGGACTCCAGCGCCGTCTAGCTGACATAAATAACAACATGTTGCAGAAGTTCTGTTCTCAAAACAAGATACAATTCATCAACAATACAGCATCATTCATTTCACAGGCTGGTGCACCAAAAAAGAGTCTTTACAAGGATCAAATACATTTATCTACATTGGGCACCAGTTTTCTCGCCAAGAATTTAAAATATCCAAAACGGACATACCATACATCCAATACGGGATCGCGCCGGACACTTTTAGCTACTCCTGAAACTCAAGCCAGACGACATACTCCCGTCACATCAAGTACCAATAGGACAGAAGTGTGCAGACCACTCATAACCACTGCACCTGAAATCCAAGCCAGACGGGACACTACCACAACACCAAGTCCGTTAAATACGTCGTCTTTCACACAGGAGGGTAATAATTACGAAGATATGATTCCTATTCTCCCCAGAAAGGATCCGACTCTCAACAACAACGACGTGCCAGCACAACCTCCTGTTAGCCACCAACCAGAGGCTCTAGTTGGTAGTCATTACATACCCATGAGACATCATCAGTACCCATTTAATTGTAATCCAGAATGGTTGCACCTCACACGGTATAGCCCAGCTACACTTCGTCAAGCACTTATAATGTCGCTATACCAACAACCAACACAACCTGGTATTTACTAGCAACTTAGGACAAAGCTACACCGGATCTCGGTACAAGAAAGAGCCTCTCCTTAAACGTTTATCTGCATATTTGGTTATAACTTGATCTAGTAACGGATTAGGTTATAAGTTATTACAAACATTGACTGGTTTTGACTTTATATTAATTGATAGTACTTAGCTGTATAGCTTTTAGCTGTATAGCTTTTATAATAATTCTAATTGTGTTTTCACGGTGAGTGAGGGGGTCTTCACTGCTCTTCCTTACGGATCTGTGTACGTATTTTTATATATTTACAGAGATATTACTGTTTCTCTGTACTTTAGAGTGTGTTTTGTAATAAGGGACGTAAGTTGTATTCACTTTGTGTGTGTGTGTTTTGCTTTTAAACTTGTGATTACGCATTGTTGAAATGTCTAATAAGTACGAACACTGGCTCAGGAATAATGGGCTCAGAATCGGGCATGTAAACATATGCCATCTATTAGGGAAGCTGCCCGAACTATCACTTATACTTAATCAAAATTTTCACATGTTGGCGTTAGCGAAAGTCGATTAAATGGCAACATCTCAGATGATGACATCGCTATCAGAGGTTTTAAAACCATTAGAAGAGATCCCTATCAGAAACAAGAGACGGGTATTGCAGTTTATATTTTCCAACTCGCTTAAACGCCCACCGCAGGCTAGACTTTGAAACCTGTGAGATTGAGTGTGTATGGATAGAGGTTAAACTTCAAAATTGCATACCGCTAGTAGTTGGCTATCTTTATCGAAACCCCAGTGCAGGAAATATCTGGTATGAAAAATTCACCAATATGATGGATGTAGTCTTTAGTAATGCTAGGGAAAATAATATTGCTAGGTGACTTCAACATAGACGCTAACAAATCAAACAAAACATGGGAAAACATATAGAGTCATATAATTTCCAACAGTTAGTCAAACAAGCCACTAGAATCACTAAATCATCTGCAACACTTATAGATCATATTTATACTACGTGTGCTGATAACATCACAGAATGTAGTGTACCTATCAATGCAATGAGCGATCACTATCCAGTATGTTGCACGTGGTCGAAAAGGGGCACCAAAACTCCCAAACACAAACATATAAGCATAAAATATAGAAATTACAAAAATTTCAATCGAGACGTCTTCTTACAAGATTTGGTCAACTCATCTCTAGATTATGTTTACCAGCTTCCTGACCCAGACGATGCTCTGGACCACTGGCTAAAGACCTTTCTAAGTATATTTGATAAACATGTTCCATTTAAGGAAGTTCGTGTTAAACATCACACAAAGCCCCCGTGGATCACACAGGAGGTAGTTGAACTTATGAGAGATCGCGACAGGGCTCACAAAAATAGAGATCTAACTATGTACCGTAGTCTGAGAAACAAAGTTCAATATGTTATTCGGAAGGAAAAGAAAAACTATTTTAAGAACATAGTAATAGATAAAACCAACACTAAAGATATATGGAAAGCAATTAATACCTTGACAAACAAACACAAATCATCACAATCATTACCATCAAATCAGGTTACATGTGATCAATTCAGTAGATACTTTCAGTCCGACATAAACCAACTGAAGGCTGCAATACCAGATGCGCCTCATGACATATCTTTATTATCATCATTCTGTGAGAACAAATGCTATGGACACATTTCCTCCAACATACCGCTAATGACGACAACTGAAGTATTTACTCATCTCCGTAATCTAAACAACAATAACTCATCAGGACTAGATGGAATTAGTAGTCGGATCCTTCGCCATGCTGCACCGGCGATCTGCGAGTCACTAACTTTTATATATAATCAATGTCTAACCAGAGGTCACTTCCCATCAGCCTTTAAAATCGCTAAAGTGTATCCTCATTTAAAAGCTGGTCCTCTAGACGATCGTCTCATGAGTAATTATAGACCAATTTCCATATTATCCTCATTATCCAAACCGCTAGAAAAGCACATCCACAAAACAACACTAGATCACTTAGTTCGCCATAAACTGATAGTTGACAGTCAGTCAGGATTTCGGCCAAAATATTCTTGCCATACGGCACTAACAAACATGATAGAAAACTGGCATCAAAATATTAACAACAATGCTCTATGTGGAGCGGTGTTTATAGACTTTAGGAAAGCATTCGATATGATAGATCATACTATTCTAATTAAAAAACTAGAAACAATGAAAGTAAGTTTTAATATAGTGACATTAATAAAATCATTCTTATTAGACAGAAAGCAAGTAGTATCACACAATAAAGTTTTATCTCAAGCCATTACCATTAATATTGGAGTACCTCAGGGGTCTATTCTTGGCCCTCTATTATTTGCCATTTATATAAATGATCTTCCATTAAATCTGTCGTCGTCCTGCGATCTATTTGCTGATGACTGCACAGTATATACAAACGCTGTTGATCGTAATGTGCTAGAATTATCCATTGCAACAGGAAATAAATAGTGTAGTTAACTGGAGTCATGCAAACCGCATGCAAATTAACATTACTAAAACAAAGTCTATGTTAATAGGAACCAGGCAAAGACTTCACACTCTAAACTCGCAGAGAACTCTTCAGCTGCACATTGGCAGCACGCCTGTAGAAAGTGTCACCGAGCACAAGACACTGGGTGTTATCATAGATCAAAATCTAACTTTTACCTCACATGTTCATGCTCTAGTTAAACAAATAGCCAAAAAAGTATACCAACTTGCCAAAATTAAAAATTTCCTTGACGAAAACACAAGAAAGATATTCTATACTTCTCATATACAAACACATATTGATTACTGCTCCACAGTCTGGGATGGATGCTCCAAATCAATAACAAAACGCCTATATTCACTCCAGAAAAGGGCAGTGCGTTTAATTAATGGTGAAAAGCTTACCGACAATTCTAACCTATATAAACGTCTCCGGTTATTGCCACTCCACAAGCGCCTGCTTTTTAATAAGACCAAACTAATTCACAAAATCCTATTTCAAAATGCTCCAAGCTACCTTTGGCCATTGTTTAAATATAACGCTAGACATAGCGAACGACTAAATATACTTCATGTCCCTAAACCTAGGATAGACTTATATAAAACAAGCTTAGCATACTCTGCCGCTCAGTTGTGGAACAATCTTCCACAAGAAATCAAAGACACCACCAATCATGATTCATACATTCGCAACCTGTTTGAACACTACCTTAGTACAGACTACATGCCCCCATAACAAATAACACAAAAAAGACAATAATGGTAACTTATCTCAAACGACAACTAGCCAAAAAACATTCCCTTATGTATGGCACGTTACACCCTCCTTAGGTATTTATAATGCCCATTTTAAACACTGCCTCAGTGAGTCATTTGTTATTGATTATTTTTCATGCGTTTTAATGTTCTTTTGTTGTCAAAAGTTGCTTCATAAGTGATGTTGAATGAAAGAATGTATGAGAGGAAATAGAGAAGAAGGGCAGAATGTCAGACGGGCCTGCGTGCCCAATTCTTAACCCTTTGAAAATAAAGACTTATTATTATTATTATTATTATTATTATTATTATTATTATTATTATTATTATTATTCACTCAAACAACATTATCATTAAGTAAGCATTCATTCTGTATAAAAAATATTATATCTATACTAAAATATCTATACATTATATATACATATCACAAGGCAAGAGTGTTTCATTTTGAAATATATGATGTCATCTATATTTTCTATGATCATAATCCTCGTCAGAAGGCGTGTCAACCAATCTTTCTGATTGATATTCAGCATAACATGTGGGTTGAATGCGACCATAGTCTGCACATCTACTAATCTTTGTTGCAGTTGTATCGTCTAAGTATGGTGTTAACTCTTGTTGGACACTTGCTGTGCTTTCAGTAAATGATGGACTGCTTGATTTGTAATGTGTAATGAGAAAGTCTACCTTGGATTTTGTTTCTTTTTCAGTAAAATTTGGTCTGAATGACAGTGCATCTCATATGATAACTTATTGAATGAATTATGTTGGTACTTTTGGATCCATATTGGATGATTGCTGGTCTTTATTTCTGTCTCTTCGTCGGATTGCCATATGTCTGTTAATATGTCTGATTTATCATTGTCTATTTTAATCTGGTGGTCTTCAGTGGGGTCGTCTTACCTGTTCATGTTTGCTTTTTCCAATTTTTCTATGTCGTGTTTAGTACATTGTTCTACATTTGGAACATTTCCTAACATTAATTCTGCTGTAGGTTGTGGTAGGACTGCTGCTTTTACCCGTCCTTGGTATGGACAGTTAATGTCTACTATTGTTGTTTTATATTCCTCTAAAGAACCTGCAAATGTTTTACAAATTACTTTGTCGTCTGCATAGACATCGTGACTTATCAGTTTCTTGTGCACGCCAATAATCGATGTAGCTGTGTCTCGGATCATTCTTACCGCTAGTCCGTTCACTAATGCAATTTGGAACTTTGGGGTTTTATCTGTTTCTTGAGCAGAGTTAGCCTTTTGTATGTATCTCTTATCCTTTCTACTGTCGTCTTATCTAGTATCTATGTTTGGTGTATTTGTGCTTTGTGGTTGGTCCTCGTCGCTGCTTGTCGAGACGTATGCCAGGTTGGCGTTGATCAGTTGTCTTAACGTACAAGTCTTTGCTAGTTGTCCAAAACTATGACAAAGATAACATTTTACATTATTTCTATAGTCTGAGAATTTGTCCATTCTTTTTAGAGATAGGTTGTTTATGTATGATTCATAATTTGGATTACTGTCACACATCTCAAGTGATCCGTGTTGTTGTCTGCAATACTTGCAATCTATCATCATACCTCTCTTTGATGTGTTGTATGGCCTTTGCTGGATTGGTTTATACTGGTATGGTCGACCCCTCTGTTTTGGTCATTGTATTGATGGTATCTGTTTGATGGATTGCTACTCTTTTGATTTGAAAATCTGGCTACTACCCCTATTATTAGTTCAGGTTGGGCCCCTTCTGCAAAAATTTCTTTATGTGCGTTGTAGTACGCTTCTCCTCTGGACTCTATCTCGGATAAGGAAGCGCATTTGTGTTCTATCAGGAGCGTTGCCATGTTATTAGGCACTGCTGAGACTAATTTGTCTCTGAGTCTTAGATTTATCAATTTACTAAAGTCAGTACCTACCCCTGCTGATTTCAACCATTTATCAAATAGTGATGTGGTTTCAGCAGCAAAGTCCAGGAAGGTCTGGTTTGCCTTCGGGGTTAAAGCTCTGTAAGCTGTGCGAAGTCCAGCTTGATCTAAGGAAAAATGTGCTAGGACTCGCTCTTTTATGTACTGGTAGTCTGTTCGACGATTTTCAGGTATCATCTCTACTGACTTTGAGAGGCTCCAGGGAAAGGTTTTTATGGAATAAGATTGCCTAATCTTCAGTTGGAACCTTATAATGGTTCATGAGGACTTCAAAATTAGTCACCCATGCTGATATCGAGTCACCTTGCGCGAAGTTTCTAATAATTCCCTGATATCTCTTGATGGGGTCCAGGGTTTTGATTGCTAATTTATTCTTAGCAATTTCAGCTTCCTTTTCATTTCTAACATTTTCACTTTAATTTTACCCTCAATATCTTTGTCCTTCATAATTTGATCGGCTGCCAGTATGTCTTTTTCAAACTGTAATTTTTTTGCTTCGAGATCTAATGTTTCTCTTTCTAAAGCTAGTTCTTTATCTTTGTGTTTGTCTTGTCCCTCTCTGGCTTCCCTAGCTGTTGCTTCTTGTGCTGCTTTTTTGTAACTCAAGTTCTTTAAGTTCCTTTGCTACTTTGTCTTGTGCTTCTCTGGCCTCTCTGGCTGCTGCACTGTCTTCTCTTTGTTGTGCCTGAAACTCCGAGACTTTTGTCTGCCCATGTCATCAGTTCTGGGCTTGTGAAACCATTTTTTGTCATAAAGTGCAATAAAGTCTGCTAATGTAGACACGTTGTTGTTGTGTACCTGTCTACTATATATGTGTTATCACTATGTATTTGAACCCTATGAACAATAGCTGCAGATACTACCTGTATCAGTGTGTTCGGATACTCGTATCTGTGTTGATAATGGTATAGAATTTCAACAGCAAGAATATATTTTAGTCAGCGTCACTGCTAGTCTTATTCTGGCTAAACCGACTGCGATGAACTTGCTGTAATACCACTCAACAATAATGATAACGTTACCGGACAAACAATAACACCTATAAGAAGTTTTAGCTAAATGACATAACACCTGTGGAGAAAATAATTTTATATAATAGAGACATTAATGACGTTAAAGAGCAACAAATAATGGACTAAGTTACAAAACAAGACAAACTTCTCGCTAGCAGTCGAAGATTTACTTAAATTATGAAGTCAATTTCGAATGCTAACCAACGGACCGTATTTTGGGTGATAATGAAATAACACAATGGTTTCCCTCCAACCTCCTGCTAATGATGAGGGTGAGTAAACATAGTAATGAAGTAATGAAAGGGTGCCTGTTGACTCTGGACTACTAAGCAGGACACATATACAAATCAAATGGAAACAACTTAACCTGTGTAAATTCATGTCCGGTGTCCTTGGTGGATTGGTCCGGATACTTGGCTCCACTTCAGAGTTGTTGAGGAGTTGATATGGATTAGCTTAGCTGCACTCGGTTTGATTCAGGACTCAGTGGAAGTTGGGTCTTCAAAATTCTGCTCCCCAAAAAGGGGTGTCAATTGTCCCTGTTATACTACTGACGAATCTTGAACATGTGGCTGGGAAAAAATTATTGATTCTGATAATGAAATTAGTTCATTCGAGCACCATAGTGCATGGGCCACATCAAGAAGGTTCTGTACTGTTGGTTTGTATGGCTGATTGCCATAACTTTTTCCTTGAAATCAATATATAGAATGTTGACACAAATTTTATTGGTCTGTCTTTTGCAACTGCACATTGATTAATTCGGTTACACTAGTCCGTAGCGTGATATTGGGCCCAGACGTTGGCTAATTTGTTGTAGTTGGTGGCCATGTTGACCTTGGTCAATGTCATTCTGTTGACTTTCACTTCTGATGTTGATTATTTCTTTAACTTCATGAAACGCACCTTGACTGTAACTATTTGTTCTGACAGCACAGTTCACTGTTAATATTCACCACCGTAACTGTTGAAACATCCTTCATTGTATATATATATATATATATATATATATATATATATATATATTATATAATATATATATATATATATATATATATGCCATGAGATGGATACGAGAAATAGGGCAAATATTCCAAACAGTTGTAAATTAAGCTACACGCCGGCGGCATGAGTGGGCGGAGTTAATGGGGTCACATAAGTGCGTCCAGGCCAAAACCGGAAAACGAGTGTTCGGGAGACGGCACTGAGACGCGGAAGAGGAAGGTCGATTGAAAGTGATTTGGAGCATTTAAAAGCGATGGAAAGTGATTGAAATCATCTGAGACGCAGTCCAAAGTTAAGGAATGTTCCTGTTTTGCAAGTTGGCGGTCATAAAGCAACACGTTGAAGCTGACACCTGACGATGGAGCCGTACACGCTTACAAGTGGTGGCGAGACAGCTGACACAGTTTGATCATATATATATATATACTACCTGCTTTCTGTCAGCGCCGAATGTTGGGCGGCGCTTACCAAACCCGACACCCCACATTGTGCCAACGGCTTCGGGCGGAAGAGCGCAATTGGGAGGGTACTAGCCTTATCCTGGTGCGAGGAAATGCAACCCAAAGACAAAATAAGTCATGGCAGGGCAGACCAGGCCCTAAGCCTTGGTTGGCAGCTGGTCTAGGATCGAAGCTCCGACAGGCGGACAGTTAGAGCATTGCTTTTGCTGATCCGGCAGCTTCTGCAGCTTGTCTTGTTCCAGATGTATAGGTGTTAACTTTCCTCTGGAGTGAACTAGGCAGGCCGAGAGAGGGATCATGCTGCATGGGCAACACATGGTTTCTTTATTTAGCCCAGGCTTTGTGCTATGGAGAGGCAATAACTCCATCCCTGGTCTTAACTGGTCTCGGAATCAAAGCGAGAGGCAACTGTTACGGGTTATAAGTCCTTGTCAGTTGGCGTAGACATGGGGCGCCACGCGTTGCCTCTGACGGTGGGAGACACCTACAGGTGTCACTGATCAGCTACCGCCCGCCTCAAGCTGGGCAGCCCCCGGCCAATTGGGTGCTGATCCGCCACAGCCTGCCTGCTTCAATGGGTGCTTGGTCCTAGGACAAAATCTGAATCGCAGGCTGTAAAACCAATGCACCAGGTACTAATAAAAAGAATAATAGAAACCTCAAGCTACGGCTTGCAACCTGGAACGTGAGAACCATGTGTCCAGGATTTTCCACTGACTTGACAAATATTGACGATGTGAGAAAAACGGCTGTGATTGATGCTGAACTCAATCGTCTTAACATTGATATTGCTGGCCTGCAGGAGACTCGCCTCGCTGAGGAAGGGTCACTCAGGGAAAACAATTACACCTTTTTTTGGAAGGGAAGAGGGCAGGCAGAAAAAAGGCAACACGGTGTGGGCTTTGCAGTGAAGAATTCGCTACTGGGAATGATTGATATCCCAGCTGGAGGTAATGAAAGATTATTATCACTGCGCTTGGCAACCTCTTGTGGATTTGCCACCATTCTCACTGCATATGCACCGACACTCACTTCCTCTGATGATGTGAAAGATACGTTCTATGAGCAGCTAGACTCTGCGATCAAGGCAGTTCCAAAATCCGACTACATTTATATGCTCGGTGATTTCAATGCTCGTGTGGGCAAGGACTCGAGTTCATGGCCAGTGTGCCTTGGAAAATACAACATCGGTCGCATGAATGATAATGGGCAAAGGCAGCTGGAGCATTGCACTAGAAATGACCTATGTATTACAAACTCCTTTTTTAAAACAAAAGAGATGCATAAGGTCACATGGAAACATCCAAGATCCGGCCATTGGCATCAGCTGGACTTCATTATCACACGGAGACAACATCTGAACCATACATCATTAACTCGAAGTTACCACAGTGCTGACTGTGATACAGATCATTCTTTGGTTGTTGCAAGGGTTAGACTGAGACCAAAGAGAATCTACACAGCTAAACACAAGTCTAGCCCCAGGATTAATATTATTAACACTCACGATCCTGGAAAGTGCTTTGAATTTCAACAGCAACTTGAGACGCTTTCAATGATACATCAGAAAATTGTATAGTAAATGATAAATGGAGTAAACTTAAGGAAACTATTTATAAAACAGCGGTAGGGGTTTACGGCACTGTGGATCATAAGAGGCAGGACTGGTTTGCGGCAAACAGCCAGATACTGCAGCCCTTGATTGATAAAAAGAAGATAGCTCTCTTAAGAAACAAGGAAAGACCAACGCGTAACACTCTGAGTGAGCTGAAGCAAGCGAGGAAGGATGTACAAAAGGCTGCCAGGCAGTGTGCGAATGACTATTGGATCAAGTTATGTGAGTCCATTCAAATCGCAAGTGATAAGGGAAACATCAGAAGCATGTATGAAGGGATAAAGAAAGCCTGTGGTCCAATGATCAAAAGAAGTGCACCGCTGAAAACCTTGACTGGAGAAATCATCACTGATAAGAAACAGCAGATGGATAGATGGGTCGAGCACTATTTAGAGCTTTACTCAAGTGAGACCAAGCTAGCGGATGATGCCCTCAACGCCATAGAGGCCCTGCCAACTCTTGACCACCTGGACACACTTCCCACTATAACAGAAGTTAAGTGTGCTATAAATGAGCTTGCATCTGGCAAGGCTCCAGGTAAGGATGGGATTCCAATAGAGGTGATCAGGAGTGGGCAAGACACCCTCGCTCTACAGATCCACCAGCTAATAGAGCTATGCTGGCGAGAAGGACAAGTCCCACAGGATTTCAAAGATTCAAACATCATAACGCTGTACAAGAACAAGGGAGATCGGAGCGACTGCAACAACTATAGGGGTATCTCACTTCTGTGTATTGTTGGGAAAGTATTTGCCAGAATTGTCCTGCGCAGACTTCAAGTCCTGGGAGATCAAGTCTACCCCGAATCACAGTGCGGCTTCCGTCAGAACCGGTCTACCATTGATATGATATTCTCATTGCGACAGATGCAAGAAAAATGCCGGGAACAAAATCAGCCACTGTTTATTGCCTTCATCGACCTCACAAAGGCATTCGATTTGGTCAGTCGTGAGGGTCTGTTCAAAGCACTAAAGAAGATTGGCTGTCCACCAACTCTTCTGTCCATTGTGGAATCGTTCCACACAGGCATGAAGGGTATAATCAAGTTTGATGGCTCAACTTCAGAAGAGTTTGAAATCAAGAGTGGAGTTAAGCAAGGTTGTGTACTAGCCCCCACCCTCTTTGGGATATACTTTTCACTTCTACTGAAATATGCCTTTCGTGATCAGGATGACGGTATATACATTCACTCACGCTCAGATGGTGGCCTCTATAATGCTCAGAGATTGAAGGCCAAGACCAAAATTAGCAGGGTACTAATCAGAGAGTTGCTTTTTGCGGATGATGCTGCGATTACGACCCACTCTGAGGAAGAATTACAACATCTACTATCTGCATTCTCCAATGCTTGTTCTGAATTTGGTTTAACAATTAACAAAAAGAAGACACAGATTATGTCACAAGGTGCACATGGTGTACCATCAATCTTTATTGACGACGCCGAACTGGAGATAGTAGACCATTTTACATATCTTAGGATCAGAGGTAAATAGCAAATTATCCCTCGATCAGGAAATCAACATCAGGATTGGCAAGGCAGCAACAACAATGAACATGTTAGCAAAAAGAGTCTGGGAGAACAGGAAGCTTACTGCCAAAACAAAAGTCCTCGTCTACCAAGCCTGTGTCCTTAGTACTCTTCTTTATGGCAGTGAAACCTGGACAACTTACTCACGCCAAGAGAAACGTTTAAACAGCTTTCATATGCGGTGTCTGCGAAGAATACTTGGTATTAAGTGGCAAGACAAAATCACAAATACTGAAGTATTGGAAAGATCAGGTTGTGTGACGGTGTATTCCATGCTCAGTCTTCGTAGACTTAGATGGATAGGACACGTTAGGAGGATGGATGATGGTAGAATACCAAAGGACATCTTTTTTGGTGAATTACAGACGGGTAGGAGATCTCAGGGTCGGCCTCTACTACGATACAAAGATGTGTGTAAGCGGGACATGATTGATACAGGCATTGATAATGCACAATGGGAGCACGTCGCCGCTGAACGTGTTGCATGGAGGGCAACTATCAGAAATGGAATAAAGACAAAGGAGAAAATGATTGCAGATAAAGCACACACAGAGCGTGAGAGACGTAAGATGGTGCAAAATGGTGGAAATGACCATGTTTTCACATGCACCTACTGTGGGCAAACATTTGCAGCAAGAATTGGCCTTACCAGCCACACTCGCCACCGCCATGGATCGTAGTTATTGCCATATGACAGTTATTAGGCCTTTTTGAAGCACAATGTACCAAACTATCGTCTGTCAAGACGGAAAGGTGCCAAAGTAAGTAAGTAAAAAAAAAGTATATATATATATATATATATATATATATATATATATATATATATATATATATATATATATATATATATATAATATATATATATATATATATATATATATATATATATATAATAAAAGGCAATGTATGTATGTAGGGATGTATTTGATGCGTTCGATAACGGTCCATCGGATTGAGATGTAATTTTCTACATGTTTTCTTTTCATTACCGTGCAGCCAACTGTCATAGTTTGTTAGTGTACAATCAGCTATTTACTTACTAAAATTTAATATTTAAATTTACATTATCATTTATATATCGCGAGGGGACTTAGCTTAAGAAAAGTTATTTCAAGGGACATAACTTTTAATAGCATTGCTTTCTAGTTTATGTATAGATTGTTGCATTGTTTCCAAAGATTTATAACCTCTTTGTCTGCAGTTATTTACAGGCATATGAGTTATAATAAATAATGATATAATCTTTAAGGCAATTTTCAAAGTTTTCATAAAAATAATGATCTATTTAAATTGTGAAAATTTTCTAACTCATCTTTTTATGTTTAAAGAAGTTATCTACAGTCATGTAGGTGATTAAAAACAGTTTTCATTAAAAATAATGGATGATGTGTGGAAGGACATTCTCAAGTTACTTTTTTTTTTTGTTATATGAATTTAATGAGACGCTCCCCGCTAGGAGCTGTGCGAAGCAGCGCCGGGACAGATAGATAGACAGACAGTTGGGTCCGGGAGCTTATATGACTCCATCCATCCATCACGTGCCATGTCCGGTAAGCGTGGGCGGTCATGTTCTGCCATCTCACTCGATCACCAGAGTCGTGGATCAGCTCCGTGTTTCTGTCTCGACCATGCCACAAGGCCAAGCCATCCAGGTACTTGCTTCTAGGTCTTCCCCTTGGTCTGTTCCCCTCGATCTTACCAGTTGTCACCAAATTCTCCAATCCATCTCCTCTCACAACATGCCCAAAAAACTTTGACTGTCCACGTCTAACCTCTCGAATCAACCTACGATCCCCATTTGTTTCCTGAAACATGACTACTTATATGAATTAAATGAGATGCTCCCCACCAGAGACTGGCAACGGTCGAGTCAGACAGACAGACATACGAACAGACAGACAGAACAGACAGACAGACAGACAGACAACAGACAGACAGACAGACAGACAGACAGACAGACAGGACAGACAGACAGACAGACAGACTGACGACTGACTGACTGACTGACTGGACAGACAGACAGACAGAAACAGCCAGACAGACAGACGAGAACGTGAAGCTTATAGGACTACTTATATGAAATTAATGAGATCCCTCCACCGAGGGCCTGGGCAAAGTCGGTCGGGTCGGACAGACGAATAGACACGACCCGAGATTAATCGGGAACGGGAAGCTTATATTATTACGTTCTGAATTAAATGGAGCTGCTCGCCACCAGGACTAGGTAAAGCCGGCGGGGTTAACTACAGATCAGACAGACCGCCGACAGACAGACGACCGACAGACAGCCAGAGACAGACAGACAGACAGACAGACAGACAGATTCCGCCAGGGAACGGGCGAAGGCCGTCCGGATCAGTTAGTGTATATATATATATTCTTTGATCCCCAGTCACGTGCTGTGTCGATGGAGGTCAGTGGTGCTTATGTCTTTGTGAGTGTTCTGGTATTAGTCCCTTTATTGAAACAACAAGCGTCGAAGGTGAGAACTTATGTATCATAAATAAATAGTAAAGATAAGTAAAGTAGTAGTAGTAGTAGTAGTAGTAGTAGTAGTAGTAGTAGTAGTAGTAGTAGTAGTAGTAGTAGTAGTAGTAGTAGTAGTAGTAGTAGTAGTAGTAGTAGTAGTAGTAGTAGTAGTAGTATCAGTTGCTGTTGTTGTTGTTGCTGCTGCTGCGGCTGTTGTTGCTGCTTTTGTTGTTGTTTTTGTTGTCTTCGTTGTTGTTGTTGTTGTCTTCGTTGTTGTTGTTGTTGTTGTTGTTGTTGTTGTTGTTGTTGTTGTTGTTGTTGTTGTTGTTGTTGTTGTTGTTGTTGTTGTTGTTGTTGTTGTTGTTGTTGTTGTTGTTGTTGTTGTTGTTGTTGTTGTTGTTGTTGTTGTTGTTGTTGGCGTATAGACTTGTATAAGTTTGATGTTCGCATTCTTTGTTTGAAGACTTATAGTGTGAAGCAGATTACTGAATGGAATGTATCCAAAACTGCTGGAAAAAAATTATTTTTGTCCAGTGGAAATCACCTTCTCCCCACTCCTGCCCAGCTTCTGAATGTATTTCCTGTTTGGGTCAGAAAATGCCCTAGACCCGCCCACACGTGACATCCTACAAGATGTGGACATAGAAGAGACGTGGCTCATCAACAGCGCCGGAAGCTGGACTACTGTCACCATATTTAACGTGATTTATTGTGACTGATTCACAAATCACGCTGACATATGTGAAGACCGGTATGCTTCGTGCAGAATGGCATACATCGATTCAGAGGTCGCGGGTTGTGAGCATTCGCTGGATCTTTTCTCCAGGACACTCTGGTGTGGTTGGAAATGAACAGGCAGACAGACTGGCTGGTGCCGCACCATTAAAAGGTGATTTGATGCATTATGAGGCAGATGCAGTGAAGGCGCTCGGCGAGCATGTGAATAGTGCAGATAACAGATAAATTATCATAGCTTAGAGAGAATGCGGCAGCAGGGGGTGATCTGATGATCTAGTAGAGATCGTCACTCAGAGGTCAAGTAAGATCAACATATAATCAGTTCGCAGCGGTACCTTTAGTGTTGGAACTCATTGCCGGCTGCTGAAGATGAGGACTGGGTGCTTGTGGGAGTTCCCAGGTTGTAATGTTGTCGGTTCGTGATTTACCTCAACTCAACTTACATCTACTCAAATCAACTCAACTTTACTCTAATCAACTCAACTCAACTCAGCTTTACTCTACTTAACACTACTAAAATCTACTCAACTCAATACACCTCAACTCAATACACCTCAATTCTCCTAAACTCAACTCACCTTTACTACCCGACTCAACTCAACTTTACTCTTCTCAGTTCATCTCATTTAACTATAATGTACTCAAATCAACTCTACACACCAACTCAATTCAACTCAACACACTTTACTCAACTCTACGTTACTCGAGTCAACTCAACTTTATTCTATTCATCTCTGCTCAAATCTACTTATCTCAACTCAACTCAACTCAACACAACTCAACACAACACAGCTCATTTTATCTCACCTCAAATTTATTCTACTAAACTAAGCTCAACTCTCTACACTATTCTACCTTACTCAACTCAGCTTAATTTAACTCTAATCTACTCAGCTCAACTCAACTCAACAAACAGAACTAAACACAACATAATTCAACACAACTCAACTCTGTTCAACTCAACTCAACTCAATGCTTCTCTACTCAACTCAACACGACTCAACTCTATTCAACTCAACACAACTCTACTCAACTCAACTTACTGTGACAGGGGTTTGACAGAGCATGTGATGGGAGATACGGTTCCTGGAAGAAGAGTTGTGGACAGAGCAGTGTTGGGAGATACGGTTCCTGGAAGAAGAGGTTTGGACAGAGCAGTGTTGGGAGATACGGTTCCTGGAGGAAGAGTTGTGGACAGAGCAGTGTTGGGAGATACGGTTCCTGGAAGAAGAGCTTTGGACAGAGCAGTGTTGGGAGATACGGTTCCTGGAAGAAGAGGTTTGGACAGAGCAGTGTTGGGAGATACGGTTCCTGGAGGAAGAGGTTTGGACAGAGCAGTGTTGGGAGATACGGTTCCTGGAAGAAGAGGTTTAGGCAGAGCAGTGATGGGAGATACGGTTCCTGGAAGAAGAGGTTTAGGCAGAGCAGTGATGGGAGATACGGTTCCTGGAAGAAGAGCTTTGGACACAGCAGTGATGGGAGACACGGTTCCTGGAAGAAGAGCTTTGGACAGAGCAGTGATGGGAGATACGGTTCCTGGAAGAAGAGCTTTGGACAGAGCAGTGTTGGGAGATACGGTTTCCTGGAGGAAGAGGTTTGGACAGAGCAGTGTTGGGAGATACGGTTCCTGGAAGAAGAGCTTTGGACAGAGCAGTGTTGGGAGATACGGTTCCTGGAGGAAGAGCTTTGGACAGAACAGTGTTGGGAGATACGGTTTCCTGGAAGAAGAGCTTTGGACAGAACAGTGTTGGGAGATACGGTTCCTGGAAAGAAGAGCTTTGGACAGAGCAGGTGTTGGGAGATACGGTTCCTGGAAGAAGAGCTTTGGACAGAGCAGTGTTGGGAGATACGGTTCCTGGAAGAAGAGCTTTGGACAGAACAGTGTTGGGAGATACGGTTCCTGGAAGAAGAGCTTTGGACAGAGCAGTGTTGGGAGATACGGTTCCTGGAAGAAGAGGCTTTGGACAGAGCAGTGTTGGGAGATACGGTTCCTGGAAGAAGAGCTTTGGACAGAGCAGTGTTGGGAGATACGGTTCCTGGAAGAAGAGCTTTGGACAGAGCAGTGTTGGGAGATACGGTTCCTGGAGAGAAGAGGCTTTGGACAGAAGCAGTGTTGGGAGATACGGTTCCTGGAAGAAGAGCTTTGGACAGAGCAGTGTTGGGAGATACGGTTCCTGGAGGAAGAGCTTTGGACAGAGCAGTGTTGGGAGATACGGTTCCTGGAAGAAGAGGTTTGGACAGAGCAGTGTTGGGAGATACGGTTCCTGGAGGAAGAGTTGTGGACAGAGCAGTGTTGGGAGACATGGTTCCTGGAAGAAGAAGTTTGGACACAACAGTGTTGGGAGACATGGTTCTGGAAGAAGAAGTTTGGACAGAGCAGTGTTGGGAGATACGGTTCCTGGAAGAAGAGGTTTGGACAGAGCAGTGTTGGGAGATACGGTTCCTGGAAGAATGGGTTTGGACAGAGCAGTGATGGGAGACATTGTTCCTGGAAGAAGAGGTTTAGGCAGAGCAGTGATGGGAGATACGGTTCCTGGAGGAAGAGGTTTGGACAGAGCAGTGATGGGAGACATGGTTCCTGGAAGAAGAGGTTTGGACAGAGCAGTGTTGGGAGATACGGTTCCTGGAAGAAGGGGTTTGGACAGAGCAGTGTTGGGAGATACGGTTCCTGGAAGAAGAGGTTTGGACAGAGCAGTGTTGGGAGACATGGTTCTGGAAGAAGAGGTTTGGACAGAGCAGTGTTGGGAGATACGGTTCCTGGAAGAAGGGGTTTGGACAGAGCAGTAATGGGAGACATGGTTCTGGAAGAAGGGGTTTGGACAGAGCAGTGTTGGGAGATACGGTTCCTGGAAGAAGGAGTTTGGACAGAGCAGTGTTGGGAGACATGGTTCTGGAAGAAGGGGTTTGGACAGAGCAGTGTTGGGAGATACGGTTCCTGGAAGAAGAGGTTTGGACAGAGCAGTGTTGGGAGACATGGTTCTGGAAGAAGAGGTTTGGACAGAGCAGTGTTGGGAGATACGGTTCCTGGAAGAAGGGGTTTGGACAGAGCAGTGTTGGGAGACATGGTTCCTGAAGAAGAGGTTTGGACAGAGCAGTGTTGGGAGACATGGTTCTGGAAGAAGAGGTTTGGACAGAGCAGTGTTGGGAGATACGGTTCCTGGAAGAAGAGCTTTGGACAGAACAGTGTTGGGAGATACGGTTCCTGGAAGAAGAGCTTTGGACAGAGCAGTGTTAGGAGATACGGCATCAGATCCAGACACTGGACACTGCAGAAACCTGGGACATGAATCTGTATGAGGCCAGGGAACTAGCATCAGATCCAGACACTGGACACTGCAGAAACCTGGGATGTGGATGTACGGATGTCTGAGGCCAGGGAATTTGCATCAGATCCAGACACTAGACATTGCAGAAACCTGAGACATGGGGCTGTCTGAGGCCAGAGAGCTAGCATCAGATCCAGACACGCCATGTGAAAGTAGACTTACTGCATACGTATGAATATTCATTTATGTAGTTAATGCGACTTTTTTATCTGCATCGTCGTCATCTTCCATGTTTGCCGTCAAGCGTCGTGGGGAGGAGTAGTTGACGTTTCTCTCCCCTATATATGACCCTGGATGGTGTCATTCCGTGTGGTTGTACAATGTCTTTGATGTCATCAATCCAAGTTCTTCTCTGGCATCCTCTTGCCTCTCGTATCAGATATTCCTTTGATGTAGCGTGATTGCTGGTAGTTGATGTATTCTAACGAGATGGCCAGAACATTTGATCTTCTGCCTTTCAATATCTGTGACACAAGGTGCTGATCTCACTGTCTGTTTGAGAACATCATTTTCAGTCGGTCTCATATAGTGAAGTTGGCAGCTATCTTCAAGCATCTCATCTCATGTGTGTTGATTTTCCCTAAAGGATAAAGTCCATGGCTGACTTTGGTACCACAGATTTGGTGTGAATGTGCTATTTATTAAATATGTCGTTTGCTGACATAGCTATATTTTGGTGTTTCAGTATGGATGATAACTAATATAGAAACGTCATTTATTAATACATATTCTAAATCTAGAAGCACACTTCTCTATCCAACAGGCAGTTGCTTCAATGAGGGACGTACCTATGATGAGGGAGAATACTACTTGGTGGGATGTGATATGTATATGTGTGAAAGTGGTTCATGGAGAAGAGGACGAGGTAGATGACATATGTTGGCAGTGGTAGTGTTGTTTTAAACATTGCTATGTCTTCTAAACACAGAAGCCACACATACTATATTGTTTTAAACATTGCTATTTCTTCTAAGCACAGAAGCCACACATACTATATTGTTTTAAACATTGCTATTTCTTCTAAACACAGAAGCCACACATACTATCTTGTTTTAAACATTGCTATTTCTTCTAAACACAGAAGCCACACATACTATGTTGCACGACTTGGGGTTTGTGTGGTTACATCCACTAAGAGAACACATGATTCTGAATTGCTTATTCTGACAAGGAGAGGAGGACTGGCTGAGAAATCACGCTGTCCGACTCTGGGTCATAAAATACATTGTTCGGTCCCAGCATACGCCTGGGAATTTATTGAAGAACAACTGATCATCATAATTCAGTGTCTTGCCTGCTGGCGTATACGATCATGCCTCTTCACAAATTACGATCTCCGAGATCATGGGTCAATTCGTGTGTTCACTCCCTTCCGTGACATGACACTCGACTGTCAATAATCTTTTCACGCTGTCTTTCTCTATCTCTTTCCGCACATCTTTCCCGTTGTCACAACATGTTCCAGTTTTTGTCTTCTCATAACGTGGCCACAAACGATGACTGCCTCTTTCTGATGTTTGTGATCGGTTGTCTTTGCGACTCATCTTCTCGTAAAACGTCATGACTGTTCATTTTGGCTGCCCAATTAATTTTCAGCAGTCTTCTATAAAGTCACATCTCCCAGGCGCCCATTGATTTTTCGCCTGTTTACTGATTGTCCAGGATTCGCAGCCGTATGTTATAACTGGTTCTATGTAACATGCCAGAACTCTTTTTCTAACTATCAAAGACAGCGACGTGTTGCACACAACGTTCTTCATTTGACAGAATGCACTTTTTGCTTGTGAGTAATTGATAGCCAATGATATTGCATTGTCCGCCCTCGTATCGCGGGGAGTGACATCGGATACACAGCTTCTCAGGTGAGTTCGAATAAAAACAGAAGTCTGAAAGGATAAATATACCACGGCAATTTAAATTCGAAAAGAGTAGTCGGTAAGGCCATTGCCCTATTAAAACTGTTAGGTGAGAAAACCTACCGAAAAGTTGATAGAGCCCGTTATCTTTAATGACATCTTTATAGACGAAGCTAACCTAGCCACGGGTAGATAGAGTACGTTACCTTGGATGGAATCTGTCTAGAGCAGTGTTTCCCAACCGTTTTTGTGCTATGCCCCACCTAAGCCTTTCTAAAATGCTTATGCCCCTCCTCCCCTCTTCCCCCCCCCCCCCCCCCCCCCCCAACATATACAGAATTTTTAATATTCAAAAATAGAAATGTTAACTAAAGAAACTTGAATTATAATTTTTAGGAAGAAATCACTAGGAAATTATTGAGCAAACACAGTAAGTAAATTTTCAAAACATATAATGGAGAACTGAAATTCAAGTACAAAATAATTTTAATGAAAGATTTTTCTATATTATTTTAATTATTAGTAATTATTTATACAATGTAAATATTTGTTTTTAAACAACGAGACTTTTACAACAATATAACGGACGCTTATTTCGAATTAACACCAACGGTGAATGCTGAGCGTTACTGAAAAATACTGCAGAAACTGAGATCCCGGCACTAAGCATTTCGCGCCATTCAGAACAAATAGCGCGAATGCTTAGTGCCGGCCCAGTATAACCAGTAGTTCAACTCTAACGTCTAACAATGAAATCACGGCTACTAACATGGCGGACAGAAGTTACTTATAATGGATGTTTACCAAGCTCGATTAGTGACTGAGAGTCACCAAACGGTTAACTTAAAATCTGGACGAGTCCATTATCGAATTCCCCCCCCCCCCACCGTAACAATCAATCAAATTGCCCCCTGTGGCGCGTGGTCCACACGTTGGGAAACACTGGTCTAGAGGAAGCAGATCTAGCCAGGGGTAGGTAAAGCTCGTTACCTAGGGTGGAATGAGTCTAGAGCACATGTGTCAAACTCAATTCCCAAAGGCCACATCCAGCTCCCCGTACAATCATATCAGTCCCGAGAGGTCTCAACCGACATACAAATATATTCGGCGCAAGAAAGAATTGTAGGCACAAATATGTTTTTATATTCATATATAAAGTGCAAATAAAATCCCCCAATAAGCAGCCTTCTGAATGATAGGCTACCTGAGAACGTTCTCGCTTCGATCAGAAAAAGCGAAAATAAAAGTTGTGTACTGAGTTAGTGTTCGTCGTTATAGTTACCTAGCAACGTTCGGATGCTCGTTTTGGATTGGAGCTTAAATAATGCAAGCAGTGTAATGCCCGGATATTGCATCACATTTTCCCGCTATGGCTAATCTGATATCAAGTAAGCGTCTGTCAGTAGATGCACAATCTTTTAAAATCAAAGCTAGCCTTTAAAATGACCAAGAGACAAGTTGATTCTGAAAACAGAGCCTTTCAAGACCGCTGGGAGGCTGAATATATGTTTACTGATATTAGCGGTAAACCTGTCACTGCATCATACACCAAGGTTCGCTGTGTGGTAAAGTCCTCAACGTGGAAGATGTAATGAGCACTGTAACACATACCGTCAACTTTATCAGAGTCAAAGGTTTAAATTACCGTCAATTTCAGTCTTTTTTTTTTTTTGCAGGAAATAGAGTAGGCGTTCAGTAACATGCCTTATCACACAGAGGTGCGGTGGCTAAGTCGGGGAAAATTTCTCAGTAGATTTTTCCAGGTAATCGAGGAAGTCTGTCAATTCATGGACAGTAAAGGAAAAGATTCTGCAGTTTTTCGTGATAAAAGTGGAAATGTGAGTGGGCGTTTCTATATGCAACCTGTCTCACTTTCCTTGTTGCCAGGCAATATTAAACCACATCAACGCTATGGTGTTTCCCGATACACAATTTGCTCAATAACTTAACTTACTTCGCTCCGAGTTCGCTTGGCGCTTTAGTGGCTTTGAAGCACAGAAAAGTAATTTCGAGCTGTTTTGTAATTGTTTTGCCATAGATGTGGAAACTGCACCTGCACATTTGCAGATGGAGTTAGTAGAGCAGCAGTATAATGGGACACTAAAGGCAAAGTACGACACTGTGGGGCCTGCACAGTTCACTCGTTTCATTCCTAAAGAGATGCCCTACATGCGGCTCGAACCTTGAGCATGTTTGGTAGCACATACTGTGATGAAGATTAACAAAACATCACACAGGAGTCGTCTCACTGATGAACACTTGCAGTCCATCATGATAATCTCAATGACACTAAATATTATTCCCAACATAAACGAACTTGTATCCAATAAAACATACCAAACATGATGCTCTGACACATTGACATAAGAGTGAAAATATGTATACCAATAATGTTTTATTATGAAAACATTTTTACTGTTTTAATTTATATTAATGTTTAAATAAGTTGTAATTGTCGGCTTACTGAGTGTTTATTCTGTCCGGCCCGCAACGTTAAGTGTAATTTAAGTTTTGGCCCGCCGAGGGATTGAGTTTGACACCCCTGGTCTAGAGGAAGCAAAGCTACCCGCGGGTAGATAGAGACCGTTACCTTGGATGGAATCTGTCTAGAGGAAGTGAACTTACCCACGGGTAGATAGAGTCAGTTACCTTGGATGGAATCTGTCTAGAGGAAGTGAACTTACCCACGGGTAGATAGAGACCGTTACCTTGGATGGAATCTGTCTAGAGGAAGTGAACTTACCCACGGGTAGATAGAGCCCGTTACCTTGGATGGAATCTGTCTAGAGGAAGTGAACTTACCCACGGGTAGATAGAGCTCGTTACCCTGAAAGGAATCTGTCTAGAGGAAGTGAACTTACCCACGGGTAGATAGAGTCAGTTACCTTGGATGGAATCTGTCTAGAGGAAGTGAACTTACCCACGGGTAGATAGAGACCGTTACCTTGGATGAAATCTGTCTAGAGGAAGTGAACTTACCCACGGGTAGATAGAGTCAGTTACCTTGGATGGAATCTGTCTAGAGGAAGTGAACTTACCCACGGGTAGATAGAGACCGTTACCTTGGATGAAATCTGTCTAGAGTAAGTGAACTTACCCACGGGTAGATAGAGTCAGTTACCTTGGATGGAATCTGTCTAGAGGAAGTGAACTTACCCACGGGTAGATAGAGACCGTTACCTTGGATGAAATCTGTCTAGAGAAAGTGAACTTACCCACGGGTAGATAGAGCCCGTTAGCTTGGATGGAATCTGTCTAGAGGAAGTGATCTTACCCACGGGTAGATATAGCCCGTTAGCTTGGGTGGAATCTGTCTAGAGCAGAGGTTCCCAAACCACGGCCCGCGGGCCACTTGTGGCCCCCTAGCTCTCAGAAAGTGGCACGCGAAGCCTTGTTATGTAATATAATATATTTCAATAATTTCAAAAATTCACTCGAAGAGCCCCATCAGCGTGCGATAATTTAATCTGCTCGTGGTTGTTATGCGCAGATATTATCGAACGCGCCTGTTCAGTTCGCAACAAAAAGTTATGAAGTCCCCATATCCCAGCCTTGTCGACCAATCAGAGTGCGCAAAGCGCCATGGTGTCGTCTGTTACAACTGTTTAGGAGAGTCGGTAGTATTGTGAAAACAACATAGGATGAACCAGATTGGACAGTGTATGCACCGACGGTGCTACGGCTTTCACCGGTAAAATGTCTGCAAGCCTAGCATTACTGGAACAGTTTCTTGGCCGCACTATATTAAAATATCATTGTATCCTTCACCAAGAAGCTCTGTGTGGAAAGACATTAAATCTGAACATGTCATGGATGATGTTCTGAGATGTGTGAACAAAATTCGAAGTAAGGCGCTGAAGAGGCGTGAGTTTAGATAGTTTCTATCAGACCTGAACGAGGAATACTGTGACCTACTGTGATGCCAGATGGCTATCTAAAGGGAAAGTTCTGTCACATTTCTGGTCACTGAAAAATAGTGTCTATCTGTTTCTGTCTGAAATAAATGAATTGCCCATTGACCGGCAATGTCTGATGAACGATGACTGGTTTAATGACCTGGCATTTTTGGTGGACATCACATCTCATGTAAACTCTTTAAATGCGAGGATCCAGGGGGAAAAAACGCACTATTCTCAAATTTGTGCGATGGCATTTCTTCATTTAAAATAAGACAACGACTGTTTATCGGACAGCTGAATGAAGGGACTTTAAAGGCGCTTCCAACTCTGAAGACGCTTGTGGTAGAAAAGAAATGTGACTTGTTACAGTACAAAGTAAAAGTTGAAAGTCTTCTGGATATCTTTCAGTCGAGATTTCAAGAGTTCACAATAGAGGAGGATAATGTTGCCCTCTTCATAAATCTGTTCGTATTCCCTGATGCCAAGCTCTGTCAATGACAGCAAAACCTTCAGCACGAATTGATTGATTTGAAATGCAATTCTGCACTGAGATGTAAATTTCTGGAGCTGCCTGCTTTACCTTCAGCTGATCATATGATTTCATTCTGGCGACTATTGCTTGTCGAACAATTTAAACCTTGCGTTCATTCACCCAGAGATACATTTGTCGTTTTGGTTCCACTTACAGATGCGAGGGTAATTTTCCGCAATGACCGTTATGAAACAAAATCAAACAACGTTCCAAACTCACCGACAGTAACCTAGCTGCGCTTATGACTTTGGACACGACAGATCTGTGTCCAGACATTGATAAACTGGCATCTGAACTTAAGTAACTTGTATTGAAGAACAGTTACAATTATAAATTAATTACATTAATAGCGATGTTTGAAACTGATTTAAAATTTATTGTTAAATGAACTTTTGATTTTAAACCAAAAAATGACCGCAGTGTAATATTGACACCGACTGCCTTTAAAGTTTTAGACTTTTGTTGACGAAAGTCAAGAAAGGTAAGAATGATATTGAACGACTTTTATACTTTTATAACGTTGTGGCCCGCTTAACTACCGAAAACAGTAGATATGGCCTTCTGCTTGAAAAGCTTGGGAACCACTGGTCTAGAGGAAGCAAATCTGACACACATGTATGCCCAGGACGGTTACGCTAACCGTTGAGGGGTAAACTAGGTGGGCCCTACAATCAGCCACAGAAAGAAAGGAAGAAGGAGAAGGAGGAGGAGGAAGCAATCGAAGCAAAGAAAGCCTATTCTGAAGAATAGTGGCTATGATATGGACGATATTATAATAATACCGGCTTGTCACCTATGGGGAGACAACACATGCACATTCATGCTGTCGTTGCTCGGAGTTCGATTCCTTGTGATGGGTTAACTGTCGTAGGATATCAAACATTGTGTGTGTTATTGTGTGAGTGTGTGTGTGGGGGGGGGGGGAGGTGTTTTTATGGAGAAAGAGAGAGTGTGTGTGTGTGGAAAAAGAATGTGTGTGTAGAGAAAGTGTGTGTGTGTGTGGGTGGGTGTGTGTGGGGGAGGGGGATTTGGGTGGGGAATACTAAGGTAGGTAAAGGTGACTCGGGTACATGGTGCTAGCGCCATCATTGTATTACTGTCTAGGACATGTCCTACCACCCACTTTAGGATAGGACAACCGGGCAGCTGAGGTTTATTGTAAACTTCCGCCACGATAGTAGAAGGGTATGGGTTTGTGGCATGTATAACATCATATTGAAGGCAAACAACAGAGATTAAGAACAGTATAGGGCAAACAGAAAGCTGCTCTTCAGAGAATAAACAATATCTTATGCAATAAGCCACTATCATTGAATGCAAAAAAGAGAGAGTTGATGTGAAGCAGCGCACTTGATGATGATGAGCGCTATATGTGTATAACCACTGGGCAGTGGACGGACGGTGATAGTGGATGCTGTCCCCTATACATGTACAGGTACGACATTCGTGTCTCTCTGTCCAGGGTGTGCTCACAACAACGGATGTTATCACCAAGGTTTGACCCACAATCATAGCTGTAATATCTACACTTGTACGGCGGTTGGCGAAGAGATCCCCGGATGGACGTTAACCTCCCCAAGTATGTTTCACGTATATTTCTCTGTCTTTCTGTCTTTCTATGTGGTTTTACTGTATAGACAAGTGTCTGAGGTCACTGGAACCTCATAAAACTGGTTTAGTAAAAGAGCCTCGTAAAACTGTTGTAGTAAAAGAACCTGGTAACATTGGTTTAGTAAAAGAACCTCTTAAACCTCTTGAAGCGTAATTAGCATATGGTTCTAGCGCCATATTTGTATACGGGGCGGCGGTGGTGTTGGGGTTAGACACTAGCCTGGGAGGAAAGAGTTCGATCCCAATTAGGATGTATTTGAATGGTTAACATTGACCTTGGTTACCAGGTCGATTAAACTTAAAATCTTCATCATCATCATCATTATCATCATCACCATCATCATCATCATCATCATCATCATCATCATCATCATCATTATCATCATCCAAGTGCCATGCCGGCTGGCGTAGGCGTTCATGACCTTTCACAGATCTCCGTGCTTTAGTTTTGTGGATCAACTCTGCTAATGATAGTCCTCCATGCCACTGTCTCAATCCATCCAGCATCATTTCTCTTTGTCTGCCTCTCCTTATCTCCCCCTCGATCTTTTGAGTTGTCACGATGTTCTCCAATGCCTCTCTTCTCATCACGTGGCCAAGGAAAGATGTTTGTCTCTCATCGTATTGTTGTATACAATGTTCTAGTTTTATTGTCGTTGTTAGACATTTTGGCAGTCCAAAGAATTCGCAACATTGTCTTAGAAACCACATCTCTGTTGCTTCCAAGTTCTTCCTAATTTAATCTTTTACATTCCAAAATTCACTGCCATGCAGCAATGAATGTTCTATATAGCACTTTAGTACACTCTTACATTCAATGATAGTGACTTATTGTATTGGTAACCCTTCATTTTCCGAAATGAAGCCTTTGCTTGTCCCTATTCTCTTAGTCTCTGTTGTGCATCTTCCATCTGATGTTATAAATGCCCCTAGGTATTTAATAACTATCCACTTGGTTAAGAATGTTCCCTTCTATTTCTATTTCACATTTTGGTGTCGACCTTTTTCTTTGATATCAGCCATGGTTACTGTTTTCTTGATATTTAAAAATAAGTCCTGTCTTTGCAATCTCTGTTGCTACAATATCCAACAATCAATCCGCAATCAGTATTGTGCCATCTGCATAGCGTATTATTGTTGATATTATAACCTCTGATTAGTTTTCCTGGCTTCTCTTTGATCTATAAATAAGGTTTGTTCGTTCGTTCGGTCGTTCGTTCGTTCGTTCGTTCTCTCTCATTATTACTTCGGTATAGAGGGAGAAGAGATCCGGTGACAAGACACATCCCTGTCGTTCTCCTAACTTTATGTGTTCATAATGTCCCTCTTTATTTCCATTGTTTTTTTTTTTTTTTTTTGCTGCTACTTGGAACCAGTAAATATTTTTTATTATTATTATGAGTTCCTTGCCATCAATGTTAATATCTTCCAACATTTTAATCAGTTCATGTTGTACTTTCTCAAAAGCCTTAGTATAATCTATGCAGCACAAATTAGAGTCATTCCTGTTTCCCTGTTGACCTTTCTACTAGTGTCTGTAATGCATACATTGCATTGTTTGTAACCTTTCCTTTCCGTTAGCGGGGTAGGGGTATCCCCTATCAAAGTTTATGTAAGACGCCTCCTTTCCTCCGTTAGTCTACGAGACACCCTTGGGCAAGGTGGAGTACCCGTTTAGCCTTCCCAATCAGGGTTACGTGAAACCATGAAAGCAGGTGGTGGATGGAGTGTGAGAAGCAAGCCGACAGATTGTTGTTGGTTATGGTCTTGCACTCTGCGGCGATAGGCAGATGATCTCATCAGTAGAGACAATGGCTATGGCCACCGACTAGTACAGTCACTGCCCAGAAGGAAATGCAATAGCAAACTACCTTCTGCAAAACTTGCCAAGAAACCATAACTAACATGATAAGTAAATATAATATGGGAAGAGATACCCAGACCAGGCAGATCAGATAACACTGGGGAAGAGTGTGACACAGGGGTCAGTACTAGTAATCGTGATGACGGAGTTAATCACGACTGTGTCACTGCCATATACCAAAATAAGGTATACGGGTATTAGGTTACAGTCGACAAGAATAGGCTTAGAGAAGATGTTAACAATAGAATAGTAACAATCACCACTGAAAGCGTGGTATAGTATGGGTACAAGAAGAATTAGTGATGATAAATCAGCAGTAGAACTACGAACACAAGGAAGGGAAAGCACTCACAAAGCTACGGCCTCAAAACATCACGTGACGGGACGGAGGTGACGTCAGAGATCACGAAGAGACTAGATGTCAGTTAGGCCGAGGGTGCACGTCTGATAGCTTTTTAAAATGCATACTAGTGATTGAAAACATCGAGCCAGTCACATTAATATTACTATCAAGTCCTGTCAAGATGTATTGCGACAGACTCGAAAACCAAACTCAGGTGTTATGAGGAATTAAACTCAAATTTAACGAAGTTTCATCTGTCAAGGTCGGTTGTGCACTTGCCCAAGATGGCCAGCCAGCGAATGTAAGTTTGAAGTTATTAAACGTTATCATCATCATCAAAAAGATTAATATCATTGAAAGTAGGAACTTGGAATGTTAGAACAATGAATGCAGATGGAAAGTTGGAGGACATCAAAACAGAAATGGAGAGAGAGAAAAGATTAACATATTAGGAATATCGGAAACGAGATGGAGAGGAGCAGGGATAAGGACAGGGGAGGATTGTAAGATTATTTACTCGGGGGGAGAAGAACAGCAAAGAGGTGTAGCCATTATATTAGATAAGCAAACATCAAATTCTGTCAAAGGATATTGGGCTGTGTCAGACAGAGTTCTATTAGTAAAATTAAACGGAAGACCTTTTAAAATAAATGTAATTCAAGTATATGCCCCAACAAGTGAAAGCAGTGAAGAAAGTATAGAGAAATTTTATAATGACATGGAGTCTGCTTTGAAGAACTAAAAAATCAGAAATAAATATCATAATGGGTGATTTCAACGCAAAAATAGGAAAGCAAAGCGATGGATGCAGTGTAGGCAACCATGGTTTGGGAGAGAGAAATGAAAGAGGTTACAGACTTGTAGAATGGGCAAAAGAACAAGAAATGGTTGTAGGAAGCACCTGGTTTAAACAACATCCTAGAAGATTATGGACATGGAGGAGTCCAGACAGCAGGATTAAAAACCAGATAGATTACATCCTGATAAGCAAAAGGTTTCGAAATGCATTAACAGTTGTAAAAACAGTTCCAAATGCAGACTGTTACAGTGATCACAGATTATTTACTGGCACATTGAGGGTAAAGTTAAAGAAAGTCAAGTATACAGCAGGAAACCCTAAATATGACTTGTGCAAATTGAAAACTGACAAAGAAATACAAGATAATTTTAACATAGAAGTAAAGAACAAATTTGATTTATTGTCTGATCTAGAGATCCTATTTCAAGATGTAGATGATCAATGGGAAATGCTGAAGAATTCAATCAGTTGTGCAGCAGAAAAAACTATTCCAAAAGTAAAGAAAGTGGGCCGTAAGACATGGATGACTGAAGAAATTTTACAACTAATGGAAACAAGAAGACAGAACAAAAATAATCCTGCCAAATATGAAGAAATTCACAGAAAAGTCAGAACCTTATGTAAGGAGGCTAAAGAAACATGGCTTGAGAAAAATTGCAGAGAAATTGAAAAACAACACAACAGTAAAAATGCGAAACTAATGCACAAAAGAATTCAAGAGATTACTAATCAAAGAACACGTACATCAGCAGGCTGCCTAAAGACAAAAGATGGAAGAGTCGTAATAGAAAAAGATAAGATTTTACATGTATGGTCAGATTACGTGAAAAACCTTTATGACGATAACAGAGACGAACAATATATTGTTCAAAATAACAATGAAGGGCCAGCAATTTTGAAGACAGAGGTTTAGAATGCTCTTAATCATATGAAATCTGGCAAGACCCCAGGTCCAGACAGCGTCACAACAGAAATGATTAATGCTTTAGAAGAATATGGAATAGATAAAGTTACCAGTCTGCTTAATACAATATATGATACTGGAAATATACCTCATGAGTTATGTAATTCTGTATCTATTGCAATCCCAAAGAAATCAGGAGCCTTGGAATGTGATCAACATCGAACAATTAGTATAATGAGTCACAACACGAAGATTTTGCTAAGAATTATCATGCAAAGAGGAGGAAAATACAACCTGAAATAGGAGAAGAACAATGTGGGTTTGTAGTAGGCAAGGGTACAGTAAATGCTGTGTATATACTGAGAACCGTAATCGAACGTTCTATAGAAGTAAACAAAGATCTACACCTTTGCTTTATTGACTACACAAAGGCTTTTGATAAAGTGAGACATGTCAACATGATAAGGATACTTGAAGATCTACAAATTGATGGGAAAGACCTTAGACTTGTAAAAAACATATATTGGAAACAACAAGCTGCCATAAGAGTTGATAATGAAGTAAGCCAATATCAGCCTATTAAGAGAGGTGTGAGACAGGGATGTGTAATGTCTCCAGATCTGTTTTCCCTGTACAGTGAAAATATTTTCAGAAATATTGAAAATATGGAAGGAATCAACATTGGGGGACGATGCATCAATAACATTAGATATGCAGATGATACAGTCTTGATTGCAGACAATGAACAGGATCTGCAAAATTTAGTAGATGCGGTTGTTACACACAGTGAACAACAAGGGTTAGAATTAAATTGTAAAAAGACACAGATTATGGTCGTCACTAGGAAGAACGAAATACCACAGTGTAAAATCAAATCAAAAATCAAATCAACTTTATTAGGGTCACAAATTGGGCGCGCAGGCCCGTCTTACATTCGGCCCTTCCAATCACTCGTCTTTCGTTCATCAAGAGCATTATTCATTTGCATAGGAAGAAAAATAAACATTGTGAAATGAATGTTGTAAACATAAACAAGGCTAATTACCATGGTGTGAAGCCCATCTCCCACCTATCCATACATCACCCCACCCACACAACACCCCCACCTACCCACACACATGCGCACCATGGGACACATACACACCCCCACCTACCGACACACACGCACACCAAGGGACACATACATACCCCACCAACCGACCCATCCCCCTCCCGCACATCCCCCACCCACACACACTGCCCTCACCTGATCCCCCAACCAAAACACACTCGCCACCCACAAACATTCCCCCACCAACCCACACATCCCACGCCCATCCACATTCTACCCCACACATCCTCTCCCCACCCACACCTCAAACCACCCTTCCCCCAGCCACATCTCCATCGACAACATATTCCCCACCCACACACACAATCCCCCACCAACCCACACATCGCACATCCACTCACACATCCCCAAACCATACACACACATCCCCACCAACTGACATGTCCCTACCCCCCCCCTCACACACACACACACACACACATCTCCCTAACCACCCATACATCCCCAATCCACTCACACACACACCACCACCCACACATACAACTTCCACCCACCCACACATGCCTTAACCTAATCCCCCACCACACAATCCCCCACCAGCACATCAGCATACACCTCCTACCACGCACTATTCCCAACCCACGCACCACACACACATATCCCTCACCAACACATCCCCACTTACACACCACACACATATCCCCCACCCAGATACCACAAAATAATCCCACCCACACCCACACAGATACCCTTACCCATCCACCCCACATACCCCCACTCACACACCACAAAAATCCCCCACCCACACACACATACCTCACCCACACAATATCACCAACCAACACACCACACACCTCTCCCCACCCACACACGCATTCCCTACCCGTCCACCAACACACACTCACTCACACATCCTCCACTACGCACCCACACACCCCCACCAACCCACTCCCATCCAAACATCTCTCGATCACAATACCCCTACCCCCACACACATCCTCCACCCACTCACACATCCCACCCCGACACATACAACTCCCTCACCCACCTACACATCCCTAAGCCACTCACACACCCCCACCCACACATTCCCCATCCACATACACACATCTCCCACACACACTCCCCCACATACTTCCCCCAACCACCACAATCCCCTGCTCACCCACACATATACCCCACCCATACGCACATTCCCCACACCCATCACACACATCCCCCACACCACACACTATCCTCCACCCATACCACCACAAACATACCCTCCACCCACACATCATTCACACATCCCCCACCAACACACCGCACACATATCTCAAACCCACACACCATACACATCTCCCCATCCGCCCTTCCATCCCAAATCCACCCAACACAATCCCCTACCCACACAACCCCGCCTCCCACACATACTTCCTCAAACCATCCACACATCTCCACCCACATAAACACACATCCCCTGCATCCGTCCCATACACATATCCTCCACCCATACACACATCCCCCACACCCATTCCAACACCCGTACTTTCACCCCCACACATCCATCCACACATCCCACCAACACCCACAAATACCACTACCCACCAAAACCCACACACCCCAACCCATCCAAATGCATACCCCCACCCACACACCCCCCACCCACACATATCCCCACACTCACACACATCCTCCACATACACTCACACTTCCTCACATCTAGACACATACAAAATGTCTCACGTTAGTATTGAAACTAGTATGAACAAACTCCCACACTTTACTCACACACATACACTGACACTTGTCATGAGCAGTCTCATAAAAATGTTAAACATGGAGAAAAATGTGTACATAAAATGTATGTGACGTAAACATAGTGATGCTCTCTCTCTCTCTCTCTCTCTCTCTCTCTCTCTCTCTCTCTCTCTCTCTCTCTCTCTCTCTCACACACACACACACACACACACACACACACACACATTCACTCTCACGCTCACACATTCACTCTCCCGCTCATTCACTCTCACGCTCACTCATTCACTCTCCCGCTCACTCATTCACTTTCCCGTTCACTCATTCACTCTTCCGCTCACTCATTCACTCTCCCGCTCACTCATTCACTCTCACGCTCACTCGTTCTGTCTCTCATTCACACTCACTGACTCACTCCCTCAAACTATAGTAATGAACATGAGTTTATATTATGCATGATAAAATCAAATGGTATTTAACTGATAATATGACAGATGAGAATACACAAACATATGGATTCGCGTGTTACATAACATGCGTGTTACATGACATGCATCTGCTCAGCTCTCTCTCTCTCTCTCTCTCTCTCTCTCTCTCTCTCTCTCTCTCTCTCTCTCTCTCTCTCTCTCTGTGTATTCTTTCATATACACACACTCACACGCATGCGCGAGCTCACACACACACACACTAACACATCAACTCTCCCACTGTCTCACTCTCTAACACACAATCCTTCACACACCACTCACTCTCTCAATCACACTCTCTCACACATACACATACACATGAACGCATGCACGCACGCATACACTCCCTCACTCACTCTCACACATACACGTACGAATGCATGCACTGACACATTCCCCCACCATTTCTCGCTCAATCACTCTCTCCACACACACGCATGCACGTGCGCACACACGCATTCACTCTCTCCCTCTCACTGACACCCACTTTCTCTCTCTCTCTCTCTTTCTCTCTCTCTCTCTCTCTCTCTCTCTCTCTCTCTCTCTCTCTCTCTCTCTCTCTCTCTCTCTCTCTCTCTCGCTCCCACACGCACACACATATATAGTGAACAATTATAGTTAAACAATTATAATGAACAATTATACTGAACAATTATACCAGTAAATGAATTATGGTGGCATATAGTCGGTATGGATTAAGTATTGAAAGAGTTTTCGGTTAAATGTGTAGGGACTCATTGGAGTTTTCAGATCTGGAGGCAGATCATTCCATAAGTGAGCACCAGAATAGGCGAAACATGTTTTGTATAGGTCCAATCTAGGCTTTGAGACATGTAACACATTTAGGCGCTTGCTGTTCATTGCATTAGATTGAATCAGCGGCAGGAGATACTCTGGGGTATTTTGAGATATAATTTTATTCACTAATTTGGCTTTGTTGAAAAGGAAGCGCTTTTGTAGTGGTAGAAGTCTTAGATGACTGTACAAATTATTACTTTCAACGTGCTTTATGTCAGAAACCAGACGAATAGCGCGGTTTGTAGAGAACATAGTCGTTTTAAATTAGATTTAGGGCAACCATCCCAAACTGTGGAACAGTAATCGAGATGTGATTGGATGTAGCATGTATAGAATATTTTTCGTGTGCTTTCGTCCAGGAAGTGCTGAATTTTAGCAAGTTGGTAAACTTTTTGTGCTATTTTCTTGGTAAGAGCGTGAACATGAGAGCTCCAGTTCAAATGGCTGTCTATTAAAAGCCCTAGTGTTTTATGTTCAGTCACATTAACTATAGGTAACGTGCCCATGCGGAGTTCGAGCGGTGATCCAGTTATTGCTAGTGTCTGTAGTTTTTGTCTGGTCGTTATTAGCATGGATTTGGTTTTGTCGATGTTAATTTGCATGCGGTTTTCATTGCTCCATCTAGTAAGATTATCAAGTTCCTTTCATATTGTAATATACAAGTAAATGGGAATATTCTTCAACAAGTGAATAGTTACAATTATCTCGGAACAGTAATAACATCTGATGGGAGATGCCTTGAAGAGATTAGAACAAGGATCGCCATGGCAAAAGTAGCCTTTAGCAAGATGAAAAACATACTGACCAATAAAAAGATGTCAATTGAAACGAGAAAAAGAGTGTTGAGATGCTACATAGAACCTGTACTTTTATATGGATGTGAAGCTTGGACAATGAGCAGCCAGGCTGAAAAACATCTGATGGCTGTAGAAATGTGGTTTCTGAGGAAAATGCAAAGAATACCATGGACAGCCAGAAAGACCAATGAACAAGTCCTTCAAGAAACAAATGAAGATCGTAAACTGATCAGAGACATTAGACGTAGACAGTCACAATTTTTTGGGCATGTTATGAGAAGAAATGATTTGGAGAACTTGGTGACAACTGGTAAGATCGAGGGGAACAGACCAAGGGGAAGACCTAGAAACAAGTATCTGGATGGCTTGGCCTTGTGGCATGGTCGAGACAGAAACACGGAACTGATCCACGACTCTGTTGATCGAGTGAGATGGCAGAACATGACCGCCCACGCTTACCGGCATGGCACATGATGGATGGATGGATCATGTGGCGCAAGTAAAGAAGTAGTTACTCCCTAGACGATAGGAGCTCACGCCTAGGACTAATGATAATAATAATAATGAATAATAATAATAATAATAATAATAATAATAATAATAATAATAATAATATACTAGACGGTCCGGCCCGGCTTCGCCTAGCTCCTGGCGGGGACCGTCTCATTGAATTCATATAAGTAGTCATTATACATTCAAATACATTTCTCTAAGCACACAGAGTACGCGTTCGGCCCCTGCTCCCGTTCCCATGGCTCGAGTATTTCTGATGCGTCCATTCCTGTTCCCGTTGCTCGTCTGTTTCTGATGCTGACGTTCCGCTTTGCTCGGTGTTTCTGATGCTCCCATTCCCGTTCCCACGGAAGTGGGAACAACATTTGTACAAAATTTCATCTCAATCGGATGGACCCTTCGGGAACGCATACATTCCAATTCCCAATTCCAATTTTCAAAACAAAAATTCCAAATTCAGCCTCGTTCAATCTGCCTCTTCAGCTGTGGTTACTGTTGAGGTCCGTGGTTTTTGTGTATTCATTCACCCTAATTCTTGTCTTGTGATACCTATCTCGGACTGATTATATTGTTTTGTGTCTGTGACGTCAGCTGGGGGAGGGGGGGGGTGGGTTCGTTCGGCGGCTATCCTTTGTGCTTGTCTGCTCTTGTGAATTCCGTTTTCCTCCTTGCGCCTGTTTTCACTTTCGAGCTTGAGTTTCTGCTGCCTTTCGATTTTTTCCTCCCCGGTCAGGAATGGTTTTCTCTCTCCGACTTCTATGTAGTACGAGTAGTCGGCAAAATCAGGTTCGAAGTATGTAGTTAGGTATTCTACCGGTCTCCTGAGTTTCTTGGATTTCTTCTTTTCTCTTTCGTCCCAACACCTTTTGAATTCCTGGCACCTGAGTTCCTCCACTCTTGCATCTGCTATTAGCTCCTTCAAGGTAGGTTCCCATGGTCTCTCCGTGCCGTCATCAGGGTGCTCATCTCAGTTTTCGTCGGATGTCTGGCGGGATATTGTCGTGGCTGGAATGATGGCTTTATCTTGCGGTTCCGACTCGGTCTCTTGTTGGATTTCATCTCGCGGTTTCTCTGTGTTCTTTTCTGTTTCTTGTGATGGTTTGATTTGGTATAAGCGTATATTTGATACAAGCGTGGCTGTATGAGACTGTGGGCCACTGGGTGATGTACCACTGGGTGATGTAACAATTGGTGATGTAACACTGGGTGATGTAACACTGGGTGATGTAACACTGCGTGATGTAGCGCTAGGTGTTGTAACACTGAGTGATGTAACACTGGGTGATGTAACACTGGGTGATGTAACAATTGGTGATGTAACACTGGGTGATGTAACACTGGGTGATGTAACAATTGGTGATGTAACACTGGGTGATGTAACACTGGGTGATGTAACAATTGGTGATGTAACACTGGGTGATGTAACACTGGGTGATGTAACACTGGGTGATGTAACACAGGGTGATGTAACACTGTCAATAATAACAGATGATCTGCTACTAGGACGCTGGTGTTGCTCTTGGTTACAGTAATTACATGTCTCTGTTTCGTGAAGAGTGTCAGATTATCTACAACCAGCCTTTAAAGCAGATGTCTGGCACCCACCAAGGAAATTCCCTGTTTCCGACTAAGAAACAGAGTGAGAATAGGAACGTGGAATGTGAGAAGTCTATATGAGGGAAAGCTAAAAGTAGTATTTGATGAGATTGAGAGGTTTAATATTCAAATTTGAGAAATTAATGACACATCGCTGGAGAGACAAGGGATATTTTGCAACTGAAAATGAAAGTCTTTTTATATATATTCTGGTAGAGACGTCGGAGGACAGAGCGTAGTGCAATTTTGTTAAGGTAAAAGAACTGCAAAAGCTTTAATGGGATATAACCAAGTTTGTGATAGAATCCTCACTGTCAGACTTAAAGGCCATCGAAAAAACACACCTCTCATACAGATATATGCACCTATTTCAACATCAGAGGAGGAAGAAATAGAAGATTTTTACAGCACACCGCAAGACAAATAAATAAGGTTGGTCATAATAATAAAACAATAATAATGGGACATTTTAATGCAAATGGAGGTACAGGAAGAGCTGAAAATGAGAGACAAGTTTCATGAAAATTTAGCTTGGGAAATAGAAATGATGCAGGTGACAAATTAATTTAATTGTGTACAGAAAATGAGTTAACGATAGCCAACACACTTTTTAAACACCACCCAAGATGACTCTTCACGTGGAAGTCCCCGGACAGTATTACCAACAAATCAGATAGATTATATTTTAATACAAAGAAGATGGAGATCAAGCATAACATCTGCAACAACCATACGAAGTGCAGACTGTGATACAGATCATCAGTTATTAGAAGCAGATCTGAGATTAAAACTCAAAAAGCTTACCCGAAGACCAAGGCCACTTAAATGCCAAATGCATACAATGTAGAAGTGAGGAATCGTGTTGGGGTCTTGGTGTCTATATAAGAGGAAATGACGCCTGAAGAACTGGCAGTACAAGCTAGGGATATCTTAATGACAGCCGCCACAGATTTAATTCCGACCAGGACTAAGGAGCATAAGCCTTGAATTACGCCATGCAGGTTAGGATTATTAAAATAACGACGGGAACTGAAAAAGAAAGGAGAAGCCGATAACAGTAGGATGAAGTATACAATCTTTAGCACGAGAAATAAGAAGGAACAAAGAAAAGACAAAAACCAATATATACAAGACTGTTGTATTAAAATACATTAAAATATCTGCAGCTTGCCTTGTTCCAGATGTATAGGTGTTACCTTTCCTCTGGCCTGAACTAGGCAGGCCGAGAGAAGATTCATGCTGCATGGGCAACACATGATCTCTATATTTTAGCCCAGGCTTTGTGCTATGGAGAGGCAATAACTCCATCCCTGGTCTTAACCGGTCTCGGAATCAAAACGAGAGGCAACTGTTACGGGTTATAAATCCCTGTCAATTGGCTTGTAGACATGGGGTGCCACGCGTTGCCTCTGACGGTGGGAGACACCTACAGATGTCACTGATCAGCTACCGAACGCCTCAAGCTGGGCAGCCCTCGGCCAATTGGGTGCTGATCCTCCACAGCCTGCCAGCTTCAATCGGTAATTGGGGCTAGGACAAAATCTGAATTGCAGGCTGTAAAACTAATGCACCAGGTACTAATAAAAAGAACAATAGAAACCTCAAGCTACGGCTTGCAACATGGAACGTGAGAACCATGTGTCCAGCATTTTCCACTGACTTGACCAATATTGACGATGTGAGAAAAACGGCTGTGATTGATGCCGAACTCAATCGTCTTATCATTGATATTGCTGGCCTGCAGGAGACTCGCATCGCTGAGGAAGGGTCGAAAACAATTACACCTTTTTTGGCAGGGTAGAGGGCAGGCAGAAAACAGGCAACACGGTGTGAGCTTTGCAGTGAAGATTTCGCTACTGGGAATGATTGAAATTCCAGCATGAGGAAATGAAAGACTATTATCCCTACGCTTGGCAACCTCTTGTGGGTTTGCCACCATTATTACTGCATATGCACCGACACTCGATTCCTCTGATGATGTGAAGGATTCGTTCTATGAGGAGTTAGACTCTGTGATCAAGGCAGTTCCAAAATCTGACTACATTTATATATTTGGTTGTTTGGGGATTTGAAATTTAAATATTCAGCACAACCCACCACCGGCAAAGCTGATCGTATTCTGGTATGAAATTAAGGCCTATCCATGTCAATATGGAAGCGCTATACTCGATCATACTCGAGAGGAGAGAAACTAATAGAATGGACAAATATTAATGATATGATAATTGGAACACATGGTTTAAACACCGTAAAAGACAACTATACACATGGAAAAGCCCTGATATGAAAATACGCAACAAAATAGACTACATACTTATTAATAAAAGATTTAGAAATGCATTAATTAATGTAAAGACAATACCTGGTGCTGACGGTAACAGTGATCATGTGCCACTATGTGGACAAATACTAGTAAGATTAAAGAGAGGGGAAAAAATGGTTAAGAACATGAGAGGTTCTGAAAATAGATAAAGAAATTCAAGAACAATACAGAGTGACTGTGAAAAATAGGTACAATGCAATAACTAAAATACAGAGTATAGATGAACAATGGGAAATGTTAAGGGACTCCATTCATCAAACTAGCAAAGAAATATTACCGGAGAGAAGCCAAAAAGCTAAGAAAAAATGGATGAATGAAGAAATCTTAAGGCTGATGGACAAAAGGAAACAGAATAAAAATGACAAACAAGAGTATGCTAAGATAAATAATAAAGAAATAAGAGATAAATGTGTGAAGGCAAAAGAAAGTTGGTTAAACGAGCAATGCAGAAAAATTGAATTAAATTCCATTAAAGATCAAAAAAGTATGCACAGACAAATCAGCGAGCTCACAGGAAGAAAAATAAGAATAAATACAGGGTGTTTGACATCACAAACAGGACAGATGTTATTAGAGGAAGGTGCTATAATGAAGAGGTGGAATGAGTATATAAGAGAATTATATAATGGAGAAAGGGAAGAATTAACAGAAGAAAGTAACTTAGAAGGTCCACCTATTCTAAAAGAAGAAGTCGCTGACGCTATGAAACATATGAAGAAAAGAAAAACAGCTGGGCCAGATGAAATCACAGTAGAAGAATTAGAAGTATTGGGAGAATTTGGGGTAGATATATTAACCAAAATGCTGAATGATATTTACAACAGTGGATATTTACCGAGCGATATGCTGGAATCTGTATTTATAGCAATACCAAAGAGACCAGGAGCACTTGAATTCGAAGATTTTCGTACAATTAACCTCATAAACCATGTCACTAAGCTTCTACTCAGAATTATAATGAGTAGAACAAGAAAGAAAATAGAAATGGAAATTAGTGAAGAACAGTATGGTTTTATGGAAGGAAAGGGTACAAACAATGCAATATATATATTACGAACACTAATAGAAAGATCAATAGAGAAACAGAGGGACATATATTTATGCTTCATAGATTATACTAAGGCATTTGATAAAGTAAAACATGATGAGCTGATTAAAATGTTGGAAGAAATCAACATTGATGGGAAAGATTTAAGAATAATGAAGAATATAGACTGAAACCAAGTATCAGCAATTAAAATGGGAAATAAAGAGGGTAGTTACGAACAGATAAAGCTAGGAGTACGACAGGGGTGTGTCTTGTCACCCGATCTCTTCTCTCTGTATAGCGAAGTAATAATGAGAGAGATCAAAGAGAAGCCAGGAATACGAATCAGAGGATATAATATAAACAATATACGCTATGCAGATGACACAGTATTGGTGGCGGATAATGCAACAGACCTACAACAATTGTTGGACAGAGAGTGCACAGAAAGGACTGTCCTTGAATATCAAGAAAACAGTAACAATGGTGATATCAAAGAAAATGGGGACACCAAAATGTAACATAGAAATAGAAGGGAAAATTCTCAACCAAGTGGATAATTTTAAATACCTAGGGGCACTTTTAGCATCAGATGGAAGATGTACAAAAGAGATTAAGAGCAGAATAGGGCAGGTAAAGACAGCATTTCAGAAAATGAAGAGTATCTTATGCAATAAGTCGCTATCAATGAATGTAAGAAAGAGAGTACTAAAATGCTATATAGAACCAGTTTTCCTGTATGGCAGCGAATCTTGGAATGTAAATGAACAAATTAGGAAGAACTTAGAAGCAACAGAGATGCGGTTTTTAATGTTCCGAATTCCTTGGACTGCCAGAGTAACTTACAACGATTGCCTGAAAGAGGCTAATGAAACTAGAACACTATATACAACAATAAGAAAGAGACAATCATCTTTCTTTGGTCATGTGATGAGAAGAGAGGCATTAGAGAACATCGTGACAACTGGAAAGATCGAGGGGAAGAGAAGCAGAGGCAGACCAAGAGAAATGATGCTGGACGGACTGAGACGGTGGCATGGAGGAATATCATCAGCAGAGTTGATCCAGAACACCAAAGAGCGAGATCTGTGGAGAGCCATGAACGCCTACGCCAGCCGGCACGGCACTTGATGATGATGATACTCGAGTTTCGCTCTCGTTTGAGCTCGTCAGTAGTGCATATCCCTGACCGGATTCGGAAACAAGCCCCGGATCACGCGTGTGAAGCGGGTGTGTAACCACGCGGCACACGCTGGACACAGCTAAATTATCATAACAGAACACCACAACGCCACCCATCGTAGGCTATGCTCAACATTGCCCAGTCGCCGCGACTGAAGTCCGTCAATTGATGTGGACCCGAACGATCAGGACTTCTCACTGGCAAGGAACACCAGGCCTCCTAAAATCCAGTGAGCAATAATCAAATTGATTTATTATTTTTTTGTTTCGGGATTTGAAATTTAAATATTGAGCACAACCCACCACCGGCAACGCTGATCGTATTCTGGTATGAACCTAAGGCCTATCCACGTCAATATGGAAGCACTATACTCGAGTTTCGCTCTCGTTTGAGCTCGTCAGTAGTGCATATCCCTGACCGGGTCCGGACACAAGCCCTGGATCACGCGTATGAAGCAGGTGTGTAACCACGCGGCATACACTGGACACAGCCAAATTATCATAACAAATCACCACAACGCCACCCATCGTAGGATATGCTCAAGATTGCCCAATCGCCGCAAATGACGTCCGTCAATCGATGTGGACCCGAACGATCAGGACTTCTCACTGGCAAGGAACACCAGGCCTCCTAAAATCCAGCGAGCAATAATCAAATTGCTTTATTTGGTTGCTTCGGGTTACAATCCGACACAGAAAGAGAAGGAGGACGAGGAGAAGGAGGACGAGGAGGAGAAGGAAAAGCAATAGGAGGCGGAGGCCGAAGCTAAGAAGCCTATTCTGAAGAATTGTAGGCATGATATGGACGATATTATAATAATACCGGCGTGTCCTCGGTGGGGATACAACACATGCACATTCTGTTGTCGTTGCTCGGAGTTCGATTCCTTGTGATGGGTTAACTGTCGTGGGATATCAAACATTGTGTGTGTTATTGTGTGTGTGTGTGTGTTTGTGTGTGTGTGTGTTTGTGTGTGTGTGTGTGTGTTTGTGTGTGTGTGTGTGTGTGGGATGGGGGTATAGTCAGGTAGGTAGATGTGACTTGGCTACATGGTGCTACCGCCATCATTGTATTACAGTCCAACACGTGTCCGGCCACACACTTTAGGATAGGACAACCGGGCAGCTCAGGTGTATTGTAAACTTCCGCCACGATAGAAGAACGGTATGGATTTGTGGCATTTATAACATCTTATTGACGGTTCACAACAGATATTGAGAACAGAACAGGGCAAACAGAAGTTGCATTTCAGAAAATAAAAAAGTATCTTATGCAATAAGCCACTCTCATTGAATGTAAGAGGAAGAGGAACAAGAGATCACATATTCAACATGCGTTTAATAATAGAGAAGTGCAGAGAATTTAATGTAAACATATTCTCATGTTTTGTGGATTATTCAAAGGCATTTTACTGTGTACAACATCAATACCTTTGGGAAATCATGAGGAATATGGGCTTTCCATCACATGTAGTACAACTCATAAAAATGCTCTATCTAGACCGACAAGCTACAGTTAGAATAGATGGCGAGACATCAGATTGGTTTGACATCAAGTAAGGAGTCCGTCAGGGCTGCGTGCTGTCACCCTATTTGTTTAACCTGTACGCCGAAAATATAATAAGAAATGTAAGAGATGATATAAACAGGGAGCTATTTGATGCCCTAAACATCGGCGGTCATGACATACCAGAGATTCGATATGCTGATGATACAGTATTACTATCCACAACACAGAATGGCATAGAAAACTTAATAGCCTCAACCCAATTGAATAGTGAAAATCACAACTTATATCTTAACATCCATCCATCCATCATGTGCCATGCCGGTAAGCGTGGGCGGTCATGTTCTGCCATCTCACTCGATCAACAGAGTCGTGGATCAGTTCCGTGTTTCTGTCTCGACCATGCCACAAGGCCAAGCCATCCAGATATTTGTTTCTAGGTCTTCCCCTTGGTCTGTTCCCCTCGATATTACCAGTTGTCACCAAGTTCTCCAAATCATTTCTTCTCATAACATGCCCAAAAAATTGTGACTGTCTACGTCTAATGTCTCTGATCAGTTTACGATCTTCATTTGTTTCTTGAAGGACTTGTTCATTGGTCTTTCTGGCTGTCCATGGTATTCTTTGCATTTTCCTCAGAAACCACATCTCTACAGCCATCAGATGTTTTTCAGCCTGGCTGCTCATTGTCCAAGCTTCACATTCATATAAAAGTACAGGTTCTATGTAGCATCTCAACACTCTTTTTCTCGTTTCAATTAACATCTTTTTATTGGTCAGTATGTTTTTCATCTTGCTAAAGGCTACTTTTGTCAAGGCGATCCTTGTTCTAATCTCTTCAAGGCATCTCCCATCATATGTTATTACTGTTCCGAGATAATTGTACCTATTCACTTGTTGAAGAATATTCCCATTTACTTGTATATTACACTGTGGTATTTCGTTCTTCCTAGTGACGACCATAATCTGTGTCTTTTTACAATTTAATTCTAACCCTTGTTGTTCACTGTGTGTAACAACCGCATCTACTAAATTTTGCAGATCCTGTTCATTGTCTGCAATCAAGACTGTATCATCTGCATATCTAATGTTATTGATGCATCGTCCCCCAATGTTGATTTCTTCCATATTTTCAATATTTCTGAAAATATTTTCACTGTACAGGGAAAACAGATCTGGAGACATTACACATCCCTGTCTCACACCTCTCTTAATAGGCTGATATTGGCTTCTATCTTAACATAGCAAAAACAAAGATAATGCATACAGATAAAACTACTATGGAGAAAGAAATATACTTTAATGGGGGAAATTTGGAGGTGGTGGAAAATTTTGAATATCTTGGGTCATTGATTACCAATAACGGTGACACAATGAAAGAAATTAAACGGCGACTATCAATTGCTCTTCAAAGACTAAAACAGATGAATAAATTATGGAGTGGGACAGAAAGAACTACAAAAATTAGATGTTTAAGAGCATGCATCTTTCCCATAGCAACCAACGCCTGTGAGACATGGACACTTACTAAACAAGATGAACAGCGCATAAATGCCTTTGAATATAAATGTTATAGACGAGTTCTAAGAATATCTTGGGTAAAGAAAAGAACAAATGCATCCATACTTCAAGAGTTGAATATTGAGGAGGGCTGGCTATTAAAGACGATAAAACAATGAAAATTGAAGTATTTTGGTCACTTGAAACGTCACGAAAGTTTGGAGAGAATAATAATGGAGGGGTATATGCCTGGAAAGAGAGGAAGAGGAAGGCCAAAGAGAAGATGGGTGCAGGATGTGACAGAAGATCTACAGATGAGTATATCAGATGCGGGACATCTTGCTTATGATGGAGAGGTTTTCCGGAAGGTTGTTATGGGAGCGAGGTTCTGCAAGGGACACGTTACTGAATGAATGAAGTGCATTGAATGTAAGAAAGAGGGAGCTGAAGTGAGGCAGGACACTTGATGATGATGAGCGCTATATGTCTATAGAGCACTGGGCACTGGACGGATGATGATAGTGTATGCTGTCCCCTATACATGTAGAGATACGACATTCATGTCTCTCGTTCTAGGGTGTCGTCGCAGAAACTCATGTTATCAAGTTGGTGAGTCCTACATAAGCGACTGTGTTACCTACACATGTACGGTGTTGAACCAAAATGCACTCTATTGGGCCATAACCCCCACGGGTATGTTTAATGTGTATCTGTCTTCCTGGGTGGGTTTTCCTGTAGTCACACGTGTCTGAGGTCAATGGAGCCTCGTAAACATCTTGAACCGTAATTAGCGTATGGTGCTAGCAACATATTTGTATACGGGTGGCGGTGGTGTTGGGGGCTAGACACTCGCCTGAGAGGAAAGGGTTCGATCCCCATTAGCGTGGATTCGAATTGTTAACCTTGACCTTCGCCCAGGTCGAAGCAGCCTGAATTGGGTACCAGAAAATATTTTGGGAAATAAAAGGGAGACTAAGCCCGTAACCCACGGAGTGAGGGCTGGTCTATACAAGTATGTGTTTAGCACCATATGTCCAATGTTGTTCTATACAAATATGTGTTTAGCACCATATGTCCAATGTTGTTCTATACAAATATGTGTTTAGCACCATATGTCCAATGTTGTTCTATACAAATATGTGTCTAGCACCATATCTCCAATGTTCTATACAAATATGTGTCTAGCACCATATGTCCAATGTTGTTCTACACAAATATGTGTCTAGCACCATATGTCCAATGTTGTTCTATACAAATATGTGTCTAGCACCATATGTCCAATGTTGTTCTATACAAATATGTGTCTAGCACCATATGTCCAATGTTGTTCTATACAAATATGTGTCTAGCACCATATGTCCAATGTTGTTCTATACAAATATGTGTCTAGCACCATATGTCCAATGTTGTTCTATACAAATATGTGTCTAGCACCATATGTCCAATGTTGTTCTATACAAATATGTGTCTAGCACCATATGTCCAATGTTGTTCTATACAAATATGTGTCTAGCACCATATGTCCAATGTTGTTCTATACAAATATGTGTCTAGCACCATATGTCCAATGTTGTTCTATACAAATATGTGTCTAGCACCATATGTCCAATGTTGTTCTATACAAATATGTGTCTAGCACCATATGTCCAATGTTGTTCTATACAAATATGTGTCTAGCACCATATGTCCAATGTTGTTCTATACAAATATGTGTCTAGCACCATATGTCCAATGTTGTTCTATACAAATATGTGTCTAGCACCATATGTCCAATGTTGTTCTATACAAATATGTGTCTAGCACCATATGTCCAATGTTGTTCTATACAAATATGTGTCTAGCACCATATGTCCAATGTTCTATACAAATATGTGTCTAGCACCATATGTCCAATGTTGTTCTATACAAATATGTGTCTAGCACCATATGTCCAATGTTGTCTATACAAATATGTGTCTAGCACCATATGTCCAATGTTGTTCTATACAAATATGTGTCTAGCACCATATGTCCAATGTTGTTCTATACAAATATGTGTCTAGCACCATATGTCCAATGTTGTTCTATACAAATATGTGTCTAGCACCATATGTCCAATGTTGTTCTATACAAATATGTGTCTAGCACCATATGTCCAATGTTGTTCTATACAAATATGTGTCTAGCACCATATGTCCAATGTTGTTCTATACAAATATGTGTCTAGCACCATATGTCCAATGTTGTTCTATACAAATATGTGTCTAGCACCATATGTTCAATAGTTCTATACAAATATATGTCTAGCACCATATGTCCAATGTTTCTATACAAATATGTGTCTAGCACCATATGTTCAATATTCTATACAAATATGTGTCTAGCACCATATGTTCCAATGTTGTTCTATACAAATATGTGTCTAGCACCATATGTCAATGTTGTTCTATACAAATATATGTTCTAGCACCATATGTTCCAATGTTCTATACAAATATGTGTCTAGCACATATGTACAATTTGTTCTATACAAATATGTGTCTAGCACCATTGTCCAATATTCTATACAAATATGTGTCTAGCACATATGTTCATGTTCTATACAAATATATGTCTAGCACCATATGTCCAATAGTTCTATACAAATATGTTGTCTAGCACCATATGTCCAATGTTGTTCTATACAAATATAGTGTCTAGTCACCATATGTCCAAGTTGTCTATACAAATATATGTCTAGCCATATGTCCAATGTTGTTCTATACAAATATGTGTCTAGCACCATATGTCCAATGTTGGTTTCTATACAAATATGTGTCTAGCACAATATGTCCCAATGTTTGTTCTATGACAAATATGTGTCTAGCACCATATGTCCCAATGTTTGTCTATACAAATATGGGTCTAGCCACCATATGTCCAATGTTTGTTCTATACAAATATGTGTCTAGCACCACCATATGTCCATGTTGTTCTCTATTACAATATGTGTCTAGCCCATATGTCCATATTTACTAATACAATATGTGTCTGGCACCCATATGTCCAATGTTGGTTCTATGACAAATATTTCTCTAGCACCATAGGTCCAATGTTGTTCTATACAAATATGTGTCTACCCATCATATGTCCAATGTTGTTCTATACTCATATGTGATTAGGAAGAAGGAAGAAGGAAAAATGAAGAACGAACGAACGAATGAATGAACGAACTTTATTTTAAAAGGATAACAAATTGGGCACGCAGGCCCATCTGCGGAAGGAAGAAGAAGCTGGTGATGATGATGATGATGATGATGATGATGATGATGATGATGATGATGATGATGATGATGATGATGATGATGATGATGATGATGATGATGATGATGATGATGATGATGATGATGATGATATTCACAACTTCTGATTGTCTCTTACAGATAATTGCACGCCAGATCCAGGCAGCGTTTAATGTACAGTTTGTGTCACATCGCAACTGAACGGTTAAGAGTGTTAGACTTGTCACCTTCTTCCAATATCCAACGTCTCATAAGCGTCTGAAAAACAGGATCCTTGTCTACTTTCATTTATTTATGTTTTTTTTTTTTTTAGTTCTGATGTTTGTTTTTTTTTTTTTAAATTTTATTTTAGAGTGAAATAATAAATAAACGCTGGAAACTAATTATAAAAGTGTTCCAACTATACATTGGTTGTAAATCTTGTCAGTTAATAAATAAACACGCACGCACACACACACACACACACACACACACACACACACACACACACACACACACACACATACGCACATAATTATAACTTCAACAACAGCAGTAACAACAACAAACGACACCAAACAACAATAACAAAGTACCACAGCAACAGCTACACAATTAAGAATTACACCTACGATGAATTAATCTACAACAACAACAAGGCTGACACGACAATAACAGACAGGCACTTAGAGGAAAAATAAAAATAATAGCAGTAGTAGCTGATATTGTTGTTGTAGTTGGTTTTGCTATTTTTTTGCATGTGTGTATTTGTATTTGCATGTATTTGTTGCTATATCTGTTGTTGTTTATATATGTGTTACTATATCTGTTGTTGTTTATATATGTGTTACTATATATGTTGTTGTTTATACATGTGTTACTATATCTGTTGTTGTTTATATATGTGTTACTATATCTGGTGTTGTTTATATATGTGTTACTATATCTGGTGTTGTTTATATATGTGTTACTATATATGTTGTTGTTTATATATGTGTTACTATATCTGTTGTTGTTTATATATGTGTTACTATATCTGTTGTTGTTTATATATGTGTTACTATATCTGGTGTTGTTTATATATGTGTTACTATATATGTTGTTGTTTATATATGTGTTACTATATATCTTGTTGTTTATATATTTGTTGCTATATCTGTTGTTGTTTATATATGTGTTACTATATCTGTTGTTGTTTGTATATGTGTTACTATATATGTTGTTGTTTATACATGTGTTACTATATCTGTTGTTGTTTATATATGTGTTACTATATCTGTTGTTGTTTATATATGTGTTACTATATATGTTGTTGTTTATACATGTGTTACTATATCTGTTGTTGTTTATATATGTGTTACTATATATGTTGTTGTTTATATATGTGTTACTATATATGTTGTTGTTTATACATGTGTTACTATATCTGTTGTTGTTTATATATGTGTTACTATATCTGGTGTTGTTTATATATGTGTTACTATATATGTTGTTGTTTATATATGTGTTACTATATATCTTGTTGTTTATATATTTGTTGCTATATCTGTTGTTGTTTATATATGTGTTACTATATCTGTTGTTGTTTGTATATGTGTTACTATATATGTTGTTGTTTATACATGTGTTACTATATCTGTTGTTGTTTATATATGTGTTACTATATATGTTGTTGTTTATATATGTGTTACTATATATGTTGTTGTTTATATATGTGTTACTATATCTGTTGTTGTTTATATATGTGTTACTATATATGTTGTTGTTTATATATGTGTTACTATATATGTTGTTGTTTATATATGTGTTACTATATCTGTTGTTGTTTATATATGTGTTACTATATCTGTTGTTGTTTATATATGTGTTACTATATCTCATGTTGTTTATATATGTGTTACTATATATGTTGTTGTTTATATATGTGTTACTACATCTGGTGTTGTTTATATATGTGTTACTATATATGTTGTTGTTTATATATGTGTTACTATATCTGTTGTTGTTTATATATGTGTTACTATATATGTTGTTGTTTATACATGTGTTACTATATCTGTTGTTGTTTATATATGTGTTACTATATATGTTGTTGTTTATATATGTGTTTACTATATATGTTGTTGTTTATACATGTGTTTACTATATCTGTTGTTGTTTATATATGTGTTACTATATCTGGTGTTGTTTATATATGTGTTACTATATATGTTGTTGTTTATATATGTGTTACTATATATCTTGTTGTTTATATATTTGTTGCTATATCTGTTGTTGTTTATATATGTGTTACTATATCTGTTGTTGTTTGTATATGTGTTACTATATATGTTGTTGTTTATACATGTGTTACTATATCTGTTGTTGTTTATATATGTGTTACTATATATGTTGTTGTTTATATATGTGTTACTATATATGTTGTTGTTTATATATGTGTTACTATATCTGTTGTTGTTTATATATGTGTTACTATATATGTTGTTGTTTATATATGTGTTACTATATATGTTGTTGTTTGTATATATGTGTTACTATATCTGTTGTTGTTATATATGTGTTACTATATCTGTTGTTGTTTATATATGTGTTACTATATTTCATGTTGTTTATATATGTGTTACTATATATGTTGTTGTTTATATATGTGTTACTACATCTGGTGTTGTTTATATATGTGTTACTATATATGTTGTTGTTTATATATGTGTTACTATATCTGTTGTTGTTTATATATGTGTTACTATATCTCATGTTGTTTATATATGTGTTACTATATCTGGTGTTGTTTATATATGTGTTACTATATCTGGTGTTGTTTATATATGTGTTACTATATATGTTGTTGTTTATATATGTGTTACTATATATGTTGTTGTTTATATATGTGTTACTATATCTCATGTTGTTTATATATGTGTTACTATATCTGGTGTTGTTTACATATGTGTTACTATATCTGGTGTTGTTTATATATGTGTTACTATATATGTTGTTGTTTATATATGTGTTACTATATCTGGTGTTGTTTATATATGTGTTACTATATATGTTGTTGTTTATATATGTGTTACTATATATGTTGTTGTTTATATATGTGTTACTATATCTCATGTTGTTTATATATGTGTTACTATATCTGGTGTTGTTTATATATGTGTTACTATATCTGTTGTTTTTTATATGTGTTAATATATCTGTTGTTGTTTATATATGTGTTACTATACATGTTGTTGTTTATATATGTGTTACTATATATGTTGTTGTTTATATATGTGTTACTATACATGTTGTTGTTTATATATGTTACTATATATGTTGTTGTTTATATATGTGTTACTATACATGTTGTTGTTTATATATGTGTTACTATATCTCATGTTGTTTATATATATGTTACTAAATATGTTGTTGTTTATATATGTGTTACTATATCTGTTGTTGTTTATATATGTGTTACTATACATGTTGTTGTTTATATATGTGTTACTATATATGTTGTTGTTTATATATGTGTTACTCTATCTGTTGTTGTTTATATATGTGTTACTATATCTGTTGTTGTTTATATATATGTTACTATATCTGTTGTTGTTTATATATGTGTTACTATATCTGATGTTTGTATATATGTTACTCTATCTGGTGTTGTTTATATATGTGTTACTATATATCATGTTGTTTATATATGTGTTACTATATATGTTGTTGTTTATATATGTGTTACTATACATGTTGTTGTTTATATATGTGTTACTATATATGTTGTTGTTTATATATGTGTTACTATACATGTTGTTGTTTGTATATGTGTTACTATATATGTTGTTGTTTATATATGTGTTACTATACATGTTGTTGTTTATATATGTGTTACTATATCTGTTGTTGTTTATATATGTGTTACTATATATGTTGTTGTTTATATATGTGTTACTATATATGTTGTTGTTTATATATGTGTTACTATACATGTTGTTGTTTATATATGTGTTACTATATATGTTGTTGTTTATATATGTGTTACTATATATGTTGTTGTTTATATATGTGTTACTATACATGTTGTTGTTTATATATGTGTTACTATATATGTTATTTTTCATATATTTGTTACAATATCTCATGTTGTTTATATATGTGTTACTATTTATGTTGTTGTTTATATATGTGTTACTATATATGTTGTTGTTTATATGTGTGTTACTATATCTGTTGTTTATATATGTGTTACTATATACGTTGTTGTTTATATGTGTGTTACTATATATGTTATTGTTTATATATGTGTTACTATATCTCATATTGTTTATATATGTGTTACTATATCTGTTGTTGTTTATATATGTGTTACTATATCTGTTGTTGTTTATATATGTGTTACTATACATGTTGTTGTTTGTATATGTGTTACCATATCTGTTGTTGTTTACATATGTGTTACTATTTATGTTGTTGTTTATATATGTTACTATATATGTTGTTGTTTATATATGTGTTACTATACATGTTGTTGTTTATATATGTGTTACTATACAGTTTGTTATTTATATATGTGTTACTATATCTCATGTTGTTTATATATGTGTTACTATATCTCATGTTGTTTATATATGTGTTACTATATCTGTTGTTGTTTATATATGTGTTACTATATCTGTTGTTGTTTATATATGTGTTACTATATATGTTGTTGTTTATATATGTGTTACTATATATGTTGTTGTTTATATATGTGTTACTATATCTGTTGTTGTTTATATATGTGTTACTATATATGTTGTTGTTTATATATGTGTTACTATATCTGTTGTTGTTTATATATGTGTTACTATACATGTTGTTGTTTATATATATGTTACTATATATGTTGTTGTTTATATATGTGTTACTATACATGTTGTTGTTTATATATGTGTTACTATATCTGTTTATGTTTATATATGTGTTACTATATATGTTGTTGTTTATATATGTGTTACTATATATGTTGTTGTTTATATATGTGTTACTATATATGTTGTTGTTTATATATGTGTTACTATATCTCATGTTGTTTATATATGTGTTACTATATCTGTTGTTGTTTATATATGTGTTACTATATCTGTTGTTGTTTATACATGTGTTACTATACATGTTGTTGTTTGTATATGTTACTATATCTGTTGTTGTTTACATATGTGTTACTATATATGTTGTTGTTTATATGTGTGTTACTATATCTCATGTTGTTTATATGTGTGTTACTATATCTCATGTTGTTTATATGTGTGTTACTATATCTCATGTTGTTTATATATGTGTTACTATATCTATTGTTCTTTATATATGTGTTACTATATATCATGTTGTTTATATATGTGTTACTATATATGTTGTTGTTTATATATGTGTTACTATATATGTTGTTATTTATATATGTGTTACTATACAGTTTGTTGTTTATATATGTGTTACTATAACTCATGTTGTTTATATATGTGTTACTATATATGTTGTTGTTTATATATGTGTTACTATACAGTTTGTTGTTTATATATGTGTTACTATAACTCATGTTGTTTATATATGTGTTACTATATATGTTGTTGTTTATATATGTGTTACTATATATGTTGTTGTTTATATATGTGTTACTATATATGTTGTTGTTTATATATGTGTTACTATATATGTTGTTATTTATATATGTGTTACAATATCTCATGTTGTTTATATATGTGTTACAATATATGTTGTTGTTTATATATGTGTTACTATATATGTTGTTATTTATATATGTGTTACTATACAGTTTGTTGTTTATATATGTGTTACTATAACTCATGTTGTTTATATATGTGTTACTATATATGTTGTTGTTTATATATGTGTTACTAAATATGTTGTTGTTTATATATGTGTTACTATATATGTTGTTGTTTATATATGTGTTACTATACAGTTTGTTGTTTATATATGTGTTACAATATCTCATGTTGTTTATATATGTGTTACAATATATGTTGTTGTTTATATATGTGTTACTATATATGTTGTTGTTTGTATATGTGTTACTATACAGTTTGTTGTTTATATATGTGTTACAATATCTCATGTTGTTTATATATGTGTTGCTATATATGTTGTTGTTTATATGTGTGTTACTATACATGGTGTTGTTTATATATGTGTTACTATATATGTTGTTGTTTATATATGTGTTACTATATCTGTTGTTGTTTATATATGTGTTACTATATCTCATGTTGTATTACTATATATGTTATTGTTGATAGTAAGTTTATGTTTATTAAAATTGCTATACTTTATTGATGTTATTGTTGTTACTACTTCTGCTGCTGTCACCGTTGTTATAGTTGTTGTTGTATAAAAGCTTCAGTTATCTTATACAGCTTGGAGAATTATTGTGCGTCTTGATACCCCACAGACAGACATACAGATAAACATATAGGCACATTGACATGCAAACCGACTTCCTGATGGCCGCATTGTCTGACAGCTTGTTAATCCTCCAAGCTTATGTTAAATATGTATTTGTCTGTCTACCAGCTTGTTTCAACCTCCAGGCTTATGTTAAATATGTATTTGTCTGTCTACCAGCTTGTTTCAACCTCCAGGCTTATGTTAAATATGTATTTGTCTGTCTACCAGCTTGTTTCAACCTCCAGGCGTATGTTAAATATGTATTTGTCTGTCTACCAGCTTGTTTCAACCTCCAGGCGTATGTTAAATATGTATTTGTCTGTCTACCAGCTTGTTTCAACCTCCAGGCTTATGTTAAATATGTATTTGTCTGTCTACCAGCTTGTTTCAACCTCCAGGCTTATGTTAAATATGTATTTGTCTGTCTACCAGCTTGTTTCAACCTCCAGGCGTATGTTAAATATGTATTTGTCTGTCTACCAGCTTGTTTCAACCTCCAGGTTTATGTTAAATATGTATTTGTCTGTCTACCAGCTTGTTTCAACCTCCAGGCTTATGTTAAATATGTATTTGTCTGTCTACTAGCTTGTTTCAACCTCCAGGCGTATGTTAAATATGTATTTGTCTGTCTACCAGCTTGTTTCAACCTCCAGGCGTATGTTCAATCTGTATTTGTCTGTCTACCAGCTTGTTTCAACCTCCAGGCGTATGTTCAATCTGTATATGTCTGTCTTGGAGGGTACGGGGTGTCAGGCATTGGTAGTACCATTGGTTAGGATGACTGTCACGCTCTTTTCAGAGCCCATCCCTCGCTGGTCCAAGCCTGACACCCAGCTCACGCCTGTGGCTCCTAGTAGCTGTCAGCATGCGACAGCGGCCACCCCCCGTGCAACAGCTGTGAGAGGCTGGCTACACCAGGCATGGGTTGCCGAATAGGCGTCAAACCAATCGGTGAACTAGGGTATGCCTACCCAGCTTATGAAGGCAGGATTCTGCAGGCTGCGCGGTAGAAATCATTGTTAATTCAACGGGCAAGACGGAGTTTATCTGCAAAGCGTTGTGGAACATAATGCGCACGGCAAGGCACGTAGTGTGCCCTGATCATCCACTGCACCTGTTTTCGTCTCCAGTCGTCTTGACTTGTTTTGCCACTGGACTCACATGGACTCAGGCGAGAGAGTGAGGTCGACTAATCGCGCCACTCTTCCTCACTTTAATCTAGTTCATCGTGCAAGTCCTTCTTCAATAAATCAATCAATCAATCAGGTGCCGTCTCCGCAATGAAGGTTGGCTGCAATGGATCTCCAACACTATCTGTCTCTTTCCTTGACTGTACATTCTGTCAGGCTTATGTTCGTCCACCTCTTGATGTTATCCTCCCACTTGTATCGTTGTCTACCTCTTGCTCGCTTGCCCTCGACCTTGCCTTCCAGTATGGTTTTTATAAGAGTATCATGTCTTTTAACGTGGCCAAAATATTTCACTTGTCTCCTCTTTATTTCTTTCATCAACTCTCTCTTCATTCCCAGTTTTTCTAGGACCTCTGAATTTGATTGTTTTTGTTTCCATGAAATACGACCTATTCGTCTGTATATCCACATCTCCGCCGGCTTCCTGGCTAGAGGTTAGCGACCTTTGTCCGTAATCTCGTATATTCTCGTAAATAACGTGATGACTGTGAGAATCAGCAGTGGTTCGAATCGCGTCGGTAACTTACGGCGTATGTGAGCCGGCCGCTCAGAAAGCAATGGCAAACTACTGAGCGTAATCTTTGCCAAGAAATCAACAATCAGCTGAAAGATGCAGAGGTTGACAGCAATGTCCTGTAAGGATATGCAAACAATTATCCACATTTCCAGAGCTTCTATGCTTTTTAGTTGCTTGTTCAATATCCAGGCTTCCGAGCCATACAGTAGCGTTAAATATACGGAACATTTGACAATTTTTCATTTTTTATTCGTTATTAATCTCTCTAGATGTTAATACTGATTTCATGCCGTTGAAAGCATTTTTGGCCATTCCTATTCTCTTTTTGATTTCAATTTCACTTCTGTCATCGCTCTGTTTCTTAGTCTGAAACATGGGATTTCCTTTTTACCACCGTCGGGATTAACTCCGTCAGCTCGATTACTAGTACTGACCCCTGTGTCACACTCGTCCCCAGTGTTATCTGATCTACCTGGCTTGGGAGTCTCGACACCAGATCTCTTTCTTATTATGTTTTCTTTCATGGTTGTTGGTGTTTCTGGACAGGTTTTGCAGAAGGTAGTTTGCGGTTGCTTTCTTCTGGGCAGTGAGTGTACTAATGGGAGGCCATAGCCATTGTCTCTACTGATGAGATCATCTGCCTATCGCCGAAGAGTGCAGACATAACCAACAACAATCTGTCAGCTGCTCTCACACTCCATCCACTACCTGCTTCCATGGCTTCACGTAACCCTGATGGAGCGGGTGGGGGTGCCTAAACGGGTAGAACTCCACCTTGCCCAAGAGTGTCCAGTAGACTAACGGAGGAAAGGAGGTGTCTTACATCTCCTTTGATAGGGGATACCCCTACCCCACTAACTGGTGACATTGATCACTCACTCGTTTCCAACAAGGTGATGATAAAGCCTAAGAGATTCTACAGAAGCAGAACTGAAGGAAGACCACGCGTCGACATCAGCGGCACCCAAAACAAACAAAGAGAAGGTCAATAAATTCACCCAGGGTCTAGCGGAGGCTCTGCATGGCCCCACAGATGGAACTACCACTGAGAGATGGAGACATTTGCTCGACACCATCTACAATACAGCACTATCAACATTTGGCAAAAAGCAAACAAAGTCAGTCGACTGGTTTGAAGCACACTCTGAAGAGATGCTCCCAGTGCTGGAGATAAAGAGACATGCATTCTCAGTGTATAAGACATCACCTTCAGAGAAAACATTGCAGGCATTGCGAACAGCCAGAAATAGAGTACAACAGATGGCAAGAAAATATGCGAACAGGTACTGGTTACAGCTGTCTACATAAATTCAAACGTGTGAAAACACTGGAAATATAATAGGAATATACGAGGGCATCAAGCAAGCTGTCGGCCCATCCAGAAATTACAATCAACAGAGGGGGTAATCTGAGGGGTAATAATAAAAGAACAAGCGAAACAAATGGATCGCTGGGTAGAACACTACTCAGAGCTATACTCAGTGGAGAACACTGACGGAGAAGAAACTCTAGAAGCCGTTGAACAACAGTCCACCATGCATACCCTGGATAACGAACCATGATTCACAGAAATCAGTGAAGCACTAGACACACTCAAATCCGGCAAGGCATCAGGAAAAGATAGTATTCCACCTGATATTTTAAAATGTGCCAAGGAAACAATTATCCCAGAACTATATGCAGTACTTCAGCTCTGCTGGAAGGAAAAATCAGTACCACAAGATATGAGTGACGCAAACCTTGTTAACATTTACAAAAACAAAGAAGACAGAAGCGACTGCAACAACTATCGTGGCATTTCCCTCCTCAGCATTAGCAAGATATTCGCTCGAGTAATCCGAACAAGACTATACATGCTTGCTGAAAGAATATACCCCGAATTAGTGCAGATTTAGACTCAACAGGTCCACCATCGATATGATTTTCTCACTCAGGGAGTTGCTCCAAGAGAAGTGCAGAGAACAGAGGAAGCCATTATATATTGCCATCATCGACCCTACAAAGGCATTTTACCTCGTGAGCAGAGCCTTTTTTTAAATCCTCTAGAAGATAGGATGCCCACCTACCCTGCTAAGTCTCGTGAAATCATTTCACGAAAACATGCAGGGGACCATTTTATTTTATGGCTCAACATCCCAGTCATTCAGCATCCGCAGTGGAGTAAAGCAGGGCTGCATGCTTGCTTGTAAACTTTTTGGCATCTTCTTCGCCGTTCTCTTAAGGCAGGCATTTGGGACTGGCATAGAAGGCATGCAACTCCATACAAGATCTGATTGCAAACTTTTTAACCTATCAAGACTCAAGGCAAGGGCCAAAGTAAAATCAAGATGCATAAGAGAACTCCTTTTTGCAGACGATGTAGCAAGCTCATGCAGCAGAAGATCTTCAACGACTCATAGATCGTTTTGCAGAGACTGTGAACTCACCATCAGCCTAAATAAAACACAGATGATGGAACAAGATGCTGGTGCGCCTCCATCAATACACATTTCCATTAATGAATTTAAGGATGTCCACGATTTTGCGTATTTTGGGTCGATAATATTAGTGTCAGGGACCCAATACCCCGTAGGACAGGGACAAATAGGAGACAGGAAAACAGGGCAGATAGCCTGGGGTCCTGCAGCAGGGTTGCCGAGTACGAGTAAACTTACAAAGGCTAAGGCCCGTGGTCACCGCACCACACCATCCCGCACGGGTACGTAAGCTGGTCAAACGTACCTGTGTTGGTCAGACGGGTTCAGGACGGCGAGACGGACAGACATAGGGCAGTGATTGTGTTTCGTGAGCGTTGTGATATGATTGTAATATTGATGGCGTGGTTGAGTTGTGAAGTGAGCTGTGTTTGAGCGGAGACAGTATGAGAGCTATGTTATGCTATTATATCGTATTATTTCTCATGAATAATTACTGTTCTGTGATAATGATGTTGTACAAGTTGCGCGTTGCCAAGAGCGCAACTTCTGGGAGTTTGCCCATGTGAAGCGTTTTGTGAATAAACGGGTTTAAACTATCGTTGCCGTGCGTGAGAGTGTAATTATTGAACGCATGTAATTGTTTCACTTCTGTCTTGAAGTGTGAGCCAGAAGTATGTCTAAGTAGGATTATGACAATCAGATACACCATCCTTAGAGACAGAAATCCCCAGACGCATTAGAAAGGCAGCCACAACACTTTCCAGGCTAACTAAGAGAGTTTGGGAGAACAATATAAACTAACAGCGTACAAAGTTCAAGTATATAAAGCTTGTGTTGTTAGCACACTACTCTATGAGTCTGAATCCTGGACCTTGTACTCACGACAGGAAAGAAAGGTGAATTGCTTTCACATGAGATGTGTTAGACGCATCCTGGGCATATCTTGGAAAGACAATATAACAAAAACATCATGTGCTTGAAAGAGCGGATATTACTACAGTGCACTCCCTCCTCAAGCACAGACGCCTCCTGTGGCTGGCCACGTATCTCAAATGGAGGATGAAAGTATTCCCAAAGATCTTCCGCAGTGAAGATTCCAAATGCGATATAGGGATGTGTGTAAACAAGAGATGCCTTGAAGAGATTAGCTGAACAACATCTAATGGATGTGGAAAATGGTTTCTGAGGAAAATGTAAAGATTACCATAGACAGACAGAACAACCAATGACCGAGTCCTACAAGAAAGAAACGAAACCCGTAAACTGATTAGAGAAATTAGAGGGAGACATTATTTTTCTTTGGTTACGTTATGAGAAGAAATAAGTTGGAGAACTTGGTGACAACTGGCAAGATCGAGGGGAAGAAAACAAGTGGATGGCAGAGAAGTAAATACCATCATGGCTTGTTTACGTTGTACGGTCGAGACAGAAACACGGAGCTTATCCACGACTCTGGTGATCAAGTGAGATATCGAAACATGGTCACCCACGTTTACCAGCATGATACATGATGATGACAATGTAAAGAAGATATGAAAACCGTTGGCATAGATCCAGACACGTGGGAAAGAAGTTGCAGTGGACAGATGTTCTTGGAGAAGAGATGTACGAAACGGACTGGGGCTATTTGAGTGCAATCTGATCCAACAAACTGAAGATAGGAGGCACAGGCATAACATGCAGCCACTTACTGCGGGACCTGCCTCGTCTTACAGATGCGGAAACTGCGACAGAGATTGTCACTCTCGTATTGGACTATATAGTCACCAGAGGCGCTGCCGGGTGCCTTCTCAGCGGCACGACTCTATAGTCCCTACCGGATTGAAAGAGACCTAGTACTATGCACTCGGAACTTTTACAAGTTCATTAGGGTACAAAATACGGTTACATTGTGAGTCAACATTGGTCACTGTAATTGTGAGCTCATTGCTTCAGATCTACGAGGGTCGTTCTGAAAGTATTGCAATACATCGTTTTTCTCAGCTAATAATGGAGATAGATGCGTGGAATCTTACACACGATAAATATCGCATTTGCTGATGATTGTGTGCACCAAATTTCAACCCAAAACTGCCAAATAATGTTTCTGCCCTAAGCCGTTAAAATGGAGCTCATTGGCAACTTACGTTATAAGTAGCGAAATTGTGATAGAATTTCTCGTTGCAGAGAAGGAAACTGTTTTGAACATTTATATGCGTCTATGTAGTGTGTTGGAACTTGTGCAATTGACATGACAACAGTCATTCGCTTAGTTCAGAGAATCAAATAATCAGGAAATGGAGATATGGAGCTGCTTGATCGGCCGCGCTGTGAACGTCCTGCCACAGCCACCAACCCAGAAATGGAGAAATGAGCTGAGAGCATTACTCTTACTGATAGGCGAATCAACACTCAACAGTTGGTATTACAGCCATCACTCAGCAATGGTAGTGCAAATGCAGTTATAAAAACTCTCGGATTTTCTAAGGTTTGCGCAAGATGGCTTCCTTGAAGTCTCATAAATGACTGACGATTGCAAGGGAAAACGATTTCTTTTGAATTGTTGGAGCCATTCAATGCTGATGTAGAAAATTTTTGCCTAAGATTGTTGCAGGTGACAAAACATGGGCACGCAGATGTGAACATGAGACAAGATGACAGTCAATGGAGTGGCATCATCCGCAATCACAACCAAGAAAGAAATGCAAGACAACCCCTTCAGCTGGAAAGGTCATAATCAGTCTTTTGGGGACATTGAAGGAGCGATTCTTGTGGATGTTCTACGAAGAGGAGAGAAAATCAGTTCGTAAGCACACATTAAGACATTTAAAAAACTCAATCAACGTTTTCGCAGAGTTCGGCCTCACAAGAATCAAACTGACCTGCTTCTCCTCACGACAATGCGCGACCACACACAAGTCTGGAAACACGGGAAGCAATCACCAAATTAGTTTGGACTGTACTACCTCACACCTACCCTGTATTCCTATATAGTTACTGCATTAGTTGCTGCCATGTCGGGTTACAATATGAGTCTCCAGTCAGGCTACTGCTTTAGTTACTGTCATGTCGGGTTACAATCTATGTCTCCAGTCAGGCTACTGCTTTAGTTACTGCCATGTCGGGTTATAATCTATGTCTCCAGTCAGGCCACTGCTTTAGTTATGCCATGTCGGTCTACAATATGTGTCTCCAGTCAGACTACTGCATTAGTTACTGCCATGTCGGGTTACAATCTGTGTCTCCAGTCAGGCTACTGCTTTAGTTACTGCCATGTCGGGTTATAATCTATGTCTCCAGTCAGGCCACTGCTTTAGTTATGCCATGTCGGTCTACAATATGTGTCTCCAGTCAGACTACTGCATTAGTTACTGCCATGTCGGGTTACAATCTGTGTCTCCAGTCAGGCTACTGCTTTAGTTACTGCCATGTCGGGTTACAATCTGTGTCTCCAGTCAGGCTACTGCTTTAGTTACTGCCATGTCGGTCTACAATATGTGTCTCCAGTCAGACTACTGCATTAGTTACTGCCATGTCGGGTTACAATCTGTGTCTCCAGTCAGGCTACTGCTTTAGTTACTGACATGTCGGGATACAATCTGTGTCTCCAGTAAGGCTACTGCTTTAGTTACTGCCATGTTAGGTTACAAACTGTATCTCCAGTCAGGCTACTGCTTTAGTTACTGCCATGTTAGGTTACAATCTGTGTCTCCAGTCAGGCTACTGCATTAGTTACTGCCTTTGCCACCACAGTCAGACTTCTTGTCCTAAGACGAAGGCACCGCAGAGTTCCTTCACAGTTGTCGCTCCGACCAGATCTGTAAAACCCCTTGATCTCCCATATGTCTAACGACATACCCGTCTGTCTAGATTACTACTTACCCAAAGATGAACTCTCATATGTAAAGGCTTGAACATCTAGCCATAAAATTACCGGCTGTTGCTGTCTTCACCCTCTATCCAGTCAGATGCATACTGAAATGGACGCACTACATGTTGCTTGCACTGGTCTCCATCCTTCACGAAAATCCTTGTCCTCAAGTGAACAGATCTTTCGAATCCTGTGCTCAACCTGACCCTTCGAGGAGTGTCCTCAGTCCCACCTGCTGCCCTTTCTCTTCTTGATCCCACCTTGCAGTGGATGTTGTGCACTCATTTTCTCGCGTGTAGCCATGTGATCATGTACAATAAAAATGAAAACATTTAAAGTGTGATAGAAATTACAATAATCAAACCATTGTCTTGTAAGCTGTCAGTATTGTTGGCGGGGATGTCAATATTGTTGGCAGGGATGTTAAGATGTTTAAGCCTACTTTAAGCACATGACTTTAAGGTGCATGTGAACACGGTGACGTCATAACGACAGTTTAAAGATGACAGCCCCAATTTTGACATGCGCCAAAGTGGAGCAGTGTTCTGTTATCCGTTGTGTGATCATTGACGGGGTGAAACCTGTAGAAATGCATCGACGTATGACGGTCCAGTATGGTGATGCATGCATGTCAGTCGAGCAAGTGTATGAGTGGAGTAGGAACTTTCAAAACTGCGTGACATCTTTGACAAACGTTCAACGCAGGCTCAGGCACACTGAATAGTGAACAAGAGACTTTTTTTTCCTCCAGGAATCCAAGCACTCTTTGCTCTGGAGGACTTGCATTTAACGTAGTTGTGACTTCATCAAAACATCATATATTTTTTCTTGTCTTTTTTTCAGAATATTTTCACACAATAGACAAACCATTAAAGGTTTTTATGTGAATCCCCATCTTACTTTGCCGATAACGGAGTACATGATCGCCTACGCCATTTGACAAGATATATAATGATGATAATGATGATGATGATATATTTCAAAATAATTGTCTCACTGTTCACTAACATGTTGTTGTCTATTTCTGATTTCGCAGTAATGTGCGTGACATTAAAATAACGTTTGAAAACACTGTACTACGGGAAATGAGGCTATGAGGGGAAATAATCCTAATCTAAATCCATTTTAAGGTCATCACGGGAGATAACGATAGCTATGTATTCATATAACAGATAGGGTCCTTATTTAACTATAACAAGCATTTATAACATTTTACTTGCCTTTTTCCGTTGAAGCTTTCTTGCTATTATGCAATCTCATAATCCTTTTATTTGTTTTTCTACAATCGTCCATTAATCCTTACATGACATTTAAATTATATAATATCGTACACAATATTAGTTTACTTAAAGAGTGACAGGTCTCAAAAAGATATGTGCTTAACCATATGTCAAGCATTTAACAAAACATTATTTTTGGCAGGTACACTCGTGTGCCTTGTAACGGACAACCGGTTGGTATTCTATGGGAATAATCTTTCGCAAGATCTACTATTTCGATAGACAACCATTGATTAATTATTATTTCATTCTTATCACACAATGGTCGACTCAGCACTATCGAGAACAAGCCACCCCAAACAAGCGTCGTTTAACACATACCTGTTTTTCATTCGGATTATTTCGTTCATGAGTGCTATAACCTTCGGATTACTACAACAGATATCGCTAACACATACATTCAAATCGGATTAATACGTTTCACTAAATTACTGCTTTCAGATTTTGTTGTGCATTATTCATTGGAGTTGATATTCGGAATTTTCTTTGGAATTGTTATTACCGAAAATAATAAATTGTCGAGATGTATTCCAACATTACTGCATTTGCAGTCCCAAGAGTCCTGTGAAGTCCAGCAACTTCACCAGCCTGGAACGATATTGTGCTCCATTACTGGTCCTGGGTCAGCTGCTAAAGCAACACCTGCATTGATTTTGAGTGCCCTAATCGGTCCAGGAGGTGTGCCTTCTTGGGGAAACAACCTGCATAGGTTCGAGGTTCCCACTAGGGGGTCCTTCCACCTGTCAGTAGAGCCTCAGTAAAGCCTTGATACACGGTAAAAAGTCTTCACTTACAAACCTAGAAATAGATATATTTGTAGAGCATCTAGAGACAGAAATAGTAGGCTGACCATTCATTGGTTACCTGACACGATTATTCCCGAGTCATTAAAAATAAAAAACAACCGGGGCACAGCATTACAGGGGATGACAAGGCTGAGGTTTTTAGGATAAAGAATGGGGCTGGCAGGTGGGTTGCACTATGCAACCCAAATAAAGGAAGTCCCCCATTACATACGGATCTAAACTGGTATTACGAACAATAATCACAGAGTGTTGATCAAGATGCTGGGGAGAAAGAACAATTGTCCGACATGTGGCCAAGACAACCACTGGGCAAATAAATGTCCTAGTAGACGATCACTGGTGACACCAACAGCAGCAGCAATTGGTGTACAAAGCCAAGAAGATTTCTCGCCACTCGTAAGAGAAACGCCTCCACAGGAAAAGAACTGAACTGACACACACTTTCAATAGTCAAATCAACACACAAGAAGAAAATAACACACACACACACACACACACACACACGCACACACACACACACACACACACACACACACACACACACACACACACACACCAATCCAAAGAATGAAGAATCTGACGGCTTTCAAATCGTAAGCAATCCAGTGAAGAGAAAATGGGCTGCCAGAAGACTGCTGCAGTCAAAATCACAGCGTTGACACAGAAACATACGTTCTATCACCGACTAGATACATACCTGAAAAGAAGAAAAAGGTCAAAGACACTATAGGCAAGACAAAGGAAACTGAATAAGAACAACAAGAGGAGAAACAAGTACAAGACGAAGACGACACATACAGCAAACCAGACACACTCTTTATGGACACCGACACAAGTGATAAGATCGAGGATCAAGATGATCCTCTCGCATAATCATTTGCTACTAAACACTTGCTCACCTAGACGTGCCCATCATGGATAACAACTTTACGTGTGAATTTATATAATAATTATATCTCATTTAAATGATATTACTAAAATTACAATGACTAGTGATTTAATTATTATTATTTTTAACATTTGTGGTATACGTACAAATATACAACACTTCATCACACTTATAAACAAACACAAACCAGACTTTATACTACTACAAGAAACAAACATATGTTCAAAATCTTTCGCACAAAATATCACCACACAGCTAGGCCTCAAACATTCATGCTTTAGGCATACACAAAATCGGATCAGTAAAAGCTATACTGCAGACATCAGACAGGTGGGATATTATTAGAACACATACCGATGACCAGGGACGAGTTTTTGCATATCCTATTTACATGACATTGCAGTCAACATCAGCATTTTTCAGCTGCTATTGATGTCTTGGCAAGTTTTATGTTCAGTAATTTAATTCCATAATACAGGTAGAAAACACCCTAGTGAACATACACGCACCACCAAATTACAATCATGAACCAAATTTTTACCAAGAATTAAACACACTACTTACAAAAATATGCAGAAGACAAAATGTTATACTTGCAGGTGATTTCAATTTTGTACTCTCAGATTTGGATATTGTTGTTGTTTGTCCATCAAGAATGATTATGACCATTCATTTCACCCAGTGGGGTTGAAAGTATGAAGCCGTGACTTATTAGAATGCTGATAAGGCCTATTTTGGCTCGAAATGTTCTTTGACAATGTGGACAAAGAATGCTTGACGTTTCTGGAGGAGGAATTCCTGCAGTGGTTTTTCTGTTCTGCCTATCTTTCACAGCTCTTGCAGTCCTGGTTGCCTCACATAGTGACTGCACCCTTGCGTAATGATGCATGCCACGAATTTCGGTCTCTGGCTGCAGTGTCCCAGGTGTCATGATGAATTCCAAAAGCATTCAGTGAGATTTTCAGAGTGTCTTTAAAGCGTTTCCTCTGACCGCCTTGGGAGCGTTTACCACAACGCAACTCGCCGCAACAAATAAATTTGTTTATTGAGTTTGTGATCTGGCATGCGAGTCAAGTGACCAGCCCAGCGAATCTGATTCTTCATTAGTAGAGTGTGGATATTGGGCATGGACGCTCTTTTTAGGACTTCAGTGTCTGGGATCTTGTCTTGCCATTTAATCTTCAGTAGATTCCTAACTCAGACTGTATGGAAGTGGTTTAATTTCCTAGCATGTCGCTGATAAACAGTCCAGGTTTCACAGGCATATAACAGTGTGGATAATACAACTGCTTTGTACACTTTCAGCTTTTTTTTTTCTTTTTTTTTTTTGGGGGGGGGGGGGGCATGTTTACCCCTTGAGGACACCGTGGTGGTTTGATGTGTATGTTTCAGTTATCAGTTGGGGCACCTTCATTGCACTCTGGACATGTCCATAGGTGCTCAGATCCTCCCTCCAGCATATGCATCAGCGTTCGGTGGCTAATAGTGCCAGTTCTGTGTTGGTTGACGAGGCACCTCGTTTCCCTGATGTACCTCTCGTGTCTGGCCGTGCCAATTCTTACTCCCAAGTCTTTCATCCTGGACAGCGATGTGGATTCACTGACTTAAATGTTTGCAGTTTAAGTGTATGTTTATATTCGAGGAACGGCTGGCCGAGTGTCTAGAACGCCGGACTCTCATTCGGGAGTTCGATCCCTAGGTAAGGTGTGGGATTTTTTTTCTGTCGGGGGCAAAAAGAAAATCCTAATCTGCACAGTTCGCGGCGACTGCACTAGCCAGGCGGCCTTAATTCCTCAGTCTCAAAGACCCCTCTGCCATACACCGTAAGGTACTATGTTGGCAGTAAATGACAGTTTTGAAAATGACAGTTTATATCAGAGACAATGAGACGATGGTCTGTCCAACATTCGGCACCACGCATGGATCTTGTCACTCGAACGTCTTGTCTGTCACTCCTCCTGACGATGACATAGTCAATGAGGTGCCAGTGTTTCGAGCGAGGGTGCATCCATGATGTCCTATTTCTCATGGGAAGACGGAAAATTGTGTAGGTAGTCAGATCGTGTTCGGCACGATAAGTTTGTCTCCTTTGGGAACAGATGTTAATACATTGTGCAGGTCCTCATAGAACTTGTTCTTGACATCATCTTCATTGGTCATAGTTGGTGCGTAGACACACACAATGGTTGCATGCTTCCTTCCATTCAGCAGGGACAACTTAATGGTCATAAGCCTGTCGTTTATAGCCTTTGGAAATCCAGCTAGTTTGTCAACCAGGGCCGACTTAATGGCAAATCCCACACCGGATTGGCGTCTGTCCTCGCTTTTCCTTCCACTCCAGAAGAATGTGTAGCCAGCACCTACTTCACAGATTTGGCCTTCTCCTGCAAGTCGTGTCTCGCTCAAGGCTGCAATGTCGATGTTGTACCTGCCCAGCTCTCTCCCAATCAGTGCTGTTCGTCTCTCTGGACCCGACCGTGGTCTCTGTCAAGTAGGGTGCGTACATTCCAAGTTCCGATTGTTAAGGGAATATGGTTTCCTCTTTTAGCTTTGCTTGTTTTATCTTTGTTTGTATGTCGACCGCAGTTAAGGGTACCCACCAACCGCGGCTAGCTGGTTAGGTAATGATGGAGCAGACAATGTTTAAGGCACCTTTTCTAGCCCTTTCCTCGTGGTAAGGAGGTGAGCAGTGTGTTCCTATAGAGGACTGCTCAAACGCTCGGGGGGCTGCCGAATCCCACTGCTGCTCCGGTCAGTAGAAGACGACCATATGGCCTGAGCCGCCTGTGTGCAGGTCTGCGACTACGGCTGCCAGCGTACCCACGCCTGCCGCTTCGCCGCTCACTCATTACCACAGGGCTTGAAGGTGATATATGACGTTGGATGAAGAATGACTTGCGCGATGAATTGGATTAAAGTGGGGAAGAGTTGCGCAATTCGTCGACCTCACTCTCTCGCTTAAGTCCATCTGAGTCCAGTGGCAAGACAAGACAAGACGACTGGAGATGAATACAGGTGCTGTGGGTGACCAGGGATCTCTACGTGCCTTGCCTTGCTCATTACGTTCCACAACGCTTTGCAGGTAAACGCCGTCCTGCCCGTTGAATCAGGGCTGATTTATTCCGCGCAGTCTGCCTAATCCTGTCTTCACATGCTGGGTAGGCATACCCTAATTCACCGATCAGTTTGACACCAAATCGGCTTCCCGCGCCTGGTTTAGCCAGCCTGTCACAGCTGTTGCCCGGGGGTGACCGCTGTCGCATGCTGACAGCTACTAGGAGCCACAGGCATGAGCTGGATGTCAGGCATGGACCAGTGGGGGTGGTCCCTTGAAAAGGGAGTGACAGCATTCCTTATAAAAGGTACTACCAATGCCTGACACCCCATTACCCCCGATGCGGATAATACAGTATTGATTGCAGACAATGAGCAGGATCTGCAACAATTAGTGGATGCTGTTGTTGCACACAGTGAAAAACTGTGTTTAGAATTAAATTGTAAAAAGACACAGATTATGGTCGTCACTAGGAAGAAAGAAGCACCACAATATAATATACGTGTAAATGAGAATATTCTTCAACAAGTGAATCGGTACACTTATCTCGGAACAGTCATAACATCTGATAGGAGATGCCTTGAAGAGATTGGAACAAGAATCGCCATGGCGAAAGTAGCCTTTAGCAAGATAAAAAACATACTGACCAATAAAAAGATGTCAATTGAAACGAGAAAAAGAGTGTTGAGGAGCTACATAGAGCCTGTACTTGTGTATGGATGTGATATTTGGACAATGAGCAGTCAAGCTGAAAAACATCTGATGGCTGCAGAAATGTGGTTTCTGAGGAAAATGCAAAGAATATCATGGACAGACAGAAAAACCAATGAACAAGTACTACCGGAGACAAATGTAAACGTAAATTGATTAGAGAAATTAGACGTAGACAGTCAAAGTTTTTTTGACATGTAATGAGAAGAAATGAATTGGAGACCTTGGTGACAACTGGCAAGAACGAAGGGAACTGACCAAGGGGAAGACCGAGAAGTAAATACCTGGATGGCTTGACCACATGGTATGGTTGAGACAGGAACACTGGGCTGATCCACGACTCTGGTGATTGAGTGAAATGGCGAGTCATGACAGCCCACTCTTTCCGGCATGGCATATGATGGATGGATATATATATATATATATATATATATATATATATATATATATATATATATATATATATATATATATATATATATATATATATATATATATATATATATATATATATATACTGTTCACATACACACACAAAAGAAACGCAACATATTTCGTGTTACTTTTATAAAAGATATTCGCTGATTGGACATCAGTCAACCTATCGACTGTGTCCATCTGGTCATTAACTTCTCGTGGTTACGGAAATTGTACTCACCTCAAGATTCGTGAGGTCATGAAAAAGGTCAGGGTCAAAAATCAACATTATTGACAATAACTCGTGACAGGTTCATGATAATCCCGTGAAACTTCATTCATTCATTTATTCATTCATTCAGTAGCATGTCCTTTGCAGAACCTCGCTCCCATAACAACCTTCCGGAAAACTTCTCGATCATAAGCAAGATGTCTCGCGTCCAATACACCCATCTGGAGATCATCCGCCACATCCTGCACCCATCTTCTCTTTGGCCTTCCTCTTCTTCTCTTCCCAAGCATATACCTCTCCATTATTGTTCTCTCCAAACATTCATGACGTTTCAAGTGACCAAAATATTTCAATTTTCTTTGTTTTATCGTCTTTAGTAGCCAACCTTCTTCAATATCCAGCTCTTGAAGTATGGATGCATTTGTTCTTTTCTTTACCCACGATATTCTTAGAACTCGTCTATACCATTTATATTCAAAGGCATTTATGCACTGTTAAGCTTGTTTAGTAGGTGTCCTAAACTAAAGTGTACTAAACTAAATTAAACTAAACTAAGTAAGTGTCCAGGTCTCACAGGCGTATGTTGCAATGGGAAAGATGTATGCTCTTAAAAACCTAATTTTTGTAGTTCTATCTTTCCCATTAGCCGGCTCCGTGGCTAAAGGCTTGCGAACGCGTTTTGTGAGTCGGGTATAAGGCGTTCGAAGCTCAGCTGCGACTGATTTCTGCAGCAGATCGTGTCACGTTGTGTTATAAAGTGCTGGTATGGGAACCGGTCGTTCAGAAAGCAATGGCAAACTACTGAACATAACACTTGCCTAGTACATCAACAGCAGCATGAAAAATGCTGGTGTTGACTGAAACGTCCCGTAAGGGATACGCAACAACAAAAAGATCTATCCCATTCCATATTTTATTCAGTTGTTTTAGTCTTTGAAAAGCAATTGATAATCGTCGTTTAATTTCTTTCATTGTGTCACCATTGCTGGTAATCAATGACCCAAGATATTCAAAATTTTCCACCACCTCCAATTTTTCCTCATTAACATATGTTTCTTTCTCCATAGTAGTTTTGTCTGAATGCACTATCTTTGTTTTTTGCTATGTTAAGATATAAGTTGTGATTTTCACTATTCAATTGTGTTGAGGCTATTAGGTTTTTATACCAGTCTGTGTTGTGGATAGCAATACTGTATCATCAGCATACCGAATCTCTGGTATGTCATGACCACCGATATATAGGGCATCATTTAGCTCCCTGTTTATATCATCTCTTACATTTCTCATTATATTTTCAGCGTACAGGTTAAACAAATAGGGTGACAGCACGCAGCCCTAACGGACTTCTTGTTTGATGTCAAACCAATCTGATGTCTCGCCATCTATTCTAACCTCTGCTTGTTGGTCTAGATAGAGCATTCTTATGAGTTGTATTACATGTGGTGGAAAGCCTATATTCCTCATGATTTTCTAAAGTTTCTGATGTTGTACACAGTCAAATGCCTTTGAATAATCCACAAAAATTACAATAGGTTTACATTAAATTCTCTGCACTTCTTTATTATTAAACGCATATTGAGAATGTGATCTCTTGTTCTTCTGCATGGTCTAAATCCAGCTCGAACAACGTTAATTGTTTCTTCCATTTTCTTACGAAGTCTTCCCATTATTATTTTTAGTAGAATTTTACTTGCATGACTGATCAGGGCAACAGTTCTATAGTTGGTGCATAATTTCAGGTTGCCTATTTTGGTATTGGAATGAAGATAGTTCTCTTCCAATCTTTTGGCCATATACCATATTTCCATATCTTTTTACATAATGCGTGATAGATTTGTATGCTTTCGTCTCCTCCCGCTTTAATTAGCTCAGCTGGTGTCTCATCACATCCAGGTGATTTACCATTCTGCAGGTTCTTTATTGTCCATGCAATTTCATCTAAGGACTGTTCAGGTTCTGTCTCTGCTATCACTGGCTCGTGTATTTCATTCATACCCTCACTGTCACTCATATCATACATTCCACTGCAATACTCCTGCCATCTTTCTAGAATTTGTCAAAGTTGTTATGGATTCTTGGCAAGTTTTTCAGAAGGTAATTTGCCATTGCTTTCCTTCTGTGCAGTGACTGTACTAGTCGGTGGTCATAGCCATTGACTCTACTGATGAGATCATCTGCCTATCGCCGCAGAGTGCAAGACCATAACCAACAACACTCTGTCGGCTGCTCTCACACTCCATCCACCACCTGCTTCCATGGCTTCACGTAACCCTGATTTGGGGGGGGGGGGGGGGGGCTAAACGGATACTCCACCTTGCCCAAGGGTGTCCCGTAGACTAACGGAGGAAAGGAGGCGTCTGACATCTCCTTTGATAGTGGATTCCCCTACTGTTACAAGGCGTCTGACATCTCCTTTGATAGTGGATTCCCCTACTGTTACAAGGCGTCTGACATCTCCTTTGATAGTGGATTCCCCTACTGTTACAAGGCGTCTTACATCTCCTTTGATAGGGGATTCCCCTACTGTTACAAGGCGTCTTACATCTCCTTTGATAGGGGATTCCCCTACTGTTACAAGGCGTCTTACATCTCCTTTGATAGGGGATTCCCCTACTGTTACAAGGCGTCTGACATCTCCTTTGATAGGGGATTCCCCTACTGTTACAAGGCGTCTGACATCTCCTTTGATAGGGGATTCCCCTACTGTTACAAAGCGTCTGACATCTCCTTTGATAGGGAATACCCCTACTGTTACAAGGCGTCTGACATCTCCTTTGATAGGGGATTCCCCTACCCCGCTAATCAGAGTTTATACAGAGTGCCCCGGGGTCAGAACGGAGTTTTCCTATCTCTTAGGACCGACTGACCCATGTTCAACTGCCGTTCACATGGAACCCTTCTCCATTTCAGTCCTCAAAGTTCTCATTTGAATATTTGCTACTATCACCAAGGTCTGCACCCGGGGCGGCTCCACCCAGGATCACTCCCCAGGCTTCCATGCTCAACCTGACGACCCTCCTATTCGTCTCAGCCTTGTCCTTACGAGTGACCGATTGTCGTGAAATTTACTGAACACAAAACTCTCTGACCATATTATTGAATGCCTATAAAAGATTGACGCTCCTCGAATAAATTCAGTTGAAAATTTAATGCGCAAGTATAGCTCATCTCACTACAGATCAACGACTCATCATCATATGACGTTTACAGGCTGGACAGTCACAAAGCGTAGTAGCCAGAGAATTTAATGTGGTTAGAAGCACCATTAGTCGCCTTTGGAGGCGATTTTAAGAAATTGGCTCAGTGGCAGACCGGCTGCGCAGTGGAAGACCCAGAATCACTACTCCTGCCGAAGACCGTTTCATACGACTGCGTCAGCTTAGGAATGAATTTGCATCAGCATCCTCTACAGTCCAGGCAATGCCAGGAGCTCACTCAATTTCAGATCAAACGATCAGGAACCGGCTGCACGACGCTGGACTTTGGGTAAGAAGACCCTACAGAGGTCCTGTTCTTACAAACCGGCATCGCCAGAACCGACTGCAGTTAGCGAATCAGCATCGTCAATAACATGTTGGTACAAATTTGCAGTTGAAACTGCACTAATATATATTATCATCATCATCATCATCATCATCATCATTGGCACCTTGCTGTCTTGACAGACGATAATTTGTGCTTTAAAACGGCATAATAACTTTTACCTATGGCGGTAGCGAATGTGACTAATAAGGTCAATTCGCGCTGTAAATGTCAGTTCACAGTGGGTGCATGTGAACACGTGGTCATTTCCACCATCATGCACCATCTTACGCCTCACACGCTCTGTGTGTGACTTATTTGCAATAATTTTCTCCTTTGTCTTTATTCCATTTCTGATGTTTGCCCTCCATGCAACACGTTCAGCATATATATATATATATATATATACGTACACGCGTGGATTTGAGGATGTATACGTACATACTTGTACACATGGCAATTTCCATGTATATAATCACACACAAACACACTTTTGGATACATACATCCATACAGACAGCCATAACGACAAACATACAGACATATAGAATGATAGAATGATAGAGAGAGAGAGAGAGAGAGAGAGAGAGAGAGAGAGAGAGAGAGAGAGAGAGAGAGAGAGAGAGAGAGAGAGAACAATTTGTTTCTATTGTGGCGATTAAGTCCAGACTTGTCTACCAATGAGTGGTCGTGTGATGGGTACCACTGGACCACCGCTGAACGAACTAATCAAGGAAAGAGTCATGAAGAAATGAATGAATCAATGAAGGAATAACAAATATTAATTAAACAATGAACAGTTGAGTTGAGTTAAGTTGAGTTTAGAACCGACATCACTGCACTCAGGACATTCCCATATGTGCTCCGTCCCCTCGTTCAACAGCCAGCGAATAGTCATACTACTAATCGTTCCCTCCACTATCTGATTAAAAGTTCTCCTGGTCTTCCCTCTCAGATTTGAAAATTTTTCCAGAACCCTGCCGATCACCCGCAATCTCATTCTTTCCACATATGGGTTCTCAATCTGTTCCTCCGCCTTCTCCACCTGGTCCCACAAGCGCACGACCACCTCCCTCTTGTCCACAGGCACACTACCACCAAGATGTGCCTTCCCTGCTAGCCTATCAGCCTGTTAATTCCTCCGTACCCCCGCATGGTCAGGGCAAAATATCCATACAAATCTCACAATCTGTGACCTCTGAAGCGACGAGAGCCATTCCATACGAAACATTCCTTTCTCCACCTTGCTAGCATACTCCATGAATCCGTAATGAATACAACGTGTGTTGCAGTAGTCTCCTCTAGCCACCAGGAATGCCGCTGTTACTGCCTCCACCTCCATTCTCATGTTGGAGGTCATAGTCTCATATGCCAGACTCTCCTTTTTCAAGACTCGCTCATTAACCATTAAACAATGAACAGTGGATGATTAGATAAAGAAATTGATGAATCACTGGACGAAGGAGACAATCAATGAAAGAAAGAAGGAAAACAAAGACAATATAAATGTAATACTGAACTAATACGTATATTTTTTATTCAGTCAGAAAACATAATAACAGCAGTGTTGTTAGGTAACAAAGAGAAACACTAATCTAATTGAGACCTTGTAGAACATAAACCCATCACATTACTCTCTACACCTCAAACATATCACTATCATCTGTGCAAGTTTAGAAAATAGAGTTTGTATTCGCTGTTTTATCTTCACTATGTCTGTCTACCCTCTTTGTTGTATATGTTAATGAAATGTAAGCCTGGAGGGGATTGTGTGTCAATGTTAAAGACTCGTTTATTGTTATTGAGTACATGTTGAACATTTCAAGACTTATGTGGTTGTTAATTTATTTCTTCTGTACATGTGATGGCACTGACTGTAAAAAACAATACAAGACATAATATAGGTTGCTTGACATTCCTGTGATAGAGATAATGTAGATCATTTGCCATTGGTGTGTAAGAGATAATGTAGATTGTTTGACATTTCTGCGTTAGTGTTAATATAGATTTGTTAATGGTCGCGTGTTGTAGATAGTACAAACTGCTTGCCATTCGTGTGTTAGAGATACTACAGTGTTTGATATTCGTGTGTTAGAGTTAACATGGACTGTTTGACATTCGTGTGTTAGAGTTAACATGGACTGTTTGACATTCGTATGTTAGAGATACTACAGTGTTTGACATTCGTGTGTTAGAGTTAACATGGACTGTTTGTCATTCGAGTGTTAGAGTTAACATATACTGTTTGACAGTCGTGCGTTAGAGATAATATAGACAATGACAGTACTTAATGTGCAAATGGATTATCAAATGAGGTTGGAAACCTCAGATATTTTATAATATAAAAAGTCTACAACCGCAAGCGAAACGTCACAAAAGCTGACCGCAAGTTATCTTTGACCTAGGCAAGGGATGCAACTCATGAATAAATAAGCGAGTGTTCTTACACTATTACCTCTCTTTCTTTCTTTTTTTCTTTTTTTTTTCTTTTTTTTTTTTTGAGAATTTCATTTTTTTAATTTAATTATTGCTGTTAGTATTAGTTGTTGTGGGTGATGCTTAAACACTATAATCCAACGATTGATGATGTGTTAGGGTTACAGTGCTCTTCCTCGTCGGGTTCTTCCTCTTATTTTCGTCTTCTTTCTTTATCTGTATTGGGTCGGGCATAAACACTATCATCATTCCATTGGTGATGTTTAAGGCTTAGGGTTACAGTGCGTTTCCTCGGGGTGGTCGTAGGGGGCGGGTGGGCGTGGGGGTTGGAGCGCAGGGATGGGGCGCGGGCTGTCGGCGTCTGGGATACGACTAGGCGGTTCGAACCTCGAGCTATGACAGGTGTCATATGAAAAAACTTATAAGTAAAAATGTAATAATGGCGGCTTTATGATCTATAGATGGTTGTAGTGGTGTAAACACTATCATCACACAGGTTACAGATGAAAACCATAAAAAGTAAAAACTTGCCGATATTATTGATTTTAGTGGGTATATCTTAGTGAAAGTCGTTGGTAAGAGCTGGGTAGCGGTTATTAGTGGTCTGTAGAGTGCCGCAGTGGTCTTTAGACTACCACCATACGGGTTACAAATGAAAACATTTAAAAAGTAAAGACGGCCGATATTATTTATTGTCGCGGGTATAGCTTAGTGACATTCGTTGGTAAGGGCTGGGTAGCCGAGTGTTAGAGATACTACAATTTTTAGCATTTGAAGCTAGAGATCATATAGATTGTCTTAAATTGGCATGTTATAGATAATAAATTGCTTGACAGGCATTGTGTTAGCTGTAGTATAGACTGTTTACCGTGACTGTGTTATAAATAATGAAGATTGTTTTAGTCATTAGTCATCAATCGCGGTTCCAACATCACAGCAAAGGGCCGTCCCCATTATGCTCCATTCCCTTGCCAGTGAATATCGTATAAAATGTTCCTGACTGTCCGATGTGAAAAGTGGAAAAGACGGGAGTCTCGACAATCAGCGGCCGCCTCAGGCACACTGTGGGAAAAGCCACCGCCAGAATGTCACCACAAAAGTCCTCTTCGAACAATTCAGTTCACCCCTGATGGAATTGGCAGTCACTTTCCCAAGCCAGATGTTCACCCACAAAGTCTCGACGTTTCTAGATGTTGCCATTCCGTTTCTAGATGTTTTCTAGCCACCGCGCCATTTTTCCTCCGAAATTTAGATCACGCAACAAAACAACCCTGAAGAGATGCAAAGAAACACCTCACTGTACATAATTCTGTCTACATTCTGTACATTCTGTACATAATTCCAGAATGCCAACACAAAAGTCCTCCTCGAAAACACAGTTCATCATCGATGGAAACGGCACGCACTAGCAAAACCTGCAGCCACACATTTCCGAATAAGGCAATTAAGATTGTTTTACATTGCTCTGCTATAGACAGTATGGGTTGTTTGACATTACGGACTTTATAGATAATAATAGATTTCTTGACATTCGTTATGTTAGAGTTAATATAGTTAGTTTGACTTTGGAATGTTAGATATAATATAGGTTGTTTGACAGTACTATATTAGAGACTCTAAGGATAGGCTGACAGTCGTATTTTGCAGATAAAATGAATTGTTAGACATTTGTGATTTAGAGATTGAATACTGACATTCGTGTGTTCCAGATATAAGGTGCGTTCATTTGAAATCCGTTCGTGCGCACCGCGCGTAATTGCGTACGTTGACCATGATCATGTCATAGTCATGTGATAAGTACTGACCAATGAATCAAAGAGCACGTGCTTATCGTCCCATGATGCATAGGGTCTGTTTCTGACCGTTGAGAAAATGGCCGGGTTGATCCAAAATCCGTCAAAAGAAGCTCAAAGAGCGGTGATTCAGTTTCTTTCATCTGAAGGGTGTCAACCAGTGGACATTCATCGAAGAATGCAGGCAGCGTACGGCAACAAATGTGTGTCGAAGACAACAGTGACAGACTAGGCACGAATGATTCGGAAAGGACGTCAGTTCACGACAGATCTTCGACGGCCGGGTCAAACGCATATTGTTGGAACAAAAAACATTCATCGCCAAAATTGATGCAGCAGTACAGATGAACTGTTGTCGAAGGCATACGTTCGCTAGCGAAAGAATTTTATTTGTCAATAGGGACAATTCAAAATGTCGTTCGTAAGAAACTGCAATATCGGAAGGTGTGTTCACAGTGGGTACCACGGATGTTGACCGACCACCAAAAGAGGCACGCATGGAATGGTGTTTGAACCACTTGTTGCGTTACAGAGTGGAGGGTGATGCATTTCTCTTCCGCATAGTGGTAGGCAATGGATCATGGTGTCACCACTATGAACCGAGCAGCAAAAGAGAGAGAGAGAGAGAGAGAGAGAGAGAGAGAGAGAGAGAGAGAGAGAGAGAGAGAGAGAGAGAGAGAGAGAGAGAGAGAGCATGCAATGGAAGCATAGTGGATCACCAAAAGCCAAAGATTTCAAGCTACAAGATTTCCGCTGGTAAGGTTATGCCGAGCGCATTTTTTTGACAATTAATAGCTATTGTTGGCCGTCTTTAAAGAACCTGGCGTCAACATCAGCTACACCCACTATTTGCAAACACTAGATAAGCTGCAAAAAGCCATCAAGAATAAACGACCCAGCATGTTTTCTCACGGAGTGATTTTGTTGCACGATAATGCTTGTCCGCATGTCCGCAAAGATTGTGCAGGAAGCATTATCAAGGAAGAAGTGGGAAATTCTGCAACATCCAGCCTATAGTCCTGATCTGTCACCATGTGATTTTCATTTGTTCGGACCTCTAAGAAAAGCTCTCAGTGGGCAACGATTTCACACAGATGCAGACGTAATGAACGCGGTAAACACTTGGTTTAGTGATCAACCACAATCATTTTAGCGGACGTCATTCGCCGCCTACCTAAGCAATGGGATGCTTGGCTGAATGCCTACGGCGATGTCTTGTGACCAACCCGTGGTGCATAATTCATTCAAAATGAACGCTTTGTTTAATTCTACCACGCCTGTTAATGTTTCTGTCATTATTTTGTAATAAACCCATTGGAACGTGTTTCAAATGAACGACTCTAATATGTTGTTGGTTCTTCTTAGTTCACTCGCCTTGTACCCAATAGTAGTCCGTATGTGTGCTTCTACGTGAGAGATAATACAGAAGATTTGACATGCGTGTGACAGATATAATAGATTTTTTGGCATCCGTGTGTTAGAGATAATACGGAATTTTTGACAGATTTGTGTTACAGGTAATATAGATTGTTTGACATGCTTGTGTTACTGATAATATAAACTTTTTTTGCAATCATGTGTCAGAAATAGTATAGAGTATTTGGCAGTCGTGTGTCAGAGCTAACTAGATTGTTGGCATGCGTGTGAAAGATATAATATAGATTGCTGGCATGCGTCCTTTAGAGATAATTTATACTGTTTTGACATTCGTGTGTGCGAATTAATATAGAATGTTCGACATTACGTGTTTTAGAAACTGTATAGATTGTTTGACATCCGTGAGTTAGAAATACGATTGCTTGTTCAATATACTTGTGTGAGAGATAATTGAGATTGTTAGACTTTCATTAGATATAGATAATATAAATTGTGTTACATTCACGTGTTGGAGATAGTAGAGATTGTTTGATACTACACTACTAAAGATCATATAGATTATTTTCATTATTTGACCTTTAAGTGTTAGAAAAAACATAGATTTTCTGATATTTGTGTGTTAGAAATTTAACCGATCGTTTGATATTTGTGTGTTATACTTAATATAGATTAGCTACTTTCATGTTTTGGAGTTAATATAGACTGTTTTAACATTCGTGTATTAGAGATAATATGTATTTTTCAATATTGATGTGTAGATAATATACATTGTTTGGCATTAATGTGAACGACACCATTTAGATATTTTTTTGATATGAGTGTGTTAGAGTGTATATTGATTGTTTGACATGGGTGTGTTAGAGTGTATATTGATTGTTTGACATGAGTGTGTTAGAGTGTATATTGATTGTTTGACATGCGTGTGTTAGAGTGTATATTGATTGTTTGACATGAGTGTGTTAGAGTGTATATTGATTGTTTGACATGGGTGTGTTAGAGTGTATATTGATTGTTTGACATGAGTGTGTTAGAGTGTATATTGATTGTTTGACATGAGTGTGTTAGAGTGTATATTGATTGTTTGACATGAGTGTGTTAGAGTGTATATTGATTGTTTGACATGAGTGTGTTAGAGTGTATATTGATTGTTTGACATGGGTGTGTTAGAGTGTATATTGATTGTTTGACATGCGTGTGTTAGAGTATATATTGATTGTTTGACATGGGTGTGTTAGAGTGTATATTGATTGTTTGACATGCGTGTGTTAGAGTGTATATTGATTGTTTGACATGCGTGTGTTAGAGTGTATATTGATTGTTTGACATGAGTGTGTTAGAGTGTATATTGATTGTTTGACATGGGTGTGTTAGAGTGTATATTGATTGTTTGACATGGGTGTGTTAGAGTGTATATTGATTGTTTGACATGGGTGTGTTAGAGTGTATATTGATTGTTTGACATGAGTGTGTTAGAGTGTATATTGATTGTTTGACATGAGTGTGTTAGAGTGTATATTGATTGTTTGACATGCGTGTGTTACAGTGTATATTGATTGTTTGACATGAGTGTGTTAGAATGTATATTGATTGTTTGACATGGGTGTGTTAGAGTGTATATTGATTATTTGACATGGGTGTGTTAGAGTGTATATTGATTGTTTGACATGAGTGTGTTAGAGTGTATATTGATTGTTTGACATGAGTGTGTTAGCTGCCACAATCGATGACGAAGTGAATGCAAGAATCTCCAAGGCCAGTGCAGCCTTTGGCAGACTGTACAAGAATGTATGGGACAGAACTGGAATAAGCCTGCAAACAAAGCTAAAAGTCTACAAAGCAGTTGTATTATCCACACTGCTATATGCTTGTGAAACCTGGACTGTTTATCAGCGACACGCTAGGAAATTAAACCACTTCCACACAGTCTGCCTTAGGAAGCTACTGAAGATTAAATGGCAAGACAAGATTCCAGATACTGAAGTCCTAGAAAGAGCATCCATGCCCAGTATCCACACTCTACTGATGAAGAATCAGATTCGCTGGGCTGGTCACTTGACTCGCATGCCAGATCACAGGCTCCCTAAACGAATTTTTTACAGCGAACTGCGTTGTGGTAAACGCTCCCAAGGTGGCCAGAGGAAACGTTTTAAAGACACTCTGAAAATTTCACTGAATGCTTTTGGAATTCATCATGACACCTGGGAGGCTGCAGCCAGAGACCGAAATTCGTGGCGTGCATCATTGCGCAAAGGTGCAGTTATATGTGAGGCAACCAGGACTGCAAGAGCTGTGAAGAAAAGGCAGGACAGAAAAACCACTGCAGGAAATCCTCCTCCAGAGACGTCAAGCATTCTTTGTCCACATTGTCAAAGAACATTTCGAGCCAAAATAGGCCTTATCAGCCATCATAGAACCCACGGCTCCACACCTTCAACCCCACTGGATGAAATGAATGGTCATCATCATTCTTGATGGACAAACAACGTATTGATTGTTTGACATGAGTGTGTTAGAGTGTATATTGATTGTTTGACATGAGTGTGTTAGAGTGTATATTGATTGTTTGACATGGGTGTGTTAGAGTGTATATTGATTGTTTGACATGAGTGTGTTAGAGTGTATATTGATTGTTTGACATGAGTGTGTTAAAGTGTATATTGATTGTTTGACATGAGTGTGTTAGAGTGTATATTGATTGTTTGACATGAGTGTATTAGAGTGTATATTGATTGTTTGACATGGGTGTGTTAGAGTGTATATTGATTGTTTGACATGCGTGTGTTAGAGTGTATATTGATTGTTTGACATGAGTGTGTTAGAGTGTATATTGATTGTTTGACATGAGTGTGTTAGAGTGTATACTGATTGTTTGACAATACTATGTTAGAGATCATACATAATTTTTGACTTTCGTGTGTAAGATTTAATATAGATTATTTGATATTCCAGTGAAGTATGTTTGCATTGCATGCATGGTCGGAACAAAATAAAGCCAAAGGTTGTAAAGTTCAGACAGTTATGACGATTACTATAAGTCAGGCAACTGCAGACACCCTCGCCGTCTATAGGATCCTCAATTAAATATCTCTCACTGCGCTGCTCTCATGGCATCTACCGAATTAGTCCTCACAACCTGATGGGAAAACAATAAGATACGAACATCACTCGCGATAGTGCTATGGTTAACATGTGTTGTCTTCCTGCATTCACTCATGTGTTCGAATCTCTTTCGATTCGTAGATTTGTCTTTATTATTGACCTTTGATCCCCTATATTATTGACCTTTAATCCCCAATCGATCAAGATTGCTTGCTTGCTTGTGTTCGTTGGCTTGAGCTCCAACGCGAAATCCTGTATGTCGGATGAAGGCATCCTGTTGTCCAACATCAGTGTGATGTCATACAGAACCTGAGGTTTGCGTGAGTATCCGTTGTCCCATGTCTGGCTTATTGGTGTGCAGACTGGTGGTTCCTCGCCGTACAGGCAGACACTCTCCGACTTCGGATGAATCGGCGATCCTACTGACTTTAGCCAGGGCCCCGAAGGGACCTGTTGCCCAGGACGCTCGACAAGAACGCGTCATTAGGTCTTGACCAGTATATAACCCGGCCCTGGTGCCTTGGAAACACCTCTGCGTTCCATCGATCATGTTAAACTACTGTCAGAGAATTTCTTAGGAAGCAAATGGGGCTGGTGTGATATCAATACCACCACCTGCCGATTACTGAATGTATTTAAATTGTGAGAGCAGGATCCGCACGATGCGTCTATAATAAACTTACCTTTGAAATTCCACTCGCGCATGGGGATACAAGCAGGTCCAGTCAATAATCAAACATTGAAAGTCCAATACTCATACCGAGTGAAAGACGGCCAAATATATAAAGCAAAGTCCAACACACAAACGAGGTAAAAGTACAAACCATACAAGTAAAAGTAAAATATTTATATGCTGTCAGCACTACACACACATACAGGGAAAGTTCACCACTCACGTACAGAGAAAGTTCAATACTCACATACAGGTAAAGTTCAACACTCACATACAAGGAAAGTTCACCACTCACATACAGGTAAAGTTCACCACTCACGTACACAGAACGTTCACCACTCACGTACAGAAAAAGTTCACCACTCACGTACAGGGAAAGTTCACCACTCACGTACAGGTAAAGTTCAACACTCACGTACAGGTAAAGTTCAACACTCACGTACAGGGAAAGTTCAACACCCACATACAGGGAAAGTTCAACACCCACATACAGGAAAGTTCAACACTCACATACAGGAAAGTTCAACACTCACATACAGGAAAGTTCAACACTCACATACAGGAAAGTTCAACACCCACATACAGGAAAGTTCAACACCCACATACAGGAAAGTTCAACACTCACATACAGGAAAGTTCAACACTCACATACAGGGAAAGTTCAACACTCACATACAGGTAAAGTTCAACACTCACATACAGGGAAAGTTCAACACTCACATAATGGGAAAGTTCAACACTCACATACAGGGAAAGTCATCATCATCATTATCATTGTCACCTTGCTGTCTTGGTAGACGATAGTTAACGGAAGACGATCTGTTAACGTCTGTGTTTGTTGTCTGGCGTTTAGCCCTGAGAAGGGCACATCGACTGTTGGGCGACTGTTTTCTAGCTTCTTTTTTCGGTGAGTCTTGTGTCCAGCGTTATTTTAACCTTGAAAGTTTGTTACATGGTGCTTCAAAGAGGCATAATAACTACAACCCATTGCGGTAGCGAATGTGATGATAAAGCCAATTCGGGTAATTTCCACCATCATGCACAATCTTACGCCTCACAAGCTCTGTGTGTGACTTATCTGCAATCATTTTCTCCTTTGTCTTTATTCCATTTCTGATATTTGCCCTCCACGCAGCACTTTCAGCGGCGACTTGCTCCCAATGTGCATTATCAATGCCTGTATCAGTCATGTCCCGTTTACACACATCTTTGTATCGTAGTAGAGGCTGAGATCTCTTACGCATCTGTAATTCACCAAAACAGATATTCTTTGGTATTCTGCCATCATCCATCCTCCTAACGTGTCCTTTCCATCTAAGTCTACGAAGACTGAGCATGGAATACACCGTCACACAACCTGATCTTTCCAATACTTCAGTATTTGTGATTTTGTCTTGCCACTTAATACTTCGCAGACACCGGATATGAAAGCTGTTCAAACAATTCTCTTGGTGTGAGTAAGTTGACCAGGCTTCACTGCCAAAAAGAGGACTAAGGACACAGGCTTGATAGACAAGGACTTTTGTCTCGGCAGTTAGCTTCCTGTTCCCCCAGACTCTTTTTGTTAAATAATTCATTGCTGTTGCTGCCATACCAATTCCCATGTTGATTTCATGATCTAGGATGTTAGTCAGCTTAAAATTACCGTGGTAGATAAGTGACATTACTGTGCGAATATGTATATATTTCAACTTGAAGGATTTATCTAGTTAATTCACGTAAGTTGTGTGATTTCTGCAGTATGTACCTGACGAGATGCAGCGAAATATGCCAGGCAATAAATCGTGCAATCTATTGTTTGTGTCTTCGTTATTCAAATTTACTTCTGAGCCTAGATATGTAAAATGGTCTACTATCTCCAGTTCAGAGTCGTCAATAAAGATTAATGGTATCCCATGTGCACCTTAGTGACATAATCTGTGTCTTCTTTCTGCTAATTATTAAACCAAATTCAGAACAAGCATTGGAGAATGCAGATAGTAGACATTGCAATTCTTCCTCAAAGTGGGTCGTAACTGCAGCATCATCGGCAAAAAGCAACTCTTTGATTAGTACCCTCCTAAATTTGGTCTTGGCCGTCAATCTCTGAGCATTGTAGAGGCCGCCATCTGAGCGTGAGTGAATGTATATACCACCATCCTGATCACGAAAGGCATATTTCAGTAGAAGTGAAAAGTATACTCCAAAGAGGGTGGGAGCTAGTACACAACATTGCTTATCTCCAGCCTTGATTTCAAACTCTTCCGAACTTGCACCATCAAATTTGATTATACCCTGTGTGGAACGATTCCACAATGGACCGAAGAGTTGGTTGGCAGCCAATCTTCTTTAGTGCCTTGAACAGACCCTCACAACTGACCAAATCAAATGCCTTTTTGAGGTCGATGAAGGCAATAAACAGTGGCTGATTCTGTTCACGGCATTTTCCTTGCATTTGTCGCAATGAGAATATCATATCAATGGTAGACCAGGTTCTGTCGAAAGCCACACATGTGATTCGGGGTAGACTTGATCTCTCAGGACTTGAAGTCTGCGCAGAACAATTCTGGCAAATACTTTACAGGGAAAAGTTCAATAGACACATGCAGGGAATGTATAATACTCATATACAGGGAACGTGCTACACACATATACAGGGAAAGTGCTACACACATATACAGGGAAAGTGCTACACACATATACAGGGAAAGTGCTACACACATATACAGGGAAAGTGCTACACACATATACAGGGAAAGGGCTACACACATATACAGGGAAAGTGCTGCACACATATACAGGGAAAGTGCTACACACATATACAGGGAAAGTGCTACACACATATACAGGGAAAGTGCTACACACATATACAGCGAAAGTGCTACACACATATACAGGGAAAGTGCTACACAGATATACAGGGAAAGTGCTACACACATATACAGGAAAGTGCTACACACATATACAGGGAAAGTGCTACACAGATATACAGGGAAAGTGCTACACACATATACAGGGAAAGTGCTACACAGATATACAGGGAAAGTGCTACAAACATATACAGGGAAAGTGCTGCACACATATACAGGGAAAGTGCTGCACACATATACAGGGAAAGTGCTACACACATATACAGGGAAAGTGCTGCACACATATACAGGGAAAGTGCTGCATACATATACAGGGAAAGTGCTACACAGATATACAGGGAAAGTGCTACATAGATATACATGGAAAGTAATACACACATATACAGGGAAAGTGTTACATATACAGGAAAAGTGTTACACAGATATACAGGAAAGGTGCTACACACATATACAGGAAATGTTCTGCACACATATACAGGGAAAGTGCTACGCACATATACAGGGAAAGTGCTACACAGATATACAGGGAAAGTGCTACACACATATACAGGGAAAGTGCTACACAGATATACAGGGAAAGTGCTACACACATATAAAGGGAAAGTGCTACACAGATATACAGGGAAAGTGCTACATAGATATACATGGAAAGTAATACACACATATACAGGGAAAGTGTTACACACATATACAGGAAAAGTGTTACACAGATATACAGAAAAGGTGCTACACACATATACAGGAAATGTTCTGCACACATATACAGGGAAAGTGCTACGCACATATACAGGGAAAGTGCTACACACATATACAGGGAAAGTGCTACACACATATACAGGGAACGTGCTACACACAAATACAGGGAAAGTGCTACACACATATATAGGGAAAGTGCTGCACACATATACAGGGAAAGTGCTACACACATATACAGGGAAAGTGCTACACACATATACTGGGAAAGTGCTACACACATATAGAGGGAAAGTGCTACACAGATATACAGGGAAAGTGCTACACACATATACAGGGAAAGTGCTACACAGATAACAGGGAAAGTGCTACACACATATACAGGGAAAGTGCTACACAGATATACAGGGAAAGTGCTACATAGATATACAGGGAAAGTACTACACACATATACAGGGAAAGTGTTACACAGATATACAGGAAAAGTGCTACACACATATACAGGAAATGTTCTGCACACATATACAGGGAAAGTGCTGCACACATATACAGGAAAATTGTTAGACAGATACACAGGAAAAGTGCTACACACATATACAGGAAATGTTCTGCACACATATACAGGGAAAGTGCTACACACATACACAGGGAAAGTGCTACACACATATACAGGGAAAGTGCTACACAGATATACAGGGAAAGTGCTACATAGATATACAGGGAAAGTACTACACACATATACAGGGAAAGTGTTACACAGATATACAGGAAAAGTGCTACACACATATACAGGAAATGTTCTGCACACATATACAGGGAAAGTGCTACACACATATACAGGAAAAGTGTTACACAGATATACAGGAAAAGTGCTACACACATATACAGGAAATGTTCTGCACACATATACAGGGAAAGTGCTACACACATATACAGGGAAAGTGCTACACACATATACAGGGAAAGTGCTACACACATATACAGGGAAAGTGCTACACACATATACAGGGAAAGTGCTACACACATATACAGGGAAAGTGCTACACACATATACGGGGAAAGTGCTACACACATATACAGGGAAAGTGCTACACACATATACAGGGAAAGTGCTACACACGTATACAGGAAAAGTGCTACACACATATACGGGGAAAGTGCTACACACATATACGGGGAAAGTGCTGCGCACATATACAGGGAAAGTGCTACACACATATACACTGAAAGTGCTGCGCACATATACAGGGAAAGTGCTACACACATATTTGGGGAATAGGGTCCAGTCTAATGCCCAACAGAAAGTCAGATACACGTGATACCTACCAGTTCCCGTTACATATCAGATACACATGATACCTACCAGTTCTCGTTACATGTCAGATACACATGATACCTACAAGTTCTCGTTACATGTCAGATACACATGACATGATACCTACAAGTTCTCGTTACATGTCAGATACACATGATACCTACAAGTTCTCG